>CAKNXH010000051.1:880950-900579 GCA_932178445.1 Andricus quercusramuli | reverse complement strand
CCACGAGGCGTTGGAAAAGGGGTAGGGGTGTTACCTTACATTATTTTTGTGACCTGTCACAGGGGTGCCTTTCCGCCTCCACGAGGCTTTGGAAAAGGGGTAGGGGTGTTACGGCCAGTATAGGCTGGCACACAGAACAGCTGATCTATATGTCACGTGATCGTTAACCAACGCGCAATAACACGCAAAATCGAACGAAAAACCGAATAAAGATGCAGTGCTCTCAATTCGGCTCCCCAACTGTACTACGCATGCGTCGCATCGGCAGTCTCATTGGCAGTAAAGAACTTGCTTTTTGGGAATTATTAAATGTTTAAATAAATTTTTTATGATAAATCATCATTGTAGAATTAATTCAATTAATTTTTGGATCACAAAAAAGTGTTTTAGAGTGCTAGAGCGAATAATTATTGAATTTTACTCTTTACAAATGAATGATTGATTCTAAATACAAAGGCAACAAGTGTATCTAGTCAAGAGTCTATAGATCACATCAAAGGAAGGTCCAATCAGAGCACGGAAATCATGGGAAAGTTTCGAACGACCTTGAGACTGCGGTGACACAGTGCAAATACATAACATAATTTAGATACGTTAAAGCTTAAAAGACTACACTTTATAAAATATAACCTAACTCTTAGTTCTATCCGTTTTTTAACATTTATTTTCAATTAGGGATGAAGAGCAGTTTTGTTAATCTTCGGCTTACTCGAAAGGAGAGAAATAAAAAAAAATACATAATTTTCGGGACGACTAGCCAAATGTTGAAAATGGGCTAGTCATCCCGAATTTCGGGACGACTAGCCAAATGTTGAAAACGGGCTAGTCATCCCGAATTTCGGGACGACGAGACACTTCGATAAATTAAACATACATTCATACTTATAATGAATGTTTGTTGCAATAAATTTAACGTGGATTTTTGAAATAATAAATATAGGTTTTATTCTGAAAATCAATGTTGACAGACTTTTGACAAAACGTGAAGTGAAGTAACAAAACATCTGCTGCCTGCTCACTTGCCGATACAAATTTCACTTCAATCACCCTTTTGTATTCTAGTTCCAGAATAAAATGATAACATACACCAATATGTTTTGTGCGACGATGATATTCAGGATTTCTAACCAATTTTATTGCTGATTGATTGTCGCATCTAATAATTGTAGAAAACTTGACAGCAACCCAAGTCAAATAATAGGTGTCGTAGCCATGTAGCCTCTTTTCCTGCTTCCGCTAAAGCAGTAAATCCATATTCCCTGCAAAGTATGCATCACAAAAACCAGTGAAGGTTGGTTCTTTTCTTCGTCCATCAAAAATGATTTTCATATCACAGGTTGATTTTAAATAGCGAAAGATTCTTTTTACTGTCCTCCAATGTCCAATACCAGGATTCTCCAGAATCTGTGACACTTTTGATACAGCAAAAGCAATACCAGGACGACTAACTGAAGCAGCATACATCAAGCTTCCAACTGTTTCCCGATGAGGAATGCCAGCCATTTTAGCAAAATCTTCTTTACTTGTTGGAGACATAGTTTTCGTCAGCTTAGTATGTGAATCCCCAGGTGTTGATACCATTTTATAGTCAATCATGTTGAAACGATTAACAATTTCTTCAATGTACACGGAAAAAATAAGTTGTCGAAACTTTACTTGACGAGTCACCCATTCTAAGATAGGCCACGTTTTTTTTGTATCTCATCTAATTTTTATTAAAAAACCGCCGATTTTATCGAAGAAGTGAAAGAAAGTCAAAGAATTATTGGAACACAATCTAAGAACATCAGTTCTCGAATTTTTATTCCGCAGATTTTGGCAATGTTTCAGACAAGATTTCAATTTTTTATAAAAAGTCCTCCGGATTCCAAAAGATTTGAAATACAATGACTCTCTAGCACATAAACGAACAACTGATTTATAAGTTGTCGAAGAATTCGTTGACTGTCTTCTACATATCTATGTATGCACAATGTACGGTCAGATTGGAAGCTTGTGTTGCAATGAACAATGAACAAATTGCAATGAACAAATAAGCGCAGAGTTAAATTTGGCTTTTTACTGGAAATTGTGCAAAATATTCAATGTGTTAGAATATATATATATATATATATATATATATATTGGGCTGGTTCAAAAAAATCGACAATTTTTTTTCGAAACCCCGCAAAAAAGCTTCCGGATAGGTGTAAAAAGACGCCTGTGAAATACCAAGCTCTTAATATTAATATTTAAAGGTTGCTCATCGCGAATTTCTATTTCCCATTTAAATAGCATGTGATTTTTTTTTTAATTTGGAGTTTTGTAACTCATGAGTGGCCTAATGAATTGCTAAGACCATAACTCATTCTTGTAGGGAATTCGACGCTCTACAAAAAAATTCTCTTATGATTTTTTCATAAATTTACTCCTTCAAAAGTTATTTAAGGTTAAAGTTGAACACATAATAAATTTATCGTTTTTTTTTCTTAATTTTTTGCAAAAGATTGAAGTTTATCACTAATCATCGTGTAATTCGTATACTTCTGGTAGGCTATTGGTCGTTTATCCTGAAATTTATGTAAATGCAATAGCATTTTTTTAAAGTGGCGAGTAGAAAATTTCAAATTTTGATGATTTAAAAGTTATTTGTTATTAAAATAGAACACTAAAAGACAAATTTTCAAACAATGTTAAACTTGATAATGTGATGATTTGATTCAAATTATTGTTTTTTTAAAGTATATATTAAACTATAAAGTTTCCGAAAAAAATATTATAATTACTGATAAATTTCAAATTTTGCTAAAAATTAAGAAAAAAAACGATAAATTTATTATGTGTTCAACTTTAACCATAAGTAACTTTTGAAGCAGTTTATTTATGAAAAAATCATGAGAAACCTTTTTGTAGAGCGTCGAATTCCCTACAAGAATATGTTATGGTATTGGCAATTCATTAAGCCGTTCAAGAGTCACAAAACTACAAATTAAACAAAAAATCTAAAGGGTTAAGCAGGTCAAAAATGCCCTTGGCTGGAATCAGATTATCAATGAGCCCTTTTCTAGGACTTGGAATCATAACTTTTTTCTCGGATTTTTGAACCCCCATCACCACCCCTATAGTCATGGTGCTAAAAATGTGTTTTATGGTTTTTGTTTTTTTGTGACACATTTGTGTGATAGAAAAATCTGAAAAAAATGAGTAAAAAACAAATTATTCGAATACACCTGAAAAAAGATTTGTCCAGTGTTTTGGCGGGAAATTCACATTTTTTAGATTTTCGAAAATTGTTTTTGGTCAAAAGTTTTTTGAGTACTGTTCCAAATTTTTCATAAATGAAAGGTCATCTCATGTGCTAACTTTCAGAATTTTTTCAGATTTGTAATCAATGTGGACGGTAGTTTTTTAAAATAAAAACTTTCACAGATGGCAGATACCCTTATTAAGAAGAAGTATTGTTAAGTATTGGATCCAGTACTTTTTTCCCGAAAAAGTATTGAATTCCCAATCCTCAATAATTACAGGCACCGTTTTATGTTGTACGAACAGTTTGCTCAATATTTCTGCCGGTCGGACGTTTTTCAACAAATATTGCGAGCATGGGAAAGATAGTAAATCACAGCAGCAGCATGTGAGCAGCAACCGGTTGTACGATTAGCATTTGCGCACTCACAACAATATCGTTAAATTCCTTCGAAACCAATGGAATCAGGCGTGTATTCAAGAAAACACTTAGAACGCCGACGATTCATATGACGTGACTGAACTTCTACTTCCAAAATGTTCGTGGTTTCTTTAGCGCAGCAAATGTTGATATTGCTGTCACTGTCCACCAATTCAGCTAAATACGATACAGCTTGACTGAGTTGATACGAACCCGTGAACAATGTTTCGAGATCGTTGACGGTAGTAGTATACCATTAGGCCATTTCCCTTTCGGGGTAGGCGTGACACTACCCGATTCGGGTAGTGTTTCTAGGTGGATAGTTTCTTGTAGTAAATAACTACAAGTGTGGGCTCACCACACCCACGGTGATCTCCGAAAAACCTCCCACATCCGATGAACATATCGCACGTTGAGGACAATAGTGTGACAACTCAAAAAAAGTCATTTCGAGAATATCTACTTTGAAAATTTTTCAGATTTTCACGTTGGGGGGATTTTCCTCCAAAAACGTTGTTCCGTATAAAAGTCAAATTTCCTGTGAGAGTATTTACCGAGCTATCTCTACCCTGTTAGCGAATTTCCGCTCAAAATTCCATGTGTTCGAATTTTTCAAATTAAAGTTTCGAGTTGTCACATTTTTTATTTGTCACGCGGCACCTGTTGCACCTAGAGATGTCCCTCTGCTCTAGAACGATAGAGCTCGGAAACAGCAATCCAATGGTATATGTTTGAAAGAAATCTTTCGCCTACTCCATCGTTTTTCTTGAACTTCTTGAGCCAAAATATTGTCAGAATCATTAGCTGATTTCAATTGTGATACAATGGACTCGTAATTTTGGATATCGGAATTAAGAAAACCCAACGAATTTTCGTTACTCGGCGAGAGTCATTAGATTCAGCTGTATTTAGCTGGTTACTCAATGCAAGAACATATCGAGAAAAATGTTCAATTACACATATTGTTAAAGCCCGATAGAAGTTATGATACAGAGTACAGTTAATGAAGCAGGTTTTAATCTATCTGCTGAAAAAAAGATGACTGGATTCTATCAAGATAATCGGCTATTATTGTAAAATTGCATATTTTTCAAATAAAAATTTCGGAAATCTTTGACGGTCATTTCCGAAAAATCTCCCACATCCGATGAACATATATAATTTAAAAAAAAGAGTTAAACAACCCCCGCAGGGTCCCACTAAGAGCAAGCGCCATCTAAAAAATGTCAATAGCCCCCAGTAGAACCGCGGCAAATCACACCTATGGCCACGTCTCACAACCGTGAGATGTGTGGTCACAGGGCACGACGAAATCACAACGACAAGCCGGCGAAACCCTCGTGTGTCTTGAGGACACGAAGCGACCCAAGAATGACTGCTTTCTGCATCCATCTCGCAAGTGCCTTGGCATATTTTTGGCACGCGGGTATGGCTTTAAGGTTACGAACCAGTGATAGTTTCGCACCTCCGAGAGCACCAATCACAAGGATAATTACTCGCATCGAATACTTTGGGTACAGTCGTTGCAGCTCTTTCTTAAAGTCTTGATACCTCTCCTCCTTTTCTTTCTCCTTTGCAGTGATGTTGTATTCGGACGGAGCCGATAATTCGATCACGAATACAGTTCGTTTCTCAAAGTCTTCGAGAACAATGTCAGGTATCGAGTGAACAACGGAGACTGCTGCCCGAAAATCGTAGTTCCAGAAAATTTGGCAGTTCTCGTTTCGGACAATTGACTCTATATTCCTTGGAGCGTTCGGCAGGGCAGGGTCGCGGCCAACACCGTAAGAGCGACAAAGATGGTAGTAAAGTACTCTTAGGGCCGCATTATGTCTATAGATGTACGTCGTTCCTGCGTGGGTCGGACACGCAGATAGTATGTGTTCTAGGTACTCATCGTGTGCATGACACGCTCTGCACCTATCACTGGGAACTTCTTGACATAAAATGCGGGCATGGTATGCTAAGGTGTAATGGTATAAGGTATAAAGGTATAAAGTATGGTATAAAGGTATAAGGTGGAAATGACACCGTCCTGTCATGCGAAAATAAAGCCCTCTGTACCTAACTTGAGCCCTGATGATTTGAGGAAAGCAAAAGTTTGCTCCTTCAGCAAGGACTGTTTTTCTACATTTCTGTGAAAGTTTCCGTGCATATGCTTGTCGAGTAGCTCTTGGTGAAATTCATCAACCTCTGTTTTCTTTACTTCTATAGTCTATAGGAGGAAAGGTATCAAGACCTTAAGAGAGAGCTGCAACAAATGTACCCAAAGTAATCGGTTCGAGTAATTGTCCTTATGATTGGTGCGCTCGCGGGTGCGAAACTGTCACTGGTTCGAAACCTAAAGCCATACCCGCGTGACAAAAATATGCCAAGGCACTTGCGAGATGGATGCAGAAAGCTGTCATCCTTGGGTCGCTTCGTGTCCTCAAGACACACGAAGGTTTCACCAGTTTGTCGTTGTGACTTCGTCGTGCTCTGTGACCACCCATCTCACGGTTGTGAGACGTGGCCATAGGTGTGATTTACCGCGGTTCTACTGGGGGCTACTGACATTTTTTAGATGGCGGTTGCTCTTAGTGGGACCCTGCGGTGTGTGTGTGTGTGTGTGTGTGTTAGGAGTCATCGAAAGTTTCCTTGACTGGCTTCGAAGCATTAGTGTATAAGTGTTTCAAGAACTCTATTTCTCTGGTCTTCACATTTTCATTGAAATTATTTTGTACTTTCTACAATTCTTTCTATTCTTAAAATATGTATAAATCAAAGTTTCTGACGACGATACTTCCAATTTATGACATGCGTTTAGCCCTAACCTAGAGTGATTGACTCGTCATTCAACATTTCAACAACTAATTTTTTCCGTGTAGTGAATTTGACTGATACTAATAGCGTTCTCTTTCTGTTTCTATCAGTTTGTATTCCTACGTAATACTTGGCTTCCTCTTCAGTAATAACAAATTTGGCTTTTAAATCTTGTAAAACAAGGAATATCTTTTTCTTCAATGTAGAACTTACACGATCGTCAACTACGTACACGGAGAGGAGTTAACCGCGACCGTTACTGCCAAGTCCGCTGCCGCCGCGTAGAACTTGCGAGTGGGAGGGAGGCGGAAGCTGTTGCTGCGCTCGCATGAACCATTGCGGGCGAACCTCAACCGTTCTGGAGCGTGACCGTAATACGCAGCGTAGCTATAGTTACTCCACTCGCAGTGATAGGTACGGTTTACTCCGCAAGCATTACTGCGCGCACCGTTTTTTTCGATGTGGGTAATACTGGAACTACCACTTTGCCCAGAAAACGTAAGACCTTTGCCATAATTAAGGGCTCATTGAAGGCTTATTTGATAGCCTAAAGCCAGATTTTGGGCTCTGCCACTTATACGCTTAACTCAAAAACTAACAAACAATGACTCGAAAATATAATAAATTTCGACGTTTGTGACAGCGAGACAAAAACATTCGAGTACGCGCGACGACGATCAACTGATATCGTTAGACTTCAGACCGTCCAATCCCATTATGGTGGTAACCGCAACGGCTCGGGAATCTGGCAGTAACTGTTACTGCGACAGACGCAACAGTCGCTGCAGAATCTTTTACGGTGGCGCGCAGTGACTGCCACGGTGTAAGAGTAATATTTCCGTCATCAACCGTCACCGTCGCTGCTCAGCCACAGCATGATTTTTCTGCAGAACTCTTGTGGTCGGCGCAGCAACGTTTACGGTAAAAAATGCACCCGCTCTGGTTTACTTCTCTCCGTGTATGAAGCCAAAATTCTGAAAGAGTCCGATTCTTTAGAAACGTACACACAATGATCATTAGGACTTCGAGTAAAATGATGAAGTTTCAAGAAATCATAAAGTTTCTTATTCCACTAACGAGGACTTTATTGAAGACCGTGAATCCCCTTTTGTAAATTACATACTCGGCCTGTATTATCATTATAAACTTTTGGTTGTTTTATATAAATGTCAAAATCTATATCATCATAGAGAAATGCAGTTTTGACGTCAAATTGCATTAATTCCATATCTTTATGAGCAATCACCGCTAGAATGGTTCTAATAGAGTCATATCTTATAACAGGCGCAAAAGTTTCTTCATAGTCAAAACCTTCACGTTGACTATAGCCCCTTTCTACAACCCTAGCCTTATACGTTTTAACTGCTCCAGAAGAATCTTTTTTAATCTTGAAAATCCATTTGCATTTTATTGTTTTTCTATCAGGCGGCAGTTCAACAAGTTTCCATGTATTGTGCGCCATCAATGATGAAAATTCTTCATCCATAGCTCTTTTCCATTCTTTTTGTTCGGAACAAGTTGTTGCTTCTTCGTAAGATGAAGGCTCATTTAATGTTGAACCAGCAGCCATCAGAGCGAATAAAGAAACTGCAGGACGTTGACTTCTGCGAACCATTACATAAGGTTCAAAAGGTGTTTCTCTTGATTTCGAACTTTTTGGTCTCCCAGGTCCTTCATTGCTCTTTCTTGTCTCTGGTGTTGATGTTTTGATCAAATCGTTTTTAAATCAGAAGAAATCCTCCTCTTCAAGATCTTCTTTTGCCGTTTTCATCAATGACCAGTTTCTTCATTAGAGCTTCTTTCTTGAATAATTTCCAGATTGTTTTGATCATTATTTATATTGCAGATTTCTTCTTTATCCTCGTCTACTGTGTCCAAACGTTGAATTGATTTTGTTCTTGGAACTTCATGAAAAATAACATGCCTCGACACAATAATTTTATTTATTTCAGAATGTCAAAGATGGAAAATTGTAATTAATTAAATCACCATAACCAACAAATTTCATTTTCTTTGCTTTCGGAATATAGCCATATGAAACTGCACCAAACATTCTAAGATGTGAAACATCAGGTTTTTTACCAAAACTCATTTTATATGGCATTTTTCTTGTTTCTTTCCCATTAATTACACAATTCATCACATATGCTGCTGCAGATACTGCTTCGGCCCAAGGTTTCGCCGGAATTCCATTTGCCCATAACGCTGACCTTGCTAATTCAACTAAAGTCCTATTTTTCCTTTCAGCTAATCCATGCATCTGAGGATTTCTCGGCAGAGTCCTTTCCTGTCCAATTTCTTTGTCACGCATATACTCTTCAAATTTCTTGTTCACATATTCCGTTCCATTATCTGTACTCAGGTGTTTGATATTTCTTCCAGTTTCCACTTTAACAAGTGGAACAAATTCTCCAAACTTTTCAAGAGCTCGATCGTTTGATTTTAGAAAATAAACTTTTCGATAGGCAGAAAATTCATCTTTAAATTCAATATAATATACTGCTCCTCCTAATGATTTTATTTTCATTGGTCCATCAAGATCAGAGTGAAAAAACTCACCTCCTTGCCCTCCCTCTTGGTGGCTGATTTAAATGGGTTTTCTGTCATTTTTGTAAGGATGCAACCTGGACATACTTTCACTTCTGTGAACTTACATGACCAAAGATTTCATGCCAAATTCGAAGCCTTGTGTTTGCAGACA
The DNA here is from genome assembly GCA_932178445.1 of Andricus quercusramuli. Lineage (NCBI taxonomy): Eukaryota > Metazoa > Arthropoda > Insecta > Hymenoptera > Cynipidae > Andricus > Andricus quercusramuli. The sequence goes on along the minus strand of CAKNXH010000051.1, from coordinate 891,430 downwards.
TAAAAGCTTGCTCTTGACTTCCTTTAGTTTTTAAATCAGTAAATTTTGATTTGCCAAACATTTCTAAACCTTTACCACATGCATGAAACATAGAAAATAAATTTGAATCTCCAAGATCAGGAACATGCAATACATCGGGGGGCCCATGTTCTTGCCCATGTGTATCCATTGAAAACTTGAACGTTGATTCTTACTATCCCGATTCCTATCATCAGTTTGCTATCAGCCACTTTAGTTTCAATTTTCTTATCTAGTAACTTATAAGAATCAAACCATTCTCAATGTTTAGTCAAGTGATATGAGGCTCCTGCATCAGCATACTACGTTTCTTCAGTCTTATCTAAAGCTACTCCAGCAAAAAGACCTTTGGCAAACTTGGATAAATCAAATCTTGAATCAGAATTCGGATTTCCTCGAAAACCTGTATTCTGTGAATTTCCCCTCTTGAATTTCGGACAATCTCTTTTGAAATGATCTTCTTCTTGACAATTATAACAAGTGATTACCTTCTTTTGGACGCCCTTAAATTTGTCCCTAGATGCTTATTTTTTAGACAAAAAGGCTTCACTTTTAACGGAAAACCTTTCTTGACTAAAACTTTCCTCGACCCTTAACAATTTTTCAATTTTTCGTCATTTATAATATTAATGAAAATATGAAATAAAAAATGTTGAATTTGGCATAAAGGTTCAATAATATTGGAAAACTCGCCTTTTTTAATTGTATGCTAGTTTAATTGCTTTAATAATTGTTTGACTGTAAATGTGCATAAGGGAGACCGGGGCGAGATGAGCACACGGGGTCAAATGAGACACTGCATTTTTTCTTGAAATATTTGGTTTTGATTACTCTTCTTTTCAGGTATAACTTTCTCTTCTTTTCAGGTATAACCAAGAAAACAATTAAAATTTCAACACCTGAATCCTATTATTAAGTCGTTTTTCAAAACAGAAAGAAAATTTTGAAAATAACAGATAATATTTTCAACCTAAGGTTTTTCATAAAGTTTATTTATCGAGCTTAAATAACGTCATTTATTTATACACATTTATTCAATAAAAACTTGGGGCGGGATGAGCCAGGTTTATGGGGCGCGATGAGACACGCATGTCCTGCTTGTCACTGAGCGCTCTTAACCTTTTTATGGAGTCGGCCGAAAAGTTTCCAGTGCAGAGTTGAAAAATCTAAATTTGTTGCAATGGTGAGAACCCATAGAAGAAAAACTAACAGACAGTCATGGTCAGAAGAGTCTATGGCTGCGGCTGTAAAATCTGTTTTACAAAAGAATTTGAGTGTTAGAGCAGCTGCAATTGCTCACGAAGTTCCAAGAGCAACTAATTTAGTTCGTAAAGTTGAAAAACGTTTGCAAAAACATGTTTCGGTAGAAATTTCTTGTAAAAAAGGCGAGTGATACAAGTATGTGTATATATAATTTATGAAATGAGGTCTATCTATTAAATCGTTAGTCTTTGTTGTTATACGATTTTATGTTTATTTTGTTATTTTATTTATTTGCAACTTATGTTTAAGAAATGGTAAACATATATTTCAATTGCAATTTCTAATGATTCCGATTAAATAATTTTAAATTAAATTCTTTACTACGGCCAAAGAAATTCTTGTGTTCAAACTTTAAAAAAAGATTAAATCTAGGACTGTGATTAGACTGCTAGAGGTTAAAAATGTTAGGAGGTTACAATTCCTATTTTATGTAAGAATAAATGAAAGAATTGTATGAAACTGATCATTAATTGCATTTATACTTTCAAATATTTATAAACCCGTTCCCCTGAGTAATAGGGCTAAATGATACCAAAAAAAAGGATAAATGATAACATATAAAAAATTTGAAATGATTGCATTTTATTTTATTTTTTAAATCGCGAAAACAGCTTTAAAAAAAGTGTCAGTTACCAGAATACCCCCTTCATAGGACTAAAGTGCAATATAATAATTTGAAAGTCAAAAGGCAATCGAAAGTAAGATCGACTATCGAAAAGTATCGATTGATCGATACAGGAAGTGAAGTAGAGGGGCAAGAGAGGAGGTAATCACGTGGGCAAAAAACCATGTGGCATGTAAACAAGTAAGAATTTAAAAGACATTTTTATTTATAAGTTGCTTGATCATTTGAATAGTGTTTTAATTTTCAATTAATTATTTTAAAAAACCTTTTCCCCAGTAAAAACGGTAAACACATCTTCAATGATAACCTCGAAATGCAAACTTGCATTTAAATGATGAAATCGGTGAACATAACCTCTGCGCAGTATGAAACACATAATGTTATAAAATCAAACTGCAGCAATATAGCTGTCGTAACTTTAAAACCTAGTTATTATCACACAAAAATTAAGTGTCAATGTTCGAAAAAGTGAGATAATGAAGATGATTTTAAATACACTACACAGGACGTTTTGTGTAAACAACACAACAGTGTTAAAAAGTTTATCAGTAATTTCCGTGACTGAAGTTCGCAAAATTACTACTTCTAAAAAATGGTATTCAACATCAGATACAGTTCCAGAATACAGCCCATTCAGAGCTGTCGATAAACTAGACATTCAGAATCTCTATAATTTTCGAAAATCGCGGAATTATTTGATGGACACTGGAAACTACGACAACACTTCTACGAGAAAGTTGAATATTTCGGAATCTCTTGACAAAGCGACTATCCAGAGTATAAAACGGATGGATTGGTCCCAATTAACATCTGCAGAAATTCTTAGGAACTTTAAGTTTCTCTCTGTTAACGCCTTGCAAAAAAATGAAGAAATAACTGGTGAGGACTATCGTGAAATTGTCTCAGTAGTGACTGCAAAGTGCTGGAAATTTAATGATCATGAGTTGCATACTCTGATAAAATATTTGGAATTGTGGTCGAATATTGAAAGAGTGCGAAATCCAAATAATCCGGCTCGTAAACTGTTCGAGCAGATAGACAGAGAGTTAGATAAACGATCACGCAATTGGACTGTAGATAAAACTTTGATGTACTGTGATACTGTCTGTAGAGTTTTTAGCTTCCACTCCAGCTTCGTCTCGAATTCGCTTAACAGAATCACGATGAATTCTTCCACATTAAGTCATACAAATATAGTACAGATCATGTACTACCTCTTTATTTATGGTATACCAAAATCGCGAGTGATGCAGTTGGAACCCTATATTGAAGATTATTTTGATCAATTCAAAGTTGAAGAGCTGGGAATAATTTGCTTAGGCTACTTTAGAACGCAAGTTCATATCACCAGCGACACACTTCTTTGTAAGCTTATGCAAAAAGTCATTGATAATGTGGACAGCATCACTAGCAATGAAATGGGAGCATTTTTCAAGGCGATTCGGTAACTAAAACGCCAGTTTGAATATATTTAATAGGTTGGTCCAAAAAACTATTTTTTTCATTTTTTAAAGTCTTAGGATTTGAGGAGATTCAAAAAGTAATGCTTAGATGTAGGTCATGAACCTTGAAGTACCTCGAAGCGGTAAAAATTTAATACATCCTTAAATTTTCAAAATAATCGTAAAAGCTGCAGACGGGTGAAGTAAAAGTATCGTTTGAACAACGCGAAGGATAAAAATTTAATTTTATAAATAAATTCACCCTAAAATTCACCCCTTAAAACACTATAACGTATTTTTTAAGTGTCTTTACTGAATCTTGTGAAATAAAAATGAAAATTCTAAGCGTAAATGATTTAACAATTTTTAATATACAAGTATTGCAAATAATGCCCTTAAAATAAACAGTTTTACCCCTTTTACGATAATTATCAATAGAAAATTAAATTGTCTTTCTTCAAAAATTTCGATTTCAATATAAATAACAGTCTAGCAACCCGGGATAATTTTGTACACCTTGAAAAATACGGGAAAATGCCGCCAATTCGTGAGCAGATCCGGGAAATCTGTGGTAATAAATTTAAATACAAATTTTTATTTTCTGCTTAAAAATATTATTAATAAATTATACGATTCAAAGGTAAAAGCATGTGTCGAGTTAAACGTCGTTGATATATTACCAGCCAACCAGAAGCTGGAGAACACTTGAAATTTACGAACCAGATCATGGCGCAGACGACAAATTTGTCCAGCACAAAAGTCAAACTCAAGAGAAATTTGTTGTGTTATTTTTTATGCCTCATTTCTGCTATTTTTTATTGATAAGTTTGTTATTTAAAACCAAAACAATTGGATAAATATTTTTAAAACAAATTTTGTTTAGTAAAATTTTCGATCGTATTATCGTCCTGTGTATTGAATTTGAATCTTTTCAATTTTAAACTTTCAAAATTGAAGTCTAAACAATTTTGAGTTTAAGCGCTCAATAATTTAAACGTATAAAATTGAAGCTCTCAATATTATACAATTAAAACAATTTCAAATTAAATGACGATAAACTACAAAACTTAAAAATGTTAACTCATAAATTGAACAGTGGAAAGATTTCTAGTTGAAAAATATTACCCCACGTTATCATTTTTAATGCTCTAAATTGAAGAATGAATCAATACAATTTATAAATGTTGGAGATTATATGATTTTGAAGGTTCAAGTCTTTCTATTTGAAACAATTCAGTTTTAAATTGCTTAGTTTTGAATATTTGATTTATAATTGCTGGTTTTAAATAAAAGTCAAATATTGTTAGATATTGAAAAAATGTCCTTTTTTTATCAAAAAAGTTCATATATTGAACAGATTCAGAAGACATTTTAAACTGAATGATTTCATAATTGAAAAAGTTAACAATTGAATTTAACATTTAAGAAAAGTTGAAACCGGAGTTATTCACGATTGCATTTATATCACGTGACATGAAATTTACGATATTTTAAATGACCAAATACATTTAACTTCTAAAAATTTGTACAATGTTTTAAAATTATTAGTTTTACGGTTCAAAATTCAAAAAGATCAAAAAAAGGAATTTTTCCAATAAATTGTTTTCATTTTTTTGCGAACATTAAAATAAATTATTTCTTGTAATTTTTATTCTATTTTTAACCAAAACATATATGGTGGAAGCTTTTCCAATTAGTTTTTTTTTTAATTTTGTTAAACTTTTCGTATGTTTCATTTGGAGTGATTATTAATTTTAAAAGCGAATACATATTCCATATTCAACATTTTTTTCACAAGTTCAAGAATCAATCATCTAATTTTGATAATAAAACAAATGATATTTTTTGCTCAAAGTATGGTAAAATATATAACATTTCTGCGTCTAATATAGGATACCAAGTTCAAATATACATATTTGACCACACTTTCGGAAATATTGCGAAAAAAAAAATGAAAAAAAAATTGACTTATATTCCATCTAAAATAATCGATATTTTGACAAAATTGTGCTGATTTTTCCTTTGATTCTGCCAGGATCTGAACTTAGAACAAATAGGTCGTAATAATTTTAAATTGTAAAATTGTTTATAAATCCATTTTTCTAGTATTCCAATTTTTTGAATGTTTAAAACTTATTTACGATATTTTGACTTTTCATTTCAAGAACTTATCCTAAACCAGTCCTCTCGGTAAACTCATACTGATCCTGATAAAAGAATACTAGTTTTGTAATCTTTTCTAGTATCTTTTAGTATTTTTATAACTAAAAATGAGATGCGAAATTGAAACATATATCACGAGGAAAAGCAGGGAAAAAACTTAAATTTCGATCCGGAAAATCCGAGAATTTAAAAACGAAATTTCGCTGGACACCCTGCAAATGCTTGATTAGATAGTTGACTATTCACGTTAAATTTTAATTGCTAAATTTATAAATTTTTTGAAAATTTTCATCACATTTCGGATACTGTTAATAATTCAGTGAACATTCTTTGTAATAAACATTAAAGTTTAGACTGACGGAATAAAGACTGATATTTATAATATTAAAGTACACTAAACTTATGATAGTAAATCACACTAAAGATCAAACTGTACAATCAGCTGACAAAAACCAATTGAAAAAGTTATGCAATCCTTTATTCTTTTTCAACCATAGGATTTAAGCTAATAGCACTACCTAGTTACCCAATTTTAAATTTGTATATGTCGAAAGTTAAAAGCTATTGACTATAACTGAGATGAAAAATGTTTATTTTAAAAATAGTATTTTCCATATTTGTACACATACAAATTCTTATATAATTTAAACCTCAAATTTTCATTTCAAATTTATAAAATTCAGAAAAGATATTTAAAGATTACGTTAGAGTGTCTTAAGGGGTGAGTTTTGGCGAATTTCGGGGTGATTTTATTTACAAAATTAAATTTTAAGCCTTCGAATTGTTCACGCGATAGCTTTATATCACCGCTGTGAAGCTTTTACGATTCTTTTTAAAATTCAAGGATTTATTTACTTTTCAATACTTTGTGATACTTTAAGCGCCACTCCCCACCTCTAAGCATTTTTTTTATTTAAAAAAATTATGCACATTTTCCCCCCCAAATGACACAAAATGAGATGGTGAGACTTCAAAAAATCCAAAAAATAATTTTTTTTCTACTACCCCAATGTTTAAGCTCTAATTTAATTTAAATATTAATTTATTTACAGCTACAGTTTTCTATCAAAGCCTCATTGTGTGCAAAAGTGTGAGGAGTTATTGGAAAAGCTAATTCCAAGAGTGCCACATATGGCCGAACCAGTGTTAACACATTTATCGCACTTAGTGGCCGATTCTCAAATTTGTAATCCGAGATTATTAACTGCTATTATGGAAAGGTAATCAGCTTCAAATGATTTACACATGATAATCTCTTCATAAAGTACATATTTGTTAAAACTATATCTTTTATATCTCAGGATGTCTACCCGGTGGATGATTTTAAATTCCCGGGCTTCTCCCGTTCAATTTTTATTTTTTCTTAGTCAATTTAAAAGATTTGAATGAGCTCAAATGATTTTATGAAGTTTAAGTCTAATAATAATTCTTTAAGAGAATTCCCTGTCCTAAAGTCAAAATTAATTTCTCACGGAAATTCCTTGTTCCGAGTCACAATTACATTTATTTCCTAAAAATTTGGAAGAAAGAGTTTCAAATGCTGGAAAATTGTTACTTGCAAAAAAAAAAAAGAATTTGTAAACTAAAATAAATTCTAATTTTCAACAAAGAATTTTCAAACTCTGATGAATTTTGAATACGAACATGAATTGTTTTTGTATATTCCCTTTTCATAAATAAGAAATAAAAAGATTTTCTAAAATATCCCCTTCCACGTCAAAAATTACCTGTTCAAGATGAAGTTATAATTCTTTACGACGTTCTTTGCTCCAAAGTTAAAAGAATTTTTTGTATATTTCATTTATGTATTCGCCGTTCCAAATCAGATTTATAATTCTGTTAGAAAATTTCTTATACCTTATACCAAATTCAATTCTAAAGTTTCCTTTTCCAAGTCAGAATTATATTTATATACCCATTCTTTTATAATTCAGAAATATAGTAAGTCCCTTTTCCAAAAGTTGGAAGAGGGAAGTTTCAAATTCTGGCGAATTCTGACTTGCAATAGGGATTTTTTTTAATTCCCTTCTTCTAAATAAGAATTAAAATTCTTTTCCAAAATTCCCGTTGCATCTGAAAAATTCTCTTTTCTGAGTCAAATCATAATTCGTTACGGATACACTGTCCTAAAGTAAAAATTATAATTTTCCATTAAGTGTTTCTGTTCTAAAGTGAATCCTAAAATTTAAATTATAATTCTTTATGGAAATTCCCAATTATATCTCAGAACAATTCTTTTACCAAATTTCTTGTCCCTAAGTCAAAATTATCATTTTTTACGGGAATTCTCTGTTCCAAAAATTGTCAAAATTATGTTTCTTTACTAAAATTCCCTGCCCCAAAGTAAAACTTGTAATTCATCACGGAAATTCCCTGTCACAAACTCACAATTACATTCCTTTACTGAAGTTTCATGTCGCAACTTAGAATTACAATTCTAATTTTTTACGTGATTTTTACGTGATTTTTCTTATATTTCTTTGATTTATTCTGTCCTAACTCAGAGCAGGGATCACATCGCAAAAGGAGCTCAAAAAAGGGGAAATAGGGTGATTTTCTCACAAAAATGGGGAAAATAGGGGAAAGATTAAACATGTCGAAAAGAACAATCTTTTTATAAGAAACGTTATATTTTTAAGTAATTTCCAATGATTTTTCAATGATTTCTGAAATTAAAGAATTTATTTTTAAAAATTGGATATACTTAGGTCGTTGGAAATCCATTCAGTGATATAAAAAAGTCTGAGAACAAAATAAAATTAGTTAAATACCCAATTTTAATATGCTTAACATCGTTCTCATAAATATTTCTTTCAAAATTTTTTCATTTCTTCCTTACTATAATTAATACCAATATAAATTTAAAACTACGCTCTTCAGTAGAGCGAAGTAAAAATGCTAAAATCAATCTCGAATCGCTTGAGCTAAAGGACTACAATTTGTGGTCCGAAATCCAAAACAAGTGAAGACAAAAATTTTGAAATCGGTTAATATCTTCTGCTCTCTTTTTAAATTTACAATTACAAATTTTTTAAATCTGAAAAAAATTTTTCTTTATTAAATTTTTTTTAAATGTATAAAAAAATGCTTTTGCATTGAATCGACCTGAGATTTCTTCAGCTTGATGCAAAGAAACATGTTATTATTTTTCCCAAAAATCATAAATCACGACAAAAGTTTTTTTTCGAAAAAGCAAAATGGTAAAATGTTTCTTTGGTTCAAGCTGAATAAGTTTCAGGTTCAACATATTCAACTTTTTTTTTAAATGTGTGCAGATGACTTAATAAAAAAAACATGTTTTTGCACAATTTCCAAAAAATTGTTACAGTGCAAAAAATTTGTTTTTAAATTTCATAATTTTGTATTATTGTTCACCAGTAAAAGTTGTAAATATAACAAATTCGTCATAATTTTTAAACCAATAGGAAATATTTGGAATTTAAAATCGTTAAATTTTACTGATTTTATTTTATTTTTTTCACTTTTGTCGAATGCCCAACGTTCTTCTCCCTCAGCTGCAACGGTTAAATTTTTTTTAGCATTTCACTCTGCCCTACTCTACAGTGCTCTTAAACTCAAATAAAAAATTGCTCAAGTATTGCAGTTGATGAATTTGGAATATTCAGGGCTCAGAACTGCTCAAGCTTAAAAAAATAGTAAAATAGTAACAAAAAAGATCAAGTTTCCAACAAAATTATGAATTTTCAACAAAAAAATGTATGTTTAAGAAAGTAGTTCACATTTTAACAAAATGGTTAAATTTTTCAGACTAAAAAAGATGATTTGTTAACGAAAACTGTAGTAGTTAATATAATAACCAAAAACTATTCTAACTTAATATAAAAAATAGTAGAGTTCATTCAAAAAAATACGATTTTTCAAGAAAGTAGGTGATTTTTCAACGTTATGGTTGAGTTTTTAAGCCAAAAAGACCAATTTTGACAAAACACTTGAATTTTCAACCAGTAAATGTAGATTTTTGAAAAAAAATTTATCTGCAAACAAATAGTTAAATTTTCTACGGAAACGGGGGAATTTTTAACCGAAAAAGACGAATTTTCAACAAAATAAGTACATTTCTAACCACAAAGATGAATTTTCAAATAAAATTGTTCAACTTTTAACCGAATTTCTACCAAAGAAAGTAAATTCTCATGGAAAAATATAATATATAGTACGATATTTCATCAAAAAAGATTTTAATTTTAAATTAAAAACTAGCAATTTTAGCTAAATTGCAATTTGGATCAGGATTCATAATAATTTAAATGATAGCCCTTTTTATACATTTTACATACGAACTAATTATTATTTTATTGTTATTCCCTAATTTTCACGGCTTTAAAGTGCCAAGTTTACTAAAAAAATTAGAATTTTTACATTTTTCACAAGTTTTTAAATAATACGATTAATGAATTAATTCATTTCGTCATTTCGGAAGGAAAAGTGTAACCAGAAGTAACCTGTTCATCAAATAAGTAACTTTTTAGTAACCGTGGATCAAAAAAGTAACTATGTCACTAAAAAATAATTCGTGCCAAGCCCTGAATATTCCATTTTTTAATTAGATAGGTATTTGAAGTGTTCACCTTCTAATATTTATTTAAAAAGTACTATATATTTTGTAATGTTAATGATACCTTATTTATTCATAAATAATTTATTTAAGTGCCATAATTGCATTAATTATTATTCAAGAATGGGTACACTTACTAATTTCAGAGAATTTTCCACGTAATTCAAATATTGTATTTTCAAATATCGCATATTTGAAAAGAAAAGGGAAAAAAGGGGAAGTTTTTGGAGAATAGGGTGAAAAGGGGGAATTTCAAGAAAAAAGGGGAAGACTGTGCACCCTATCAGAGTTATAATTCTTTTAGAAAATCTACTGTTCCACTTCACAATTGTAATTCTTTGGGGCCATTCACAAAATACGTGATACATTTTCCAGGATTTCTGACCCCCCCCC
>CAKNXH010000051.1:839953-880850 GCA_932178445.1 Andricus quercusramuli | reverse complement strand
CTCCACATGATACTTTTTCCATTGCTCGTAATATAGAGAATGATACTTTGACAGACTCCCCCCCCCCCTACCCGGAAGGTAGTACGTATTTTGTAAATTACCCCTTTTGGAAAATTCCTTGTTCCAAGTGAGAATTATGATTCTTTCACAAATTCCCCGTTCCAATTTAGAATTAGTGTAACATATTATATGAAAGCACTTTTAATTTAATTTTAATTTTTAATAAGGAATTCTACAATATTCTTTGTATTCCATGATGAAAGAAATATATTTCAGGTTCACAGAAAGTTTAGGGAAAATGAGATTAAAAGATTTCGAAAGAATTATTTTTCTCATGACGTCATTCAATGTTCCTCCAACTGAGCCTCTGTACAATCTCATTATTGAAGAACTTGGAAGTTCTCGCAGGAAACACGAAATAAGAAAGTAAGTTTCTCTTAATAAGTTGAAATTTAAGAGACGATACTAGAATATTCATTTGGAAATATAATATTTATAAACTAGAATATTTGATCATCTAGTTTTCCGAGAGAATTCGGCTTCGCTCTCAGACACTTGGCAGTAGCTGATATCTATCCAGTGAATTTGATTTCTACTTTACTGAGTCGCGAACACATGAACCTAGCGTATGGACCTAATCCTTACGATTTAGGAGTCGAGTATCTGATTTTGGACCAAAGCATCGAAATAGAAGTTCCCCAGTACAAAGGTCCGAGAATTGAAAGTGCAATTTGCAATATCTTAGCAAAGGTAATCGAAAAACAAGCTTGAAACAATTCATAATCAAAGACATATGAATTATACTCATTTTTGCAGAAGTACAACAATGTGACAGCATCACGCAGTTTTGCGAACCAGTCCAAGCAACGAATTGTTGAAATCCTCAATGTACCGTAATCTTCTTATTGCTTACTTTAGCTTCCAAACCTAACCAATTTTAACAGTTCTTTAAATAAAAATTTGCTAATTTTTTTAGTAGGGTGGGTCGAAAAAACAAAATTATAAAATTAGAATTATGTGGAAATGTAGGGTAATAGGGCCATCAAAACGCAAAATTAATTTGGTGTCTATTAATGAACGCCCTCAACTTGCGCAGTATCAAAAAGTGTTTTTAAACATTCTTATTCTAATACTTTTGTTGTTTTCATGTATGTAAATTTTCAAACATGTTTTTGGAAGTCTTAAAACGTCTCTCTACAGAAATGACGAAAGAATTTTTTCAGATGTTTAAAGCTTTTCTACTGGTAAAAATACATTATAAAAAATTTGATAAGCCCAGTGAATCATAAATGTAAACTCAGTAAATTTTTGTAAAACTGAGTTTTTTGTTTTTTTAAATGATCTTTTTCCCGCTGGCTTTGAAAAATATGTTATATGTCCCAGGGTATTTACTGGTGAAAATATAGATAAAAGGTTATTTCAAAAAATACAAAAATAATTATTTTTGAAACTTGCTACCTCCCTTTTTTCGATTCTGCGATCTTCGCCATTTTTATAATAGGGTGTTTTTCCATTACAAAGTCCTCTAATATAGAAAAGATTTTTGAAAGCCAACTGAAGATAATTTTTGAAAAATACGTAAATGACTTTTTGGAAAACATGATGTCTTTTTGTTTATTGGCTATATAGACTTATAAATTTCTTTCGTAGTGTCCTTATCCGATAAAACCCCTCACATGTTATAAATATCTTTATGGTCAGATGAAAAAAGATCAGAAAAAAACACAAAACTTTGTTTTTCAAAAATTTACTATGTTTACATTTATGATTTCCCAGGCTTATCAAAAAAATGTCTAACGTGTTTTTATCAGTAGAAAAGCCTTAGGCGACTGAAAAATTCTTCCGTCTTTACGGTAGATTTTTGAAAATTGTTTTATGAACATAGGAGTCCATTAAAAGAAACCGTCGCCTGGAGAACCTTCTGAAAAGGATTTAAAAAATTCTAGAGTCGTTTAAGACCACCAAAACACAAAATAAAATGTAAGTACATTTTGCCAACGCATAAGTTGAAGGCGTTCATCAATCGACACTAAATTAATTAGGCCTATTACACTACATTTGCATGTATTGTTATTTCAATTTCCATTTTTTTTTTGACCCGCCCTATTATTAAGAGTCGATTTTGGAAGTAGACGCAATACATATTTAAAATTTTATTCTAAATATTGAAATATTTGAACAGAATCGTATATTCGACGGTGAACATGCCGCCTGTCTACAGAAGATATTGCCGCACTTTACACAAACAGACATAATCCTTTGCCTGGATGAGGATAATAATACGATTCCACCTAAGCCAATATTAAGGGATATAAACTCGCATATCAAGCGAGTGCCAGAGGAGTACAAAAATCGAAAATGGATAGCAATGATTTTTGCTACGGAAACCCTCTTGATCAGAGGAACTAATGAATTTACTGGAAACCTTTGTGCGAAAATCAGGCAGTTAGAAAAAGTGGGTTATGTACCTATAGTGGTAAGTATATTTAACTGAAAATTGAATTTAATATATTACAGATTTTAATGCTTTTAAATAGTTTCTAATTTACTTAAATTCAAAATTAAATATTCCAGGTACCTTACGTCGAGTGGAAGATATTATATAGCGACTCAAAGAAATATGAATATCTGAGGAGAAAAATTTTCGATTCCACTCACACGCAAGTGGAACAAAAAACTGTGTTAAAAAACCAGTAAAAAAATATCGCGCGTTGTAGTGAATCTAATTTGTAAAAAATGTACATACCTAATTTGTTTTGAGCAATATATTTATCTTATCTTAAATATGTATTATTTTTTTACAAGCACGTACTGTTATTACATAACTCCAAGAAACGTAATAATACTATAGATTAGCCAACCTAAATTTCAGTTGATTTATAGTTTTTTTTCATACAATTACTTAAAGCTGCTTCTCTTGTTACCACTTAAAGTCCTAAATTTAACCTTTGTCTGTTACTTATACATTTCTGAAATATAGAAAAATAGTTTGTTTTCACAGTTCTGTCAACTAAAAGACTATTTGGTCTTAGTTTTTGATTCAGCATTATAAAAATAAAAAACGACACATTGGCAGTTTCGTTCGTGTCCCTAAAAATCGGGTAAATGCGATTTAAAATATGTACAATCGGAGGAACTGACTAAATTTGATCGTCAATAATACATATAAATTCCTAGTTTTTCAATCATTGTGCCTACATCACACGTCTAAAAGATTCTGCATCATCTTCTTACTGTACTCGTAGGTTACGAATAAAGTTGCAGTTGCTGGTACCGTCCTGATAAGCGTGGGTTTCAAACCATTGTACAAGGCAGAAACTCCTTCATTTTTGATTATGTCCTTCGTAATCGCGAGAGCTGGTGTCTTCAAATTTTGTACCTTGGAAATGAAAGTAGCAAATTAGAAACATTACCAGATTAAAATAGAAATTTAGAAATAATTTCAAACTGGAGCTTAATTTAATCTTATAATATAAATTAACACTGACTTGTATTCTGCTCTTAACTACGTCTGCAGGAAATATCACAAGCCAAAGAATGGTTCCTCCAACGGCACCAGCTACCATCGTTTTTTGCCATCCGATCTCGTCCCTGCTTTGTCCTGGTTTCGCGAGAAGTTCCCTCGTAGCTTCATAGCCACCAAAGAAGAAAAAGTACCCTGGCATTTCTCTAGCTATCGTCGAAGTGAGACCCCGGAATAAACCAGTTGCTCCACTTTCTCGAAGAATCTGCCTTGTTAATTCCCAGGGACCGACCATATTCTAGGAAAGAAAATTTTCAGATTATTTATTCAAGGGCCATCCATAAACGAAGTAACTCATTTTTCGTCTCTATGTTAAGTAATTTTTTTTCAAATTTTTTCAAATATTTAAAAAATTACCAGGATTACCAAGAAATAAATCAACGCTGTCATTTTTACTGTTCACAATTGAAGAATTTTCAATTACAAATCTACAATATTGAATAAATTTCAATTTTAAATCATTAAATTATTTTTAAAATTATTTCCTATTTTACACATTAAATTTTAAAGAGTCTGCAATTGCAAATTTTAAAAATTGAAGAATTTTAGATTGCAAATCGTTAAAGCTGAAGAATTTTCTATTGTAAATCTTCAAAATTAAACTATTACAAAAAAGATCCAAATTGCATACCTTTAAAATATAAATCTTGAAAATTGAATAATTTTCGTTTCTATGTTATAAAAATTAAAGAATTTTCCAATGTAACTCATCAAAATGGTAGAAATATGAATTTGAAATCATGAAATTTTTTTTTGTAATTTGCAATTAAAAATTAGGCAATTTTTACAGTTTACAATTAAGAATTTCTGTATTTTTTATGAATCACATTTGAAATTTTTTCAATTTAGAAGATTTAGTATGGAAAAGTCTTGACTTCCGATCTTCAAAGTCATACAAATTTAAGAACTTTTATTTATAAACTGTTCAAACTGAAGAAGCTTTAAGAACAATTTAAAATATAAATATTGAAAATGGAATAATGTTCCATTCAATATTTTGAAAATTCAAGAATTTTCCATTTTAATTCTTCAAACTTGTCGAACTTTGAATTTTAAATATTTCAAATTGAAGAGTTTTCAATTTTGAAAATTTACAATTGATAATTCTGTAATTTTGATGATTAGCATTCGAAATTTCTTCAATTTGGAATGTTTCGAAATAAAAATTTGAAAAAAAAAAATCTTCAAATCATCCATCTTTAAGAATTTTGAATCACGCATCTTTAAAATTGAAGAGTTTCCAATTGTGAATCTTCAAAATTGAACTATTTAAAAAAATCATTTGAAATTACATCCTTCTAAAATATACACATTAAGAATTGAAGAATAATTAATTGCGAAACTTCAAGATAGACACATTTCAAAAAATTTGTCACAATTCCATGGTTTTAAACAATCAACATTCGAAATTAAACAAATTTAACAGAAAATTTTCTCTGGCTGAGAGCTGATGCATATTTTTCTCTGATTTAAAGAATCTCTTGTCTTTGAAAATTAAAAAAAAAATTGTAATTAAAAAAATCTGTTGTCTTCTAAGAACATTTTACTGCGACAAAAAATCAAAAATTAACTTATCAAATTATTTGTTTGCTTCTAAATCTTGCTAGGATAAAATCTTATATTTAAATAAAAGTAATCAGTATGAAGATTACTGCAAGCCAATCAAAATTAAAATCGTATTATTAATTATATTTTATAGTTTCGTCAAATCTTTTACCAAATCACTTAACTTAAAATTTTTAACAACAATTTATAAGATTGAAATTCTTCACTGAAGGTTTTAGATATTTTAATTTCCTCTTTAATAGTGCAAAGCCAAAGCCACATAATTTCGAAAATGATAAAAAAAATGTTGTATTTATGAATATTTTTGCACCGAATTATAGGAAAAATTCAAAATACTAATTTCATTATAACGATATCGAAGTCTTCATAACGTCATTACACACAATCGTATATTGCAATTACTGATCTTCAACGTCATACTATAATTTTAGATACATGAATTTCCATAGGGTTAATTTGTTGAAAATATTACGTAACATTATCAATTTAGGCCCCCCCCCCCCCCCCCCTCCTGGACCCATGTAACAGATTGTAACATTTTCCCAAACCCTCTCCCCACAAAAACGTTGTTACGTAATTTATGGATGTTTCCTTACTGCAGAAGTAAAAATAAAGGATTTTACTGACTATTGTAGAGCCTGGAACTGCTTTTTGAATTTCTACTTCTCTCATCGCCTGCAATCGACATTTTATTAATTCCGTGGGACACAAAGTCAGAGACGAAAAAAATGCTGCAAAGAACCCGGCACAGGCATTGCCAAGTGAATTCAATTCTTCGACTCTTTCGACTCCTGTCAAAAAATATATAATTTAGTACTGCGATAGAACAATTCGTCTATTAGCTAATTATTTATAACAGGAATCACAGCGATTCAGTGGTTCAACTTTAGGTGATCAAGGGGAATTTTTTTGGTAAAAAAGGGATTAAAAGAAACCTAATTTATTATTAACAACTTTTTATATCACTTGGGTATAGCTAAATATTAAACAAAAGTTCTCTCTAACAGTAATGCCTTTTCTTTAGCAAGTTTTCTAGTCATTTTTGTATACAAAAAAATGTATCTAGCTTTAAAAAATGTGTTGAACAACAGAATTGAAAAATGCTCCTGTCTGAATTTAAAAAAAAATGTATTTTTATCAGTAGATAGATTTTGATTCCTTGTTCTTATCAATTGTTTTCCAGTGTATTCTTCTTAATATGGAATCCTGAGTTGTTCAAAGTATTTTTTTTAATAAACTATAGGAAGAAATAATTTTAAAAACCCAAAAGTGACTATCTGAAAAACCTAATTTTTCTATTTTTGTTTTCTTAGACGTTTAAGTTGGTTGCTAATGTAATTTTATCAGTTGAAAGCTATCAGATGTACAAAACATGTTTTAATGTCAGCTATTAAAATGTAATAGTGTACGAAATATAAATTAAAAAAATTATTATTCGCAAAAATGACAAAATTATGAAAATAACCATTTTTTTGAATACGCAGTTTGCTAATAAAAAAAAGAAACGATAATAACAATCAATTTCAAATTAATTATATTTTATCAACGGGTCCTATTATACAAAACTTTTTTACATATTATTTTCGATTTTGAAAATTTTGTTTATTATACAGCCTCAAATAACATTGATTTCTCTGGTAAGCTGTTTTACGTATTTAATTACATATGTTAAAGGTTAAAAGGCACTAAAAATGAATTAAAATTTCCTATTTATTTATCACAGGCTTTTCTGTCTTTCCCCTATTCCCCTCTTTACCTTTTCTTTTCGTTTTTTACCTTAAATACGAAATATATTCATAAAAGCCAATATTTTTGGTTGAAAGTTCATTCTTTTTGGTTGAAAATTTTACTACAACATTTTTGTTTGAGAATTCATCTTTTTTTATTAACAATTTTATTATTTGATTGAAAACTTAATTATTTGGTTGATAATTCAACAATTTCCTTAAAAAGGCGTCCTTTCCGGTTGAAAATTCAACTATTCTCGTAGAAAATTAAGTTAATAGGATGTAAATTAACTTTTTTTTTTAAATCATAATTTTGGGTTGAAAATTCAACTGCTTTGTAGAAAAGTCATCTTGTTCACTTGAAAATTCAACTATTTTGTTGAAAATTCATCTGTCTGGTTAAAAATGTACCTTTTTGGTGCCTCTGTTTTGGTTCAAAATCTGTTTTGGTAAAAAATTCAATAGTTTGATTGAAAATAAGCTTTTCTCTTGAAAATTTATATTTCCGTGCTAAAAATTAAACTGTTTTTTAAAAAATTCATTTTTTTGGTTTAAAAATTCAACAATTTGGTTGAAATCTTGGTTTTTCTTGGCCAAAAAATCTTTCTTGTTTGAAAAATCAACTCTTTTGTTGAAAGGTCATGTTTTTGCATGAATTGAACTTATTTTCATTTAACATTAAAATGTCTTCCGGTTGAAATATCAACTATTCCATTTTTTGTTCAGAATTGATCTTTTTTGGTTAAAAATTCAACTATTTGGTTAAAGTTAGAATAGTTTGTTCAAAATTCATTTTTTTTTTTATTGAGGATTCATCATTTTAGTTAAAAATTCGTCTGTTTGGTTCAAAATGTGTCTATTTTGTTGAAAAATCGTTCTTTTTGGCTTGAAAATTCGATACTTTGGTTGACATTTTTTTCGACTTGACAGAAAAATCTTTTTTGGTTGAAAATTCAATTACTTGGTTAAAAATAAAATTCCTTTGTTAAAAATGTATTTTATTGTGTTCAAGATTCATCATTTTATTTAAAAAATCATCTTTTTAGATAAAAATTTGTGTTTTTGGTAGAGAATTAATCTGCCTAGTTGAAAATGCATATTTTAGGTTGAAAATTCAACTATTTGCTGAAAAATTCATCAACTTTGTTGAAAATACAATATTTCCACTTAAAATGCTGGAATTTGAATTTGAATTTAATATTAGTTCCTACACTAATTTTATTTGAAAGAATTGATTCTCCTATTTTCGTGAAAAATCTACCTATTTCTCCTGTTTGTAGAAAATTTTGTAGGAAATTGAGTCAAAATTCTCGATTTTAGATTTTTAGGGGATTTTTCAAATACATATAAGGGAAAAAGGGGTATGAAAGAACATCAGGTAAAAATCGAACAGTGATCCCTGATATAAGTTTAAATATCAATATCTAATTGAAAATACCTGTAGCGGTGGCTATAACTTTTTGGCAACCACCATAAGCAGCGAATAAAACAGAGTTTTCGGCAACATTCGCTACAACTGCTGGCAAAGTGCCTGCATAAAGTCCTCGAGCAATTCCATCAGATTTCAATGTTTTCATAAAACAATCCGTCATTCCTTTGTACAATTGCGGAAATGTTTGCATTTTTACTTTTACTGTATCCAAAGGCTGGCCAACATAAACTAAAGCTATTCCACCTAGAAAATAATGAATAGCACTAGTAATCTTGAAAATACATTCTTAAATTAAATTAAAGAACAAAAACGCATTGTCAAATTTTTCAGTAGCAATCTGAACTTTTTAAAGTTATTCCAATTTTGCCATTATAAGAATATGAAAATATGAAAGCGAAATTTAATTCCCTGCAACTCGAAATTGGAGTAAGGACAGCAGTAAAGATAGCGTAAAGATAAAAAATAGGCCTTCAGTCAGACTCTATTGAGTCATTTCAAGATAAAAGGAAAAAACTTCAAATTCTGGATAAGAATTCTACGATACTTTAATAGCAATAATAAAATGACATAAATAATTGGCGATATAAGTAGTGAAATAATAGTATAATTTTAGGAAATATTCAAATAATCGTGTTATCAAAAAAGCGTGTCATAAGAGGTATTTTTGTTTTAAAGAATCCAAACAGTGTTTCCACAAATTAGACAATACTTACCTAGGGAACCTGCAATGAAGTCGATGAGACCAGTTTTTAGACTTCTCAATCGACTGCCATCGTATTCAGAAGTATTCGCACTCATTTTGATTATTCTTTCTCCCAAATATATCCTATTTTGTACACTTTTTTGGAAACACTACCAGCACGACGCCAACCACGTGCTTGCTTCAGATAAGATTCCTTCTGCTTCGTATGACTGTGTATCACGTCGCTGACGTATTTTATGCATGTACACACAGGAACACACAATCAAGTGACATGAAAAATGGAAGTCGGAAACGGAAAACATATACTAAGCCCTAAAACGCTTAAAACCGCAAAACAAATCCCCATGTAAAATTTCTGAAGAGATTTTCATTCAGAAAAATAATATTTTGTGGTTCAAATTTAATTTGAACAGATAGTTTTTAATCTATAAAAAGAAATAGGAAGGTGTTATTTTATAACATCTTCGTACAGGAATCGCTGGAAAACAACTGGAAGATGAGAAAGGTAACCTAATCTCATTTTCTTGTGCGTGTAAAAAGAAATGTTTGTGTTTGACGAGAAGATAACGAATACAATGAAATTATATTGACTTCCATTGAACGAAATAAATTTGCCAACGATTTTATCATTTTATATTGCTATTTTGCGGCATTTTTTTCGGAACATAACCTCAAAAATACAATATTCACTTTGCATGCCATTTTGTCGATAACCACAACACCACCGCGAAATATATTTAAATCCACGATTTTATCAATTTTAGTAAAAGGTCGAATTGTTTTTTATTGAAAAATACGTACTACGTTATTTAACTTGTTTAACGCAAGATTCTTAATTTATATATTATAAACTTATTTAGAATATTTAGATGAAATAAATCAATAATGATGTCTTCAAGAATGTGAGGCTTTCGTGAAAAATTAATTTTCAACCAAATAGTTGAGTTTTCAACTAAAAAATATAAATTTTGAACCATAAATGTAAGAATTAAATTTTCTGTTAAAACAATTAATTTTCAACCAAAAATAAGGAATTTTCAACGAAATAGTCCAATTTTCAACTAAAGTGATGAATTTTTTATTTTTAAAAATGTAAAAGTTAATATTTTAATTTTTATTCAAAAAACAGTTGTATCATACCAAAGAATACAAATTTTCAACAAAACATTTGGATCCTCAACCAAAACCGGTTTTAATTTTCAAACCAAGAAGTACAATTTTCAACAAAAGAGTAGAATTTTTAACCAAGAAGAATTCCACAGTCAATAAAGAAAAAATGTAATCTAAAATGTTGAATTTTCAAGCCATGAAGACTAACTTTATACCAAATTGTCGAGTTTTCGACCCGAAAATAGGAATTAAAGAAAATTAATTTCCAATAAAATTGTTCAATTTTCAACCAAACTGATGTATCTTCAGTAAAAAAAATGAATTCTCAACGAATAGTGTAATAGCTGATATTTCCGCCAAACAATATTTTAATCCTTAATAAAAAAGTGTTGACTTAGACCAAAACCAGGAAGTTTAAACTAAAGAGTTCAATTTTCAACCAAGAAAGATTTTTAGGTAAACAAACTTCTTATGCGAAATGTTGAATTTCCAAGGCAAAAAAAGAATTTTCTATCGTCATATTGGACTTTTTAACCCAAAAAAGACGAGTTTCCAAATAAATAAATTTTCAACTAAAAATAAATCAGTTTCCAAGTCAAAAATTGAGTAGTCACATTTTCAGTTAAAACATTTAATTTTCAACTAAAAAAAATGAACTTTCAACAAAATAGTTAAATTTTCAAGCAAATAAGTGAATTTTTAACTAAAATGACGAATCTTCAGAAAAAAAATGTAACCAAATAGATGAATTTTCAACCCAAAAGATGATTTTTCTTCCAAAAAATACAGTTTCTGAACAAAATACATGAATTTTCAACTAAAAAAAGGTACTTCTTCACAAAAAAAAGAATCTTACCAATGTGACATAAATGAATTTAGAACCAAAATAAAACAAGAATTTTCAACAAAGTAGTTAAATTTACAACCAACAAAATGAAATTTTAACCAAAAAGACAAGGGTTTAATTAATAAGATTACTTTACTAGCAAAAAGACGAATTTTCAACAAAACCGTTGAATTTTTATCTAAAACAGATCAATTTTCAACTTAAAATAGAATAATTAAATTTTCGGTAAAAATTTGATTTCCACAAAATAAAATAAATTTCCGACGAAATAAGTGCATTTTTAACCAAACAGATGTGATTTTTAACTAAAAAAAGTGGCAATTTCTACCGTGATAGATGAATTTTTAAGCCAAGAAGACAAATTTTCAACCAAAGATAATGACTTTTTATGCTTTTTAAGAAAATTATTGAATTTTCAACAAAATACATAATAAAATTAACTTCAAATTAAGTTTATAGCGAGGTTTATAGAAAATTCCCTGGATTTGTCAAGCTCTCCCTGGAATTCGCTGACTTTTCCTAACCAGTTTTAAATTCCGCGACTTTCTGGAATTCCCTGACCTGTGCCACCCCTGATAAATATAAGGCCGAGTCTAAACGTCGGATCTGACTGGTTTGTCTCCGGACGTATAATGGACACTACCTAAATATAAAGGCAGTGGGATTATTGCATGAAGTTTAGGAAGAAAATTGCATGCGGTTTAGGAATTTCTATAACTGCTGGCCCATACCAAAGATATTAGTACCTTTATCTTTGCCCCACTAATATCTTTGCCCATACGCAGTTTCTCAGCTCGCGAGGTCGAGTGACGGTTGCCATTCATGCCAGCAGCATATCCTAATAGCACGGAACGTGTAAAATGTCCGCCGCTTGGGAACGTTCCAGGAACTTTCCAAATATAAATTAACGTTATTGTTATTTATTATCAATAAATATCGTGTAAACCGTAAGTGATAGGACAAAATTGATGTCAGTTCATGATACGGATATCATATTATAGTATAGTATATGCGGTACTTAAAATTCAACAATGACATCCATTTCTACCTATCTCTTACGGTTTACGAGATAATTGTTGTTAAAAATAACAATAATGGAAAGTTCCACTCAGGTCCCAGTGGAACGTTCCTGGAACGTTTCGAAGGGGAGGACATTTTACACGTTCCGGTGGAACGTTCCGTGCTATTAGGGTAGCGGAAAGAAGCAGTACGCGGGTACTCACGGGCGGAGATTGCGCAATATTAGGAAATGGTTCATACGGCCCTGACTGTTTACGCTTGGATTCCTCCGATTGAGTATCAATACTACTTGCAGGCTACGGCCGACACTGTTCTTGAACATGGGGTTTGGTATACAGTGCAACCTCTAAATAAACCCTCTCCGAATAAGACCGCTTCTCCTAATCTTCGTTCGAAAGTTGCCCCCACTACTTCGTGCATCATAGAATCAGGGGCGAACCTCCGAATAAGACCGCGCGTGAAAATTGCGTTTTGATCTTAATTTATGCTTTGAATAATGGTATAGTAATGCAAATTTTAATTGATTGTAATCAATTTCATTAACCTATTGTTAATAATTATTAATATTAATATATTTTTATATAATATATAATATATTTAAAATAATACTTACAAGAATTCAACATTAAAAACCTGGATTAGAACTTTGCTT
The DNA here is from genome assembly GCA_932178445.1 of Andricus quercusramuli. NCBI lineage: Eukaryota > Metazoa > Arthropoda > Insecta > Hymenoptera > Cynipidae > Andricus > Andricus quercusramuli. Next base: position 868,270 of record CAKNXH010000051.1, on the reverse strand, counting down.
TCATGGGTGCTTACATGAGTTACCCCACCGCGGGTGGGGTAACTCATTTCTCCAAATTATATTCCCCTACATGCCCGAGTACGGTCTTATTCGGAGGTTGCACTGTATCTTCAACCCTATTCAAACAACTATATGGCCTTGAATCGTTACATCCTGCGAACCGCTGAACTATTCAAAATAATGGCATGCAGTGGCTTGATTGACTAACGAAGTATGCAACTGACAGCGGGCGAAAAAATTTCGTGACCATCCACATGTCGACTTTTGGTACATTTGCACTGCCCCACTTTACAGATCCCGGCTTCAGTGAAATTCTAAGCATTTTGAACACCTTTTTGAGCCCTTCTTCATACTTTTTAAACACGTTTTAAATAATAAACGTGAAAATAGGTTATGTTTACTCCACTCACTAGTGGTCATATTAATTCCCCCATCAACTGCGCTAATCAAACTGATGTTTACTTCCGGCTCTGGACCAATTAGAATGCCTCATTTAAAATTTTATTTTATTTTCAAGTTCATTTTGAAAAAACTTTCCTCTAGTAATTATATTCCATTTTTAGTGCTCTTTCAATTTTACCAGGAAAAAAATATATTTGAAAATATGCAACAACCCCATTACATATGTTACTTATACATGGGTAATTGTCAAATTGTAGGCAAATTTTAGCACCTACAGTGGCAATCATATTATTATTAGGAATTAAATATTTCATAACGGAAATCGATCTTATCACATGTAAAAATTTTAAACCCGAAATGGGCAGTGATGAAAATAAGAAATAATAATGAATCCATGCGCACGCGCATATAATCAGTCGTACGCTGTTCTATTGTACCGTACGGTAATGATGCGAGAAAAATGTTAAAGTTTAACTTTTTTCAATATTTATAAAATAATAACAGATTTTAATTATAAAAAGTCACCTACTTATGAAAGAAAATACCGCCAAGCAAGTAACGGAATGGTTTTTATAATTTGTTTGCACCCCGAAAATGGTTTTAACGCACGTACGGGAATGACTTTTTTGTTGTCAAGATGCACTTTTCAATTTTAATATCGGATTGACAAAGAAGAGAGTTAATATTTTAAGCTCAATTTTATAAAATCTTGTATTAAACGATACACCTAATATTTCTGTATTTATTACTCAACTGTAACTACAATATTTTACTAGAAAAAAAGACGTACGGTAATGACGTCCGAAATGGCAAAAATTGAGGGACAGGCTTCAAGGCTTTTACAATATTATTTATTTGACTTAAAAAATGTGCAGACATTAAATTTATGTTCATGTGAAGTTTACAAACTTGATACGTTAAGCGTTTTTCAGGTTACCGTCTAAAAAAAAGGAGAAAATCAGTTTATCCTTGTGCAAAGTGAGGTTGCGACGCCGTACGGTAATGACGTTTCGGGTGTTATTATATTAATTTAAAGTAAATAGGAACAGGAATGAAACAAAAGAACTGACCTTTTTGTAGAGGATGATAATAAGTGTTTATTAAATTAAAAAAAAAAAGCAGCACGAGTTTCTAAGTTGATACTATATTACTGGGACTTCAAGTTTGCCTTCAATTTGACAATTACCCACACATATTATTTCAATTGACGAAACATAATTTTTCTTTTTCAGTAACAATAACTACGGAAAAATCATGTTAGCAAACATATTCAGAAAGCTGAATGCTGAGAGGCGAATAATATTGCAGAAATTTCTAATTGATAAAAAAACATTTTCTGCTATTCTGAATACAGACGTTCAGTTGTCGTATTGCAGATGTGAAAGTAATGACCTTAAAGTGACTGGCAATAAGCAAAATAGTTCTGTTTCTTCTTTATCAAAAAATATTGTAAGGCACAGCACCAATCTCGCAATTGAAAACAAAGAAAATAAAGAAAATAAAGAACTCTTTGCGACAGTAACACTTTTGTCACGCACATACTTACAAACTCAATTACCTGATGATGAAGTACAGATGTTATTAAAAGTAGACTGGAACAGTCTTTCGACTACAGAATTTTTTTCTAATTTGGAAAAACTCACTCTGTACACTTACAACCTCGAAAAGAAGCCTGAAATCAATTATGACAACTTTATGCAGGCTCTATCAGCAATGAGTCCTAATTTCCACGATGACGAAATGACTCAACTGCTTAAATATTTGGTTCCGTGGTACCGAAATAAAAATACCCCTAAGGATGTAATGAAACACATTGTAGAAACTTTGGACCTCGAGTGTTGTAATAGATTTCCAAAACAGAATATCGAAAATTTGCTTTCGTTTAGCTACCTTTTTGTGTGTCTCAGATACGGAAAAGAATCGAGCTTTACACGAAAGTCACTCCTTAAACTCAATCAAAAAGCTAAACGTTTGAGTGCGACTCAATTAGCTCAATTTATGAATCTTTCGTCAGTCTGCACAAATCTTCCTATGAATTTCTACGAAATAGAGTACTATGTAGAACAAAATATGGACAGCTTGTCGGCGCAAGAGTTGTCAAGAATTTCTATAGGATTTTATAAAAACAGAATTCAAATTAAGAGCCCCAAGCTTTTAATGCATATTTTGGAGACCATGTTGAACAATGTGGAGGTAATCAGCACTCACATGGTTTCTGCATTTTCAAAATTACTACGGTAAGCTATTCAGTTATAATTTATCAGTTTGGTCCATTAACTGTAATAACCCTTGTCTAATAAAGAATTTTTATCCAGTACGAGTTATAAACATCATTACGAATTGGACAATTTACTTCGACAAGTACTGAAGGAGTTAGAGCCACAATTGTCGAGGTTTACTCTAAAAACTTTAACCCACTTATCTCAACTAGCTGCACACGCTTTAATTTATGAGAAGGACCTAATGACTTCTATTTATGAAAGGTGATTCATCTCATTTTCTAAATGTATGTTCAAAAGTTTAGATATATATTTCGCCAATTCTTGTAATAATTTGAAAATCATAACTGCACAGGTTCGATCAAGAAATTAAGAATGCAACAATTACAGATATCGAAAGGATTTCTCTTAGTCTTGCGCATTTTAATTACGATTCAAGTTATCCTATATTTAAAAAGGTTGTAGACGAGATTACAAGTCCAGATCGGCATAAGGAAATTGAAGGGTAAGTTTAAATTATAATATAAAAATGCATCATGCGATATACAACTGGAATTATGATATAAAATCAGGTTCGCCACAAAAATCCCCATTTTGAAATTCCCTGACTTTTCCTTGACAAATTTTTCATTTTCCCTGACCGTTATGAATTTTCCTTTCTGGTATGAAAAGAACCTTACAATTCTGCTTATATCTAGGAGATCAATAATTTGTATGCAAAAAAAAAAGTTTGTTTTAAAATGTATCTTAAAGACTTTTAATCAGAACAGTCATACATAATTTTATAACGACTATCCACAAATTACGTAAGACCAGAAAACAGGAATTTTCAAATAATGTAACTAAATTTTCAACCAAAAAAATGTATTCTCAACGAAAAGTGTAATAGTTGATATTTCCACACAAAAAAAATATTTTAAGATATATTCAAAAATATTTGTATTACACCAAAGAATGCGAATTTTCAACAGAAGAGTTTAGTTTTCAACCGAGAAAGATTTCCCTGTCAATAATGAAAAAAAAATGTAATCCAAAATTTTGAACTTTCAAGCCAAAACGACTAATTTTCTTTAAAAAAAAGTTGAATTTTCAAGACAAAATATGCATTTTCTGCCAATATAATTCAATTTTTAACCCAAAAAAGACGAGTTCTCAACAAAATAAATGAATTTTCAAGGAAAAAAGATCAATTTTCAAGCATAAATGGAATAGTTACATTTTTATTTACAAATATTATTTTTCAACCAAAAAAAGGGCTTTCAATTAAAAAGATGAACTATCAACAAAAAATGAATTTTCAAGAGAGTAGTTACACTTTCAACTAGATATGTAGTTGAATTGTCAAGAAAAAACATGAATTCTCAATGAAAATGTAATATGCGATATTACAACCAAAAAAGTTTTTTTATTTTTAAACCAAAAACAAGTGAATTCAACCAAAAGAAAACGATGTTTCAACAATATAGTTGAATCCTCAACCAAAGAATATTCATTTTTAACAAAAAAAGATGAAATTTTCACCATAAGAGATAAATTTTTAAACCAAAAAGATGGATTTTCAACAAAAGAGTTGAAATTTCAAAAAAATATAAATTGTCACCAAGAAGATTAATATTCTACCACAAATAACGAATTTTCAGCAAAATGCATGAATTTTTTACCAAATAGTTGAATCATCAACTAAAGAAGATAAATTGTCAACCCACCGTGGAATAGTTCAATTTTCAGTTTAATAAATGAACTTCCAGCAAAAAAAAACGAATTTTTAACAAAATAGTTCAATTTGCAAAAAAAGAAAAGGAGTTTCGATTAAAATTTTGAATTATCAACCAAAAAAGATGAATTCTTGATGAAAAATTTAGTAGATGATATTACAACCAAAAAAGATTTCAATTTTAAACCAAAAACAGGCAATTCAACCAAAAAAGACAAAGTTTCAACAAAATAGTTGAATCTTCATCCAAAACCGATTAATTTTTAACCAAACAATTGCGTTCTCAACCCAAGAAGATAACACTACGATAAGAGATGATTTTTTGAACCAAAAAGATGAATTTTTAACAAAAATGTTGAATTTTGAAGCAAGAAAGATTGTACAGACAATAAATAAAAGAACGTCATCCAAAATTTGAATTTTGAACCAAAATAAATGACTTTTTTAACAAAATTGTTGAATTTTCAACAAAATAATCAAATTAACTTCAACTTCAGTTTATATAAAATTACCTGAGTCTTCAAGGTGTTCCCTAACATCCCCTTACTTTCCCTGACTTTCCAGAATTCCCTGACCTGCTGCAACTCTGGAAATGTTATTTTTCTTTCGTAAAAAATAAAATTTATGGTTTTGGTTTAGTCACAGAAGGTCGCTTTCACACATTCTAAAATACTGGGCTCTTGTAAATATTTATCCCATCAAACTTCTTGAACAAGTTATGGATCCAGAATTCATAAAAAAAACATTTTGTAATAAGTACGCAATGAACGAAGAATATTTTTTCTTGGATCAATGTATCGCTGCTGAAGTGCCAAACTACACAGGACCAAGATTAAGCGATGACTTGAGAGAGTTTCTAGCAAAGGTAAAGTCATTCTAAATAAATATATTTACAAAAAAAAACTTGAAAAAAAAAACTATTTAAGAATTAATGCCCGTAAAACTTTCGTGAATTCGCTCTGACTTTTCAGAGACATAAATTGATACTATTTCCTGGATCGAGAAATTCTCTGCAGAGCAATGCAATGAGGGAAATTATTTCAATATGTCAGGTATAGTTAAAATCGTATCAGATTTAATTGAAATTATTTATACTGATTAATATTAATTTCACTGATCTAATGTACCCTTAATTTGTAGCGACTACTAAAGGCTGAATGTGGAGTCTTTACGGAGAAAATCTTGCCACAGTTTACTGGTCAAGATATTATAATTTGTCTGGATGAGCAAAATAATCCAATTTCGAACGAACGAATCTTATCCACCATGCGCCCTGATTCTGTCAAACCTGTACCCGAGGAAGCGAAGAAGTTCAAATGGTTTGCTATTGTTATTACGACAAGGAATCTGTTGCTTAAGGATAGCAATGAGTTTAGTGGAATTTTAACTGCGAGATACAGACAACTAAAAAGTCTTGGCTATATACCCATAGTGGTAAGTTTCCCTCACTAAAAAAATTTTTTCTCGAATTTGTTCTGCAAATTTATCGTGTCTTTTTCAGGTTTCCCATCATAAATGGTATGACATGAAAACTCAGGAAGACTGTGAAAAACTTCAGGAGGATTATGTAAAAACTTTATTGAATATTGAATAGTCAATAGAATTGTTGTTACTTTGATTAACAAATTTTTAATTACTGTTCTCATCACACAAAAATATTGACAAAATATTGACATGAATTTAAGTTCACATCTATGTGTGTCAAAAGTGTTCAATGTATGAATGTAAATAAAGTAATTAAATTTTACGTGATACCATCTAAATTAATTGAAAACTATTTCAATTAAATTTAAGAATGTAATAAAAATGTGGTGCTTAGGGAGACCATTTTATAAGAGGAAAAATATTCCCGGTTATTCTCCGTTTGGCGTAACTTTTTCACGGTTATTGAAATTATAAAATTCGAACTCTTAAAGCGGAACATTTTTTTCATTTGATGTAATTAAAACTGAACTACAAATTGAACCACTCAGAGTGGAAATCTTTTTATTTGAACTTTTAAAATTGAAGCTTGTTTTTTTTTTTTAATTGGAACGATTAATAATTTACACTCATAAAATGGAAGCTTAACAATTCAAAATTAAATATCGTTTAACTGCAAAATTTTAAGCTTTTATAAATTGAATAGTTAAAAGATTCCTGGTTAAAATATATAAAAGTACGCAATCATTTGTCATGCTCTAGATTGAAAAATTTATCAATAGCTCATTTGTAAGGTTTCAAAATTATATCATTTTAAGGAAGTTCAAGTTAGAAATACTAAAAATTGAATCTTTTAAAATTTTGTTTACACTTGACACTTTTCAAATTATTTTTGTTTTAAATCGATTAAAATTATATTTGTTTAATTGTTATTTATATATAAAAACTCAAGACTTTCACTCACAAATAAAAAATTTTTGAAATTAAACAATTAACATTGTAACGTTCAAAGTTTCAATTTAGTACTCTGAAGTTTAAACGATTCAAAGCTTTCTGTTTAATACAATTCAGTTGAAAATGGTTTAATTTTTAATATTTGATTCATAATATATTTTGCTGATTTATAACAAACAGATAAATATTGCTAAAAAGCAATTAATTGTTCTTTTTTTAAATAAAAAATTTCAAATTGAATGGGTTAAAAACTGAATATTTTAGACTGAAACAATATTTGAATAGTATTTGAAATTGAATAAAAGCTTTTAATTATGAATTCCTTAATCTGAAATTATTTAAAAATAGAAAATAGTTTATAAAATTTCAATTAGACGTTTACGTTAGTTTAACTATTAAGGCTATCGAATTGAAACAGTTGAACTTTAACGTTAAAATCTGTACATTGTTTAATTTTGAACAGATTCAGAATCGACTTGTTTATTATATATATATATATATATATATATATATATATATATATATATATATTTATTTATTTGTTATATTATAAAATATAACTATCTTTCGATTTTTAATACTCGAACTACAGTTCAATTTAAAAAATAATTTATTTATATTCGCAGTTGATAAGCTTAAAACGTCTCTTATCTAAAATTTTAGATTTTAAACACTTTTATCTTGTAATTATTTAGTCTTCAAAATTGCATTTAAAAATTCCTTAAATTAAAAATGTGCGCTTAAAAATGAAGACCAAAAATGGACAATTTTGTAAGTAAAAGATTTAAAAATAACGAATTGTAAACTGAATGATTTCATAACTGAAAAAGTTAACAATTGAACTTAACAGTTGGAAAAACTTGAAATTCAACTTATTTTAAATTGCATTATATATGTGATATGAAATAATTTGTGATATTGCTAGTGACTGGGTAGATTTTTCTTCTGAAAATTTGTAAAATTCCCGGTCAAAAAATAAATTCACTGTCATTTCCGAATTATTCCCGGTCTTAAAAAAATTACGGTCATTTTCCAGTTCGCCGGTCCAGTGGCCACCCTGGTTGCTACATGCTTTTGTGACAAAACTGACGAATTTTTAGTAAAATTGCACCTTTCATAGAATTTGTTTGAATTTTTTGAATAATAAATAAATTTTGATCTTGAATTTTAAAAATTGAGCAATAAAAATAAAAACTTATATTTTGCGTCTGCTGCATGCACTAAACTTTGCATGATATTGCTGCTGGACATCAAAATCCCTTTTGAAATTTAGAATTTCGAGAATTTAAAACTTCTAATTTTTATATTTTCAACAACCATAATTGATGCATGGAATTTGTTTGAATTTTTGGGTATACTTCCGAAAAGGTCATCCAAAAAAAGTAACATGATACTCTGTGTAGGGGTTCCTTTTGCACCCCAATTTAAAATTCTAGAAGGATTTATGACGTAGAACAATATAAATTAGGGTATTAACATTTTTCGTTAAAAAAATATATAAATAATAAAAAATAATAATAAAAATATATAATAAATATATAATATTTTCGACAAAAACAAAATCATTAATTTGTAGATTCCCGTTGCGAAAAATTTAAAAACTAAAAATTAAGGTGGGAGAAGTTACTCGAAGATCAAGTAAGGGGGCCGTTTAAAAAATAGGTAAAGCTTTTTCCTGGCCCCCCCCCCCCTCCCCGAAAGGCGTTACGCCTCCTGGCCAGAAAATTTTGCGGGCCCCCCTCCCCATCCTTCTTCTTTAACTCTAATAAGCGAAAATTGTGCATGTTTATTCAAGGGAAATTCCAAAAGTGCTGAAGAAATTTTTCGTAATCTCACTTTGAAATTACCGCTAACTATGCAAAGGCGGGAAACTTAAATTTGAAATAGTGAATTGATTTCTTAACTTTCTTCGTGCAAACAAAGATATTTTAGGTGAAGTCACTTAAAAGTGATTATTAGGTTAAAGATTGATATTGTAAAAAAAGTAGGTGGTGGGCTCCCCACGGTCCCGGTCCCCAGACTGCAGTCAGGCCAGCCACCCCTTTGTGGGGGCCATGTATAGCTATAAATGCTTAATTAGGCATTTTCAATTAATCGCCAGCTAACTTCACTTCGTCGAGTGCTGAGGAACAAAACTTTATTTTTGTTATATTTTTGCAATCAATAATAGTTATTTTCTATCATTTTATTATTTAATTAAATAGTTTTTCAAAAATAAAAAATAATTTCCCGCAGCACCCAACGTAAAATGAAGTTGGTTGCTGGTACGTAAAAATACCTAATATTTTTCAACTTATTTTTCCTCTATTATTAAGGTCCAATCTTTGAAATTAAATAATATTTTACTAAATCCAATCCACTTAAAAAACAATCGGAAAATTAATTTTTGTCATTTTTCTTTAAAAATATTATTTTAGGAATAATGTATGAAATAAAAAGATGTATTTCGATGAGATCCACAGCTTTTATAAACAGCATTTTTATCTCAGATGAATATTTTTAGGGATTTATGAAGAAAGAAAAACTAATTAAGAAAGAAATAAAAAAATGTTAATAACTTAGTTCGTAATAACCTGCGCCAAAAACCCGTTTAGGACTTTCAACTGGGATGCAAAGGGAACCCCGAAGCCAAGTATCAAGTCAATGTTATTGGCTGCATTTTCTCAATAATAAATAAATTTTTGAACCTGAATTTTGAAAATTGTGCAATAAAAACACCAACTTACATTTTGCAGCCGATGCACTAAACTTTGCATGATATTACTGCTTGACATCAAAATCCCCTTTGAAATTTAGAATTTCGAGAATACAAAACATTGAATTTTTTTACATTTTAACACCGATAATTCATTATAAAAAAATCAAAAACCAATTAATGAACACTTTAAGCTAAACACAATAAGAGGTTATGATAATTAGATGTCACAGTTAGGGAAAATAATTCAATTCAATCATATGATTATCTCGTTCAAAAATAGTTTTCCAGTTTACATTTCCGAATCTAAAAATGTCTGACAAGTTAGAAAACAGAATTAAGAAAATAGAAAATTGAACAAAGTTACCAATTTGACACTAAGAGATTTCGCGCCATTGAATTGTGACGCTTCGTTGCGAAGCAATCGCCGGTATGCCCATGCTGCCACAACTAGAAAGAAGATACCAAAAGTCCCTAGGCCAACTCGTGATCGAAAAAATACCAAAGAACTTCTCTAAAACATATAAAATCACCTTTCGAAAATGCAGATAATTGTTAAAAAACCTGAAACAATTCCAATTATCATAATTATTTGCCTTTCTTCGAAATTATTCAACCAAAATTCGGCTTGGTGTAATGGAGTAATTAGTCACTAGAGTAATGGAGTATGCATACGACAGAGGCGTACGCGACTTTGTGTAGGCCCAAAACAAGATTTCTTTTCTTATTAATTCATTATTAAGTGATCCTATTTCGTTGCCTTGTCTACCTGGACAATTACCCTCGGTACCGAGTTTCATATCCGTCCGTTTTTTCAATAATCGAACGTGGTCTTCCAAGTTACTCGCGAAAAGGGAGTCAATCTGCCATGCTAAGTCAGAACGCGTCGTCTTTGCAAAGCGAAAAAGTCGGTTATCGTTAGCAAAATGCGAAAATTGTGTTGTGTGGAGCGGGTATTCATGGTGAGCATCAGAATATTTGATTATCGTAGTTTCCTTACATCATTTGATAAGGCAAGAGTGTTCCAGGGTAGTCTGCATTTACGAAGCAAAGTCGTTTCGCATTGGCTTCGTCTGCGGCCATTAGTATCGGGGACGTGATCGCCAGATCCCTGTGTCAAATTGCCAAAAAGTATCAAATGTTTTCAAAATCATCGCGTATTTGCCCAAGTGGAAACTATGTATATTTTTTTCACCGATCGATTCAGCCCGAATCCCTATGAGAACAAACCAGCACGCCCAGAAACCGTTGGTTTTTTTTTTTTTTTTTCAAAAGTGTCTTGCATCTCGAGATGGCTCAGAACTTGACCCTGGAACAACAGCGAACTTGATTTTCTATTTAGTTTCAGAGTGCCATGGTATAAACCCGCGCGTTTGCATTGTGGAATTTGATAGAAGATTGAAGTGTGTTTTTGTTGCCTTGTCAATAGGATGCATGTAAAATTCTGAAATATGTGTTGCATACCTGGATATATAGCTGTAAAAAAATTCAGTCTTTGTACAGCATTAAAATCTGTTCGCAACGATTCTACATTTTCACTTCTTGTTTGGACTTAACAATTTCGGAAATTAATTTGTGCTCGTATGCAGATTACAATTTGTGAACGGAATTCAAATTTGATAATTTTGTGCGTTTTGGATCAGTAGTTGATTTTTAATCCAATGACTTAATATGTCACTTTAATTTGTGATCCTTTTTTTCACAAGCCTGTGACGTTTTTGTGTTAAATAAGTTGATAGATATTTATGATTTCTAATTTCATGATTGAAGTCCCCTTTTTCTGGAGCAGGTGACATTGATTTACTAGCTTGATAAGAATCTTTAGATTAATATTTACTTACAATCTCGGAATTTCTTATCTTTTACTTGTAGTATTTACTGTTATTTTCATTACTCTATAATAGTTTTAAATGTTGACTTTTGACATTATTTAATGTTTAGAATAAATTCAAAAACTACAAGTTTAAACCAAGCAGGCAAGAAATATAATATCGTCTTTTGTGAGAATATTTCTTTTATTGTAATTAGCATGTAATATTATATAATTCCGAAAAAAGTTCTATTTTATTATTTTTTCTATGTAAAAATATTTCTGAGGATAGGTTAAGCGTTTCAAAGAAATGCTTGACTCAAGTTACGAGAACCCTCCCTTATTTGCATTTTTCCTAACCTAACCTCAAATGTTACTTGTTTGCCTTTTTATCTTTTCTATAAACACATAATTTAAAAATTATCCGCAATCTTCTCTGTCTGCGTTATATCTATTTAAAAAATGGTACATTCTGAAAAAAGTATATTGCACGCTAATAGTTTTAATTTTGATGATTTGAAAATTGATCTTTATCAGTTTTATAGAAAGACACATTCCAAAACTTAAGAACTCAGGCCATAATATTGTTTTGTCTTCTCGAAGGCGTATTTGGTGTTTATTGAAAGTAATTGTATCAGATTGATAAAAGTTATTGCAAGTAAATGTATTTTGCATTGATTTTAAAAACTACACGGTAAAAAAAGTTAAACGCTGGAAACTTCAGGTAACCTGTAACGTAATTAATGTCGAATTTTTCATATATTTTTATGATCGATGTGTGAATTTACAATCCATTTCTAATGGGATTCACTTTGAAAACATAACCTAAAAAGTGATAGATTGTACATTATAGATTATTATATTATAGATTGTCGAAAACTTGCTTTCAAGACAGTTATACTACTAGAAATTGAAATAAAGAGACACATTATCGAATCTACTAGTGGGGTATTAGGGATGAATAAGTTTATTTTTTGGCTTATCAGGCTTTATTGAGGCGTTTAGCTTTTCCCGCTGCGCCGTTAAGTTTTCCTGAATTACAGTTTGTTTACTAATTGACAGTTCCGTGTTTAATTATTTCCCATTTTGTATTTTTACAATCTACAGTAAATTTACAGATTAATGTAAATTTGCTACGTTGCATGTGACCCGAATAGTTTCCAACATTCAACGTAGTAATTTGACAGCAGATAGTAATAATATAATTTCCACTTGCAAACTTATTACGTACAACCATTTAAATTACAACTGGTTAGTCTTTTTAGTTTTAATTTTTTCACAGTGCAGATATAAAGATGTTCAACCTAGTAGGCAAGAAGTAATCTTGTCTTTTGTGAGAATACTTATTTTAATGTAATTATCATGTAATATTATCTATAATTTGAACAATTATGTTTTTCTGTTATTGTTTTAAAATATTTCTGAGGTAAGGTATAAGAAATGCTTAACTAGAAGTTGCGATCAGTTACGAGAATCCTTCCTTGTTTGCATTTTGACTAACCTAACCTCACATTTTACTGGTTTCCTTCTTTATCTTATTTATATACACATCATTTTGAAATTATCCACAATCTCAGCTGTCTGCTTCTTATATAATTAAAAAATTGTACACTCTGAAAAAATATAACTATTTTGCACGTCAATATTTTTAATTTGGATGATTTGAAATTTTATTTTTATCAGTTTTATTGAAATGCACTTTTGAAAACTCAAGAACGCAGTCCATAATAGTTTTTTTTTGTCTTCTCAAAGGCGTCTTGGATCTTATTGACATTAATTGTAGTAGATTAATAGAAGTGTTTGCAAATGTATTTTACATTATTTTAGAAAAAAAAACTAGATATAAAGATGTTCAACCTAGAAGGCAAGGAGTAGTATTGTGTTTTGTGAGAATACTTCTTTTATTGTAATTTTTATGTGATATTATCTAATTTTAAAAAGTGCAGTTCTTTTTTCATTATTGTTTTTATTTAAATCTGTTTCTGAGGGAAGATAAAAGAAATGCTTGACTAGAAGTTACGAGCAGTTATGAGAATCCTCCTTATTTACATTTTTACTATCCTAACCACACATTTTACTCATGTCCCTTTTTATGCTTTTTATCTGTTCTATAAACATTTTTAAATTACTCACAATCTCTGCTATCTACTTTATATCGATTGAAACAATTTTTTAAATGTCGGAAACTATTACACACGTCAAAATTTAAAGATGTTATATTTTAAAAATGGATTTTTTTCATTTTTTTTAAATTACGAAAACTTAAAATTTTCCAACATTAAAAACATGTGCTAGAATTTTCACATTTGTAGGTCTTTTGCACTTTTTATTGCATCTTTTCCCAACGTAGTAATACATTTTTCTATTTCGTATCTCTTTTTGAATAATTTATTATTATTATTATACCATTAAGCCATTTCCCTTTCGGGGTAGGCGTGACTTGCTCGGTTGGGGAATAGTAAACAGGTGAATAGGTATAGAGTAGGTTGGTATATGGGCATAAGGTATATAGGAGTTTTATAGGTGTTAGGGATAGGTGTTTTAGATCGATCTGGAATTCTCGTGTCATTTATTTAGATGACACGTTCATTCCGCAACACTGCTCCGACCCAGGTTGCTGATCAATCTCTCTAGCGATCACCCCAAGTGAGGAACCTCACAAAATTGTTATGTATGGTTCCCCACTTGGGCCCATTAGTATCCAAAGTCTCTGTTTCAGGCGCCATTCACACTATTGTCACTCTGTTTACAAACTATTTGTCGCCACACATTTCTGTCCTGGCATACTACTCTAGCTTCCTTCACGTCCATGCATTTCTTCACGCAAGCTCTTCTGTTCCTATGGCTTCTTACGTCTCTTCGGATTAATGTCTCATTCACAGATTCTGACCATTCTTTCGGCGGTCTACCTCTGGGCATTCTACCATTTACTTTACCTTTATACACTTGCTTCGTCAGTCGTTCATCTTTCATTCTTTCAAGATGTCCGAACCACCTTAGCTGATTTCTTTCCCATATGTCAACTAGTGTCTCTTGTGTACCACATTCTTTGAGGATTGTCTCATTTCTGACTTTGTCCATCAGTGTTTTCCCGCATATTATGCGGAGAGGTTTCATGCCGATCGCGTTGATTTTGCTCCTGTCCTTTTCTTGACAGGTCCATGTCTCGCTACCGTATAGTACAGTTGGTACGAAGATAGAGTTATGTATGGCCATTTTAGCTTTTTTTGATATGTTTTTATTTCTGAGGATGGATCCTGCTCTACCGATAACCTGCTTACCCTTATTTATGCGCCTATCTAACTCCCCATCTATTTTTCCGTCGCTAGTGAATAGGCTACCCAGATATACGTACTTGTCAACTTGTTCTAATCCCTCACCATTTAGGACAATGTTGCACATTGTTTTCTCGCTTTTTCCCTCAAACACCATGATTTTCGTTTTATTCACGTTAATTTTGAGGCCCATGTTCTCCATGCTTGTATTTAGTTTATTCAACATTCTTTGCAAGTCCTCGATTGATTCTGCCATAAGAATCTTGTCATCTGCGAAAGCTAACCCACGTACCTTGACGGTTTCGAGATTTACACCTTCTTCGTCGAAGAGGGCAGTTCTTAGACATTTATCCATGAATATGATAAATAGCCACGAGGACATAACGCATCCTTGCTTCACCCCTTGCATAATATCGAACCAGTCGCTCAGTTTCCCATTTACCCTTACACTCGCTTTACTGCCTGTATAAATTGTTTTTATTGCTTGTAGGAGCCCTCCATTTACTCCATACTCTTTAAGGATTTCCCAAAGTTTAGTTCTATTTACCTTGTCGAATGCTTTTTCTAGATCAATAAATGCACAGAAAACTTTCTTTCCTACTCTCAAGCTCTTTTCTGTGATCTGTCTTAGGCTAAATATCTGATCTGTACATGACCTTCCTGGCATAAATCCACATTGGACTTCCCATATCTTCTCTTCTGTAATTTCCATTACCCTACGGATAAGTATTTTTGAGTATATTTTACTTACGGTACTTAGTAGGCTGATACCTCTGTAATTACTGCAGTTGCTTTTATCTCCTTTTCTTTTGTATATTGGTACGATAATCGCTTTTCTCCAATCGTCTGGGACTTCTCCCGTTTCGATACATAAATTTATTAATTCGCACAACCTGTGAGGTATGTACTCACCACCGTATTTAAGCATTTCAGCGCTAATATTGTCTATACCCGCAGCCTTACCGTTTTTCAAGTTCTTAATTATATCTCTGACCTCAGTGACACAGACTTTTTCAATTGGGTTTTCTAGTGCATTATGTTCTATGTCGCAGTTTTGTTGCCCTATATCTTCACCTCCTAATAGTTCTTTAAAAGAATCTTTTAAAGCGTCTACTATCCCGTCTATATCATATAGCATTTCGCCTTTACTGTTTCTCATGCTAGCAAACTCTGTACTTTTACTTTCCATTTAATTTTATTCTATTCTCTTATAGTTGAAAAAATGCTCGTATTCGTTTTTAAAACGAAATCATTATGTAGAGCTCGAAAAGAATGAATTATTTTAAACATTTTATGTAAATTATGGATTTATTTTATTTCTCATTTTTCTTTCCTCTTTTCATTTTTGTCCAAAGAAACAAATTTTTTTATTTTTGTTTTTTAGGAATTGCAATAGGAACATTTTGGGGTGGTTGTCCAAATTTTATCGTTGAATTCTTGTTTTATTTTCAGGAATTCTATATATTAACTTGATTATTGGACGTTAAATGAGATTTTGAATTTGATTTTAGTCTGATTCAGAATTCTTGAATTTCTATTTTATTTCTGTCAAAATTTGGATGTTAGTGAATTAGAGTACAGTACCTGCATGTCATATAATTTCAAAAAATTGGCCTATAGTTTGAAGGCTTTATTAAAAAATTCAATATTTGATTCAGGGCGGTTTTTAGGACAAAATCTCAGGGTTAAATGTTTAAAAGTTTATTTTTCGAGACCTTTTGGATTGTGTCTGCAATAGTAAATGTTGATTGATTTTTAGAGTTTATTTAATAAGGAAATGGTATGAATAAAACAGGTTGAATTATTTTTACAACACGAACTTTCTACCCTTCCCTAATTGCTTTTTTAACCTTCAACTTTATTCCTATGTATCTTCATATGTGAGCATTCGCATGAAAAGGACCCTTATGACCGGTATGGAGTTACGTATAAATATATAATATAAATATAAAAGCCGGATAAATTCCCGGCATTTCAGTCCCAAAACAAACCTTCTAAGTTGAAAAATGAGTAAGCACACATATTATATTTTGACTTCCAACATGAAATATACCTACTTTTTGTTACTATCTGGATATGAGTATAGTCCCAATTAAATCACTGTGGGTCGCGGTATCATCCCCCACTCAAAACACAAAAATAATAATTTTGACCTCAACTTAGAAAAACGCGAATATCTCTTCAACTAGAGCCGGCCACAAGGGCCCTTTTCATGCGGACGACCACTATGTTTTTAATTTAAGTTTTGAACTGCCAAACATGTTTTTAAAGTGGGCTATTTCTTTAAATGTAAATTTTGATTCAGTAGAAGCGACTGAAAAAGCATTAAAATTTTTTTTTATTTTTAGTGAATGCAAAGATTGCAGAATGGTGGTAGACTGCCTGTCGGTTCAGGGCTCGGCAGCTGTAGCGAGAAAGCAGGAGCGGAGACTGGGCGGCTCTGTTAATACCAAAATGCAGCCTAATGTAGGTACCAACGGTGGGGGCATGACGCCCAAAGAACTTTCTGATAATGATGACCTAGCTACTTCCCTCATATTGGATACGTACTTGGGATTCACCACACATAAGATGAATATCAGGTAAATTCTCTTTCATTTCAAGTGTCCACGTCTTCACGAAATATTCTAATTCCTTAAAATATCTTTCAATACAGCTTGAACATAACTCTGAATGTTGTTTTCTTTACTCAACAGGTACAGACCTTTGAAGGCGAACAAGGAAGAGCTTCGCAAGATTATCAAGGAGTTCATTCAGACCCAAAATTACGAGAAAACGTATAAGAAATTAATGGGTGGAGACTGGGGCGCTCGACTTCCACACACAAAGTCGAAGCAACAACAGGGAAACTTGAAGGAGCATGTAAGTGTTGAACACGAAGACTACATTGTCTAAAATTCAATTTCCTTCGAGGGATTGACCACTCGTCACTCAACTTTTTAGTGTACAACAGAGGCAGGGTTGGTAACGTATAATACTCCACGTATTATACGTGGTTTTCTACGCGTATATTACCACGTATATTACCTCTAGTTTTCTACGTGATTTGACGTATATTACGTCCGAATGGAAACTTTCAGTGCGCATGCGTCCACAGCGAAAAATAGTCTCATAACCTATTTTTCTTGTGGGTATTGGTCGCCATGTTCGTTCGTGAATCTCGCGCGAAATGCCAATATTTAAAAATTCCTTGAATTTGAATAAATGTTTATGCAGTTTGAGGTTATAATTAGGGAGACCCTGCATAATTACACATATTATATCATTCAATATGATTAATCATAATTATTATCAAAAGAATCAACAATTGTTCACATACCTGTACTTTCTAGACGTTTTAAGCTAGTATTTTTTAACATTTTATCGCAGAAGACACTTTGTGGAAGTTTTCTGTCCTTACTTCTTCCGCTCAAAGAACAAATCCTTCCATGGAACTGCATTATTACGCTGGGTATTTCTTTCGAGCCCAGGCATAATTATTATTTTTAATTGCTATAACGCATTCAACAGAATTATTAATAATTATTATATTTCACAAGTGAGGTTATGTACTTGTCAACACTGATTTTACAAGTCGCCCATCTTGAAAACGTAACTTACAGGAGTTTTCTACGTTTTTCTACTGTTTTCGACGTATATTACGTCAAAAACGTATTATACGTAGAAAATACTCGAGTTACGCGTAACTGACCAACCCTGAACAGAGGTATGCCATGCCATTCTGAGATTCCGTGCCTGTGGCGGGAAAAGGAAATACGATATGGCGCTGCGATCGTCACTCTACTCGCTACTTTTCTAGTGCAATCTAAAGTAATTTTTGTTCAATTTTTATAAAATTTCAAGTATATTCAATTATCTTAACATCGTTTTTATTGTAAATTGTTCAATTTCATCTAATTCTTTTAAAATATAATTTACGGATAAAGTGACGGTCGCAGAGTCAGTTGTGGACAAGCCACAGCACATATTTTTAAAGGTGCAGGATAGATCGTGGCATATCTCTGGTGTCCACTACACCATATTTCAAGATTTCAGTAGGATTTCAAAGATTTCGCAAGCATTTCAAATGTTTCAAAAGACTTTAGAATCTCAAAAGATTTTACAATCGATGATTTCGCAAATATTTCAAAAGACTTTTCGTAATTGGTCAATTATTTATTGTCACGTGCCATACTCATACTCATTAACAGACTGAAGTGATAAGTGATGAATATTAATCGAAACTACATTAGCGATCATGAGTATGACACTGTCTGTTTATCAATGATTGTTCTTTCAATGGCAATTATTTGAGTTACATTTTTTTCACCTAAAAAGCTTGAAGCTATCGGCATTGTATAAAATTAGCCACGATTAAGTCATTTTGTCAATTTTTCAAAGAAGAGATTACAAAAACAGTTAAATTTTCAATATTTTCTGAAACGAAATGTCTCGTCCCAAACTTCGGTATGAGTAATGAAGTATTTTTCATAAGCTTGGCTAGTCGTCCCGAATTTTTGGGACGACTAGTCCATCCTCTTTTCCAACTCCCCCAGTTTTTTGGGAGGATTAGAGCAGCCTTTCTGAAAATTTAACTAGAGTTTAATATAATAAACATTTTCCAGTGATCTTGGGATCATTTTAAAATTAAATTTCTAGAGAATTGCCCCAACTTATCACCATTATTGTAAACAATTTTGCTTGCATGGTGCAACATGTTTACAGTTGAAACAAAAATGTTGGAAAAATTCAAATATTTTTTTTTAAGGAAATATTCTTTGTAAAATATATGAAATGAGTAATTATGAGGTTGGCATCAAATTTATTCAAAATATATATTTGCTTGATTTTGATTATCATTTTCCTACAGATGAGATGTCTTTGAATTTTTCCAACATTTTTGTTCCAACGTTGTAAAATGTTTAATTGTTTATTATATTATATTTGAATCAAATTTTAAGAAAACATTGAAATTTGCACTATTTTAGGAATATCTTTTTTTTTAAATGGATAAAGTGTCTTCATCCTGGCTCATTTTATGTAGAGTTGAGGGGCCGAATACGATAAGGGTACATACAAAATGTAAATAAGTGGATGACCAATTTTATTGTGCATTTTTTTTCATCTAGACAAAAAGTTGTAGCTTTTTTAGTTTTCAAACTAAAGCCAAAAAACTGAATTTGAAAAAATCTATTTTAATCCGCTTTTCATTCAACTCGCGCTCTGTTCGTCAATTTTTTTAATTTTTAAATTAAATTGTCATGAATTGTGCAGTTTGATTAATACAGTAACAAGAATTCAAAAGCGTTTTTGAAAAAAATTGTTTTTAATTTTTTTCTGATGCTCGGCGTAATCGGACTTTTAAAACTTCTAGCATTTCGTTTATAGAAGGAATTTTGAGCAAACGAAGACTTCTCGCGACAAAAATTTGAAGAAAACTGCGGTAAGGTTTTTTGGAAAATATATATGTTAAATTTTTATTCACTAAGAAATTTAATCAATATCGTATTACGAAAGAAAACATCAAATCAAATCATAACCACTCCTAAACTATGAAATATTTTGATCTGAAACTTTTCAAACAAACTTTATCATTTTCTCCGAATTTTTGTCGCGAGAAGTCTTTGGCTTGCTCAAAATTCCCCCGATAAATGAAACGTTAGAAGTTACACTGTAAAAAAGGTGAAGTTTACATCGCTGGTCGATGTAAATAAAATGTCCCTCATGTGTCGGAGTAAGTTTACGAAATGTTGTAAAAGTATGACTTGCAATTGCAGCTGTTATGATATTTCAATTTAGTCGGTAATTTTAGACACGAAAAAGTACAATTAATTCTGTGAAAAAATTAAATAAAATAAAAAATGATTAGCGACAGGATTTGAGCTTTCGAAGCTCAAAATCAGCATAATTCCACATAGATTGAAGACACATGTTAAAATTTGTTTACAAAATCTTGCAACTGACAGTAAAGTTCCTGTTTTCCCCCTGGTTAAATAAAATTCCTAGTGTTCTTCTGATTTCCCAGTCAGCTGCACACCCTGAAGACATCACAAAGATTTGTAAGATTTCAAAATATTTGGCAACCATTTCAATTATATCACAAAAATTCCAATGATTTCAAAGATTTCACGAAGGCTTGTACACCAGATATCAAGAGTGACCAATCCCTAGATTTCCTCTTTTTGTTTAGTTCATCATAATATATGAATCATTTTTCTTTTTAGATATACCGTTATTTGAGAGTTTTCGACAAGGACTCTGGATTCGCCATAGAGGCTTGTTATAGATATTCCTTGGAAGGTCAAAAGGGTGCCAAAATAAGTGCAACTCGTAAGTGGTTGAAGCACGAACAAATTCCCTGTCTTGTAGGATGCATTGCTGAACTTTCTGAAAAGGTATATTACCTGTCATAGAATGATTTTTTTATTATATTCAACTTAAAGTCGATAAATTCTAAATATTCGTGTCTTATTTTGCAGGAGGAAGCTGCTTTGCTGCATCCTGGGAAAAATGACTTTTCAGTCATGTTTAGCTGTAGGAAAAACTGCGCCCAGCTCTGGTTGGGTCCAGCAGCTTACATCAACCATGATTGCAGAGCCAATTGCAAAGTAATTACAAAACGAATTTTTTTTTAGATTTGTAAGTCTAAAAAGAAAATTTCTCTAAAAATGTATATTTCAGTTTGTAGCAACTGGTCGCGATACAGCGTGCGTAAAAGTCCTACGGGATATTGAAGCTGGAGAAGAAATAACCTGTTTCTACGGCGAGGACTTCTTTGGGGACGGAAACTGCTACTGTGAATGCGAAACGTGTGAAAGGCGTGGAACGGGCGCATTCGCTAGCCAAAAGCCTGGTGAAGACCAATCTTCTGGTAAGTAAAATAGATTTTTAAAAAAGCTCAAATTATTATTATTATTTATTGTGAAAGGAAAAATAAGAAAGCCAATTTTATTTGATTCAAGGATATCGCCTCCGGGAAACCGATAATCGTATCAACCGAACAAAGCACAGACAGCAACCTCTGAACAGAAATAAGCAGCAACAAATGGATGGCACCCTCACTGAGAAAAATGGATTATTGGTGGGAAATGCGGCGGTAACACACCAGTCAAATTGTATGAAAGAAAGAAGAAAAGGCCTCACTAAATACGATGCTGAACTTATCGCACAGGGATGTCGATTCTCGGACATTACTCAGCAACAAACGATGTTGAATAACGAAGAGAATTCTTCGCAGGAAAATCATCAGCAACAAACTAATGCAGTCGCTGGATCGGCGACCAGAAATCTCCGAAATAAACAACCTACTAAGACTGAAAGAAATAATAATAGAAATAATATGAAGCGCTTTAGAGCCTCCAGGTAAATTCAGAGTTTTTAATATTCTATTAATCGTTATATATTTACTTTCCAGTTTATCTCATTATAATCATTTCAATAAATTCTTTGTAGGCTTCAGAAAAAAAGGGGCAGGACTAGCGAGGACAAAGGTTCGTCTTCTCTCCTGGATGATTTGACCGAAGATAATAATGCAATCGATGAATCGCATCGAAAGGAAGAATCCGATCGAGCATCACAAGAAAGAGAATGCGCATTTCTAAATAATCACACACGTCACATGGAAGATTCTCTTGGAAAAGACGAAAACGACTCTTGTCAGATTCCGAATTTGAGATCTGCCGCGACAGCAAATTTTGTTCCTAAGCAACGCGGATGCAGTAATTTTCCAGATAGATTGTCTGTTCAGTGCCCCTTACAATCTGAAACTCAAGAAAGAAGCAGCAAAGGATCGGAACATTCATACGAGGAGAACAAGAGTTTGCTCTCTCACTCGAAGCTCTACAATTCCCAGAATACTGATAAAAAGGATTCTGCTTTCCAAACGAAAAACGGACTGAAAAATTATCTCTGTGTCAGTACTTGTAAAATCGATCGCTGTGATCAGGAAGTGATCAATGGTGTTAACAGGCTTGCTGACTCCTCGCCCAACAGAACAGAGGAATCAGTGAAAGCACCTAATCACTTTTTTAATGACAAAAAAGTCAGTAAACCGAACCATCGAGATGCAATATCCCTCGATCCAAATTTTCGAAAATCACCTGTTCATGGCAAAGCTCCGAAAAACTCAACTTATTCTAGTGAAACTAAGCAGTCTGATGATTTTCACAGCATGAGCAACTCGTTAGAAGGTTTATCAATGGAGACTTTTAAGGAGGAACTTGCAAAGTACGAGCAAGAACAAAATTCGATGGAGCCTTCTGTCGCTGAAGGATTTGATGAAATAAATCCTCTTGAAGACGGATCGAACACTAGAAGTTTTAGAAACTACAACAAAGTTATTGTTAATCAGAACGACGTACAAAAAGCTAAACTTCACAGGACTTCCGAGACTGAATCGGCTGCAGGTGTAGTTGACAATTCTGAGCATGCCGCTATAAAACAGACCGACTTCTCGGAGTCGGTCGATACGAAAGAATCGGAAGATACTCGCAATTTAACACTAAAAAGATCTTTACCTAAACGCAGTGAATTTTTCGAAGGAGCACTGCGCCCTCGAAAAGAGCAGAAAACAAGGTCGAATCGAAAGTCTACAAAATCTAGAAGTAAAAAATCCCGGAGTCGTTTAATTTCGGGGACAGCTTTAGCGGCTAATAATAAAAAGCTTGCAAGTGTAGTAAATCCAAGTGGGAGATTGACAAGAAGTCAGAAAAAGGATATAGAAAAAGTAACTGCAGCTGTGGTTGGGGCGGATGATGATTCTGGAATTCAGGGTGATATTTACGAGTTTAGTGAAAAAGATAGCAATCTGGAAGGCATCACTTTGTCGTCGGTTATGAGACATAAATTTGAGAGACGGTCACCGAATCGAGGGATGCATTTAGAAGAAAGTAGATGTCTTGAAGAGGTAAAGACCGAACCGAGTTCAGTAACTCAAGATAGATGGACTCAGCATGTTTCGCAAAATCGGGATCATGAAGGGCAAGAAGAGAAACCAAATGGGTAAGTATTTGTGTGTTTTTTTGTTTTATAATGTCTTTTTTTCTAATTCCAGAAAAGACCTGGAAGTATGTAATACGTTTGAAAATGAATTTCTATTCTAAAAGTTGCTGAGTGTGGAGACATTTTTATTTACAAAAGTTAAAGGTCTTAAAGTAAATTAAAAAATGTTCAAGTTGACTATCAGATGTTCTACATAGAAAGTTTTAAATGCAATGACTAGAAGTGCTAAGCAACTCTCAGTTTAAATATTGTAATCTTCTAAATTTTAACTTGCTAATCGTAAATGATTTTAACATTCAAAAATACAAAGTGTCAACTGTTTTTGAAGCGCTAACATTTAATTCAGAAGAATGCAATATTTTTTAGCTCTAAATCTCAAAATTTGAGTGGTCACCAGATTTCAAAGATTACACAAACATTTCAAAATATTTAAAAATATTTCATAAGGATTACATGAAGGCTCATACGCCAGATTTTAACAGAGATCCACTCCTCCAGATTTTTTAATCTTGTTTAATCGACGGGATTGCTACAAAATCCCAATTTCGAAATTCTGTGACTTTGCCTTATTTTACTCTGAAATTTTTTTTTGGCCCTTGTAAAATTTCTTTTTAAATATAAAAGCAACGTGTCGCTCAGGAGATCGATAATGTTAATATAAAAAAAAATGTTTCCAAATATATTTTAAACCCTTTTAGTATCAACAGTCATACAGAATCTTATATGGGAGGGGGGTTTTATTAAAATTTTACTTGTTTGGGGGGGGGGGCGCCGGTACGCAGGACAAATTTTTTTACTAAAAAAAACATAGTAGACATAACAGATGCATTTTAAACCAAATAATTAATTTTTTAATCAAAAAGATGAATTTTCTACCAATGTAGACGAAATTTCATTAATTAAGTTTTCAATCAAGAAATATTTTTCAGTCAATAAAGAAAAAAGGATCTCATTCAAAAATAATAAAAAAAACTAATTTTCAACAAAACAGTTATGTTTTCAGTACGAAAAGTTTCAAACAATAGAAATGAATTATCAATTAAAATAAAAAAAGATAAATTTTCAAGCAAAAATGGAATGGTTTCTTTATGTCGCAAAGACGAATTTTCTAGGAAACGTTGAATTTTTGAACCGAAAATATGATTGTTCAACAACAAAATAGCTAAATTTGCAACTAAAATAAATGAATTTTTAACTACAATGATAAATCTTCAACGAAAAATATAAATGATCAACAAAATACATGCATTTTCAACTAAAAAGATAAATTCACAACAAAAAATAGAATAGTTGAATTTTCTACCAAAGAAATTAATTTTCAACTAAAAAGATGAGGTTTAATCTAATATGATTACTTTTCTACCAAAAAGATAAATCCTCAACTTAAAATAGAACAGTTGAATTTGGAGTTGAAGAGATTTATTTGCAGCCAAATAAAATGAATTTTTAACAAAATAATAAAAATTTCAACCAATAAGATGAATTTTCAACCCAGAAGATTAAATTTCTACCATAAAAGACCAGTTTTCAACTAAACAGTGGAATTGTCAACCAAAAAGAATATTTTTTTAACAAAGTAGTTGAATCCTCAACCAAAATTTTTAAATTAAGAAAACATGAATTTTAAACAAGAGTTGAGATTTCAACCAGAAATATTTTCCAGTCAATGAAGAAAAACATTTTCATCCAAAATGTTAAATTTTCATGCCAAAAAAGACTAATTCTCTATAAAACATTCAGAGTTTTGAACCAAAAATATGATTTTTCAACCAAAAAGTTCATTTTCAACTAAATGGTTGAGTTTTCAACAAAAATGAACAAAGTTTTAGCAAAAAATTTAGTTTTCAACGAAAAATAATGTAAACGAAGGGTTTAGCAAAATTTTGATTTTTAAAAAATTGGCTACGATTTTAAAAAAAAATTCAACTTTTAAGGTTCCAAAAATTCGGTTTCTTGAAAAAAAATGGTCGAAATGAAAATCCCTTCATTCACAATCTCCGTATAGGAATATACTAATGAAGTCTTGATAGTTTCTAGTCCATTTAAATAAAATTTTGTTGATAAGGCTAAAAAAATCTTGGAAATCCCTCAACATTACTAGATATAACCCCTCAACATATTCGCTTTTCTAAATCTATAATTTCATTAAGGTTCCACGTTTCTTTAATTAACAGAATTTATTTATGTTCATCCCTTAAATTGATAAAATCCTAATGGGGGGGGGGGGGATAAGAGCAAATCTTAAGGCATTTTGCGTGGTGGAAGCCTTCCCATCGGATTGAAATTTTCAGAAAAATTACTCACCTAATTTGTGGGTGACCCCTAAACCTGAATCAACAATAAAAATTATGAAATATTGAGCTAGAGAAACTTTTAAAAACGCAGCATCTTTTAGAAAGAAGCTTTTTGACAAATATCCCAACAGTGTCATTAACCACCCTAATTTTTTGTGTGTACAGAATGATCGTCCAGGCTGAGAAGGATTCTCGAAAGTCGCCTACACCACCGAACTGTCAGTGGCAAACTACCAGTTCACAGTGTTCTGTTTATCCAACAACCCCGGAACGAACAAGCGGAAGATTGAAATTGACTTTGCGTATGAAGCGATCTCCTGTAGTGGAAGATATGGTAGAGTCGGGTACGAGTCTCAGCGAGGATAGTTACGGGCCCGAGTACGAAGTCGTCGACCTTGAAGGTGTAAACGACACGAGACGGCGAAAAAAGCATAAAAATCGAGAGAGGCGACACAAAAGGCGCGAGCTTGATTTTAGTCATCCAGCACCTTATCCCATTAAAAGGCTGCGACTGCTTTTGGGAAACGAATCACGTACTATCGATCTCCCTCCTTCTTAACAACTAAGTTTCCAGAACTTGTAGTGACAAGGAATCTTTCTTCTAGATAGGGCGCAGCATGAAGCAGCGAATTTTAAATTTCATCAGCGGAACAGTTTTAACAGATAGCAACCTTTCATTTACCTACCTTGAAATTCGATTTACGACTTGAAATCTGTGAAAAACTTGGGGATCGATAGTGCCAGCTCAGGTTACGATTGGAACTGTTCATACTTTTAGGTTTAGTATCTAAATCAGAAACTTTTACGTTTCAATAAGTCTTATACGTCGTATTCGCATTTCAAAAGTGTTCAATAGAGCAACTAGCCTTGCTAATTATTTCGAGAGACTAGTTTCTTTTAAGTACCTAAATGTGTTCGAAGCATTGCTACAGTATCTCTAATCGTGAATCTTTGCTGGCAGTTTGTAAAAAAGTGGATTTGTACATTTTTCTCGTATGTAGCACGATTCGTAAACGCAATAACGTAGATGTTAGGTCTCCACTTTTCTCTCTATCTCTCTCTCTCTCTCTCTCTAATTTGGTTACTGTTTCCGATGTATTTTTAGATTTCATAGTTTTTTCTTATTGTTTAGGGAGAACGAATGATAATTTATAAATCGGTTTGGCATGAATAGCTACTGAATAGTTAATCAATCTACCTGCACATTCTCCGTGTGGGGAAGGTAACAATTAAATGAAGGATCTTTCACTGTTGAAGATAGAACTGGGTATTTGGTTTAAATGAAAATTTTCATTTGGTTTAAACTGAACCTCCAGTGTCTTAGGAAGACGTTTGAAATTCCCTCATTCACACATACTTATACTATGTATAAATAATTATCCTTTAATAATTAAGTTAGCTAAATATTAGACTATTAATTACTGGGCGCGAGAACGCAGGTTATATATCACATGGCATTGTAAATAGCGCTTAAGAATAACGAGTTCATGACTGTATTCTGTATTTTGTAATCACCTAGTGTTGCAACCTTGGATGAAAGGTTGAAGGGAGTACCGAATACAATATTGAATAAGTGACTAAGTATTATCTGCGAAATTGAAAACCTACGGATGCGCCAGTCCCTTTTTCAAAATTGAAAGCTTTACCCTGTGATTGGGTACAGTCGAGTCTTCGTATCGAAATGTACGAAATATTGTGTTGTTTTCTACGCTCCTTGTTTTTAAGTTGCTTTATTTAGTTGTTTTACTAATTGGCGCTCCAAACGTTTAAGTTATTCGCGAAACTAACATTTTGATTATCATGTCCAAAGAGACACATACTTCGTAATAGTTTAAGAAAAGAAAATTCGCTTATTTTATTGTATATTCGCTTTTGAAATTATATTTTTGTCGATCGTAAAGGATTATGATAAGATTTCCTTTTTATGCGTGTGCAACGTCTTTCTTAGGATTGAGTCGGAAATGGAGTTGAAGATTTTACTTTTACTGATACTTTTTATATTCCCTGAAATCGGTTTTTTAATATCGACGATTCGTGAGAAGCGCAGGCAAGTTGTGTGCGCGGTATAATTTTTAAATAAGCAGTTCCACTTCCAGTTTTTTTAAGGGAACAGATTTGATATTCCTGACTATATATATTCCTGACTATGTCGAGGATTGAGTTTGTTAATAATGCACTTTTGTCGTCATAACTTTTGTATTACTTGTATAAAAACCCACTTTTGTTAACAGTTGCAGTACTCTGTGCAATATAACACGATTTGATACGCATAAGTAATTGTCAAATTTACGTACACTGTTTCTTTGTTTCCCTCACATGTAAAAAAAGTGATTCAGCATTTGAATATTTAGGCGCCTATAGGAAATCTAAAGGGCGAGTTGTACTGTTTGCACCGAATTTTTAGAAAGTTTTTCAAAATCATTTCCGTTTGTTGAATGAATGTAGTGAAATTTACTAAGTAAATAAAAGAGGCAACAACTATAAAAAGCAATTAGATTCTGTCTAAAAATGAAGCAAAGATAGACTCAAAAGTGAAAATCAGAAGGTTTAATT
>CAKNXH010000051.1:773287-839553 GCA_932178445.1 Andricus quercusramuli | reverse complement strand
TTTCAATTAGATATAGTTTTTTATAAATCAGTAAATTTAAAGTCGAATTTTTATAGAAAATTACTTCACATTAAAAATAAAATTTAATTTATAAAATCTTCAGAAGAATGTCAATTTTCTGCTGGACAGTGGGACAAAAAATCCTTCCCTTATAAAATACTTCACCAACCAACAATAATTTTTTATTGAACTTGTCAACAAATGAATTTTGTTTTTTTATTACATAGTATATTATTATAATATACATAGTATATTTATGCGAAAATTTTACATAAATAATAAATAAACTATGAACAGTGAATAATAAATACAGCCCTCCACGAAAGGACTTATAGAACCATATAGAAAAAAAGTTTAAATGGAAAAAGTTGGTTACTGTCACGAAAAACTGCTGCCAGATGCGTATAGAACCTGCATTTCTATATGGAATTACCTACAGCCGCCGAGGGTATTTCTATATGCTTCTGGTGGTATTTCCACTTAGCTTTGGAGAATGCCTATTTGGCCCTTATAGACCCCTGGGTCTATATGGATCTATACGGCATTACCATTAGTAATTGAGGTGGTTTCTATGGGTTTCTGGAGGTATTTTCACTCGACTTGAGGAAATGCCTTATTGGTCCTCATAGACCCTACGGTCTATATATGGATCTATACGGAATTACCATTAGTAGCTTCAGGTGGTTTCTATGGGTTTCTAGTGGTATTTTCCTTTAGTTTTGGAGATTGCCTCATTGGCCTTTATAGACCCCTGTGTCTATATGGGTCTATACGGAATTATTAACACCTTGGCGAAAGTATCTCATAGGAATTCCTTCCGAATCATTCCGGAATCTGTATCCGAACCAATCCGAATTTTTTTTTACATTTCATTCGATCCAAAACGGTCAAAAATTATTCCGATTGAATCCGAATCAAATTTCCAATCCGAATGAATCCGAACTGGGATTGACCTACAACGATTTTCAATCCGAATGAATCCGATTCAATCCGAACTCGGATTCATTCGGATTGAAAATGCAGTGTATATCAATCCGACTTCCGATTCATTCGGATTGAAACTTTGGTTCGGATTGGTTCTTTTTGGAGTTCGGATTGAACCGGATTGAGTCGGATTAATTTTTAAACGACTTGGGTCAAACGAAATGTAGAACTTTTTTCGGATTGGTTCGAATTGACTCGGATTGGTTCGGATAGAGATTCCGGAATGATTCGGAAGGAATTCCTATCCGATACTTTCGCCAGGGCAGCCACTGAGCTGGTTTCTATGAGTTCCTGGTGGTATTTTTACTTTATTTGAGGGAATGCCGTATTGGTCCATTTAACCCTCCAAGGACGAGAACTATTTTTTTTTCTAATTCACAGTATAATTATTATCATTAAACTCAACAAATTATGTTTTTTTTTCATTTGATTTCTCATGTGACGTATACGTCACACTAGTCCTTGGAGAGTTAAGCCCTAGGGTCTATATGGATCTATACGGAATTACCATAGGTAGCTGAGCTGGTATCTATGTGTTTCTAGTGCCAGTAGATTAAATAAAAATAATCAAATTTAAACAGTATACAACGGTATTACGAATGGAAGAACATTTTAAACTTTATTTTCTTTAAACTGATCTGTCTGAACAACAATTAGTTATACCGTAGCTTATTAAGCAGCAGATCACATTCCTCTTTGTTTCAGGAGACTAAAACAAAAATTATTCAAACCATAACTTTTTACGCAGACAATTTTTTGTTTATGAAAATTGAATTTTTTCATTTTTCTCGGAAATTGTACCAGATATCATAAATGCGTAAGAGAACTTTTTGTAGAACTTTTTGAAATGTGCAAACTATTTTCTCAATATTTTTTTGTATCTTTTGTTCTCATGAAAAATGCGAAAATTCGATTTTATGAAAAAATATTCTCCTGTCCACAAAAGTCATTTAGCCCGCATTAAACTCATAAGGCATTTTCCCTATGATAGTACAAATTCAAAAAAAAAAATGGCAAAAAATATAAGTGTGGGTTTTTTGAGAAAATCGACTCTACCGGAATCTGAAAATAAATCGTAAATATCTCAATTAGGTCAAAATTTATATGAGTTTAAAGAAAAAATTGGGGTTTTTTTTAGAAAACAAAGCAAAAAATTCCAATACGCATAACTCTGTAGAAAAATGTTTTTTCACAAATCGCAAAAATACGTATCGCCTAATTTCCGCTAAAAAACAACATATTTTGTCCCCGAGAGATCATGCAACTTCAAGTGTAGAACCTGCCTGATGTGAAATGGATTCGGTCCCTGTAAGAAATCTCCATATAGAAACTAGTAGAATTTCTGTTGGGAATTCCATATAGATTACATATTGGTAACATCCATATAGATCCGTATAGAGGACGGGAAATAGCGCGATGTCTGAAAAATCGTATTTGGAACATCTGTATAGATACTTACAGAAACAGGGGTTCTTTTTGGAATTACATATAGAAAACATTTCAAGTTCTGTTTGGAATTCCGTATAGAATACAATATTTCAACATCCGTATAGATCCGTACAGATTTTCTATGTGGCTAAATCTCCCTAAGTGGCACTACCGTTTGAAACCACCAGAAACTCATAGAAATTCTATATGGATCTATAAGATATTTAAAGGAGGAAGGTATAAAATTCATATTGCCAAAGACTTCAATGATTTCACAAAGACTTCAATGCATTCACAAAGATTTAAAACATGTAAAGATTTCAGGTAGATTTCAAATATTTCGCAAAGACTTCGGATAAATTTATAAGATTTCCCAAAATTCTCAAATGTTACTAAAAATATTTCAAAAGCATTTTAAATATTGCGCAAATATTTTAAACAGATTTCGGAGATTTCAATAATTTCACAAATATTTTAAAAATATTTCACGAAGATTTCAAATATTATGCAAATATTTTTTTATCAGATATATAAAAATATTTTAAATATTTCGCAAAGATTTAAGAAAGATTTAAAATAATTTACAAAGATTTCAAGAATTTCACGAACATGAAATATTTTAGAACTATTTCTCAAATATTTCACGAAGATTTCAAAAATATTTTGGATCTATGTATATAGATTTAAAAGTTTTCAATTATTTCACAAAAATTTCAGTGCACAAAGATTTCAATGATTTCCCAAAGATCTCACAAATATTTCAATTTCACAAATATTTTGAATATTTCAAATATATTTGAAAGATTGCTCAAAGATTTAACTGAGTTACCAAATATTTCAATAATTTCACAAATATTTCCAAACATTCCAAAAATATTTCCAAATATTACAGAAAGATTACAATGATTTCCCAAAGTTTTTAAATAATTTGGATGGATTAAAAAGATTTCACAAATACTCCAATTATTTCAAGAAAAAAAAATCCGGGTAGATTATTGAAAAAATTCAGACGAACCGATGAATTTAATCAATTTCAGAGGGGGGTCTTTTCCCCTCCAGTGTCTATTTCATGGAGGGGGGGGGTCTCCGCCTCTTCTGATTTTCAACATTATTATACAAATTAAAAAATTTTGAACATACCAATTTGAAGAAGTCCCAGAAACATTTCAAACCGAACGTAAAAAGAGTCTTTCATATTCACAGTTTCTATATACTTCGTCGAGTCAATGTACAATTATATCCGAATTTGAGAATTAGGCAGGAACAAATTCGCAAAAGCCGATTGTCTATCACCATTCTTGAAAAAAGTAACACTGCAAAAAGTCGATTATCCGAAAGGAAGAAATTTAGCCTCAAAATAGTAATTTTCACTACAGCACTTCAATGTTTGTTAATTGATAAAACGTCTTTAAATTTCACGGAACGCGAAATTGGATACGTTAAAGACAACGGAGCAACAAAGCGAAAAAAAAACCCAAGAAAAACGGCCCACCCACGACGCGATTTGCCTTCAGACTGAAATTTTGTTCAACGGTCAAGAAGAATTTTCTAGAAATTCAAAATCTAGCCAATCAAATATGTCGAGTTCAATTATTTGTTAGAAGAACAACTTTTTGGCCAATCAGATTGCGCGGATTTGGCGCGCGAGAATACATTGCCACTAGCACCTCCGCACATACCATAACTGGTTGACAATTTTTTGTTTGTTGACAAAGTTTTTAATGGTTAACGAATATTCTTGACACTTATTCCACTTGTTAATAAGTTCGTCGAATTATTCTATTATTATACTTACTTTTAAACAATATTTTTTGGTGACATATGATAATTAAAACTGCAAATGAAATCTTTATTTTCTAAAATTGATAGATCGATTAGAATCATATGATTATATAATAGTAGTCATAATATTGACAAAGGGAATTTTGTCGCGTGCATTTGGCCTCTTCACTTCTGTGATTTTTTGTCGTTATAAAATATCAATTCGTGAAATAACGTTTATTTTTTAGTTCCTCTGTATGATCTATAAGGGTTAGAAATATGTACACTTCTTCTCGGATTAACCCTCGATAGTGCAAAGGTGCGAATTCACATTCTTTTGGTAAACATTTTTTGAAGGTTATGTGTTTCAAAAATGTATTTCAATTTTTCGACCGGATTTTTTGCTTGAAAATCGCGTTGTGTTTTTTTGAGCAATTTCTTTCAGAAGACAAAAGATTTATCGTATTCAACGGATTCAACGAATCGTGGACTCTGGAGGCAAAATTGAAGGATCTTCAAATTCGGTAAGCTCCAATTGTTTCTGTGACCAATAATAACAAATTCAATTATATTTTTATAGTTCTTTCGTCTCTCGTTTTGATGTTTTATTTTATTTTAAATTTACTACCGGTCCCGGGAATCTAGTTCCCGTCGATAATAACACGTTGTCGAAAATAATTCCTATTTTGCCATTTCCCAACATAACCTACAAGGCAATCAATTATAAAAACAACAGATCGTCATGAGAAACTATATTTGCACAACAATTACTGATAATTTCATCACTTAAAAATTGAAGAAAGCACTACTACAGGATCAAATATCTCAAGTGTGCCACTTTTTAAACGATAGTTCTCTTTTCAATCAATTTATACAGTTTTCGATTTTTTTTTTATATCAGAATAACTCCCCTAAAATATTTTTGCAAAAAATAAATTCATTTTGAAGTTATTAACAATCAAAGTTCTTGATCATTTTTTTTTAAATTGATTACTCGCGAACGGTTAATCGAAATTCAATAATTGTGTTACGAAAATTTTTGTTACGAAGTATACTTTACGCTAAAAAATTGTTCGGTAATAAAAAACATTTTTTTTATTGTTCAAATAATCGTTTGCTTTAAACAATTGAAAATTAATTCAACTTCTCCGCCTGTGAAAGAATTCTTCCACGTTCCAATAGATTGTACAATCTCTTCCGAAAATTTTGGTGAAAAAATGTGTAATTTGCAGTAGTTAAAAAGTTATTGATTTTTTTGTGACCGCGCTCCGGCCTTCAGATTAAGATTTGTCATTCGATATTATTTGTTTATTTTATAAACAAATTTTATAAGCAAAAGCATAGTTTGGTCATCTATACAATAGACAGAAAGTAATAGTTTTTCTTTCTAATCGTCTTCAAATTACAAAGGTGGTAATATTTAGTGACGAAGAATTGTCAATCGATATTATTTGTTTATGTTATAAACAAATCTTATAAACAAATGCATAGTTTCACCATTTATAGATAGAAAGTGATCGTTTTTCTGTCTAATCGTCTTCAAATCACATAAGTGGTGGTATTTAGTGATGAAGAATTGTCATTTGATATTTTTTGTTTATTTTATAAACAAATGCATAGTTTAGCTATTTGTAGACAGAAGGTAATCTTCTTCATTATTTCCGTTGAATGATATTACTGGAAATGTTTTGTGATGTTCTAGAAGAATTAGCTTCCAAGTTAATTTCAGGATCCATTCCAAATACATTCTTGCTCGACATTTGCCTTAAAGAGGTCACTAAACATCACCACTTATGTAATTTGAAGACGATTAGAAAGAAAAACGATCACTTTCGATCTCAAAATGGTCAAATTATGCATTTGTTTATAAAATTTGTACATAACATAAACAAATAATATCAAATGACAATTTTTCATCAATAAATATCACCACTTATGTAATTTGAAGACGATTAGGAAGAAAAATGACCACTTTCTATCTATAAATGGTCAAAATATGCATTTGTTTATAAGATTTGTTTACAACATTAACAAATAATATCGATTCACAATTCTTTGTCACTAAACATCACCACCCATGTAATTTGAAGACTATTAGAAAGAAAAACTATTAGTTTCTTTCTTTAAATGACCAAACTATGCTTTTGTTTATAGAATTTGTTTATGCGCGGTCACAAAAAAATTAATAACTTTCGAACTACTGCAAAATACAAACTTTTTTTTCCACCAAAATTTTTGGAAGAGATTGTAGAATCTATTGGAACGTGGAAGAATTCTTTCACAGGCGGAGAAGTTTAATTAATTTTCCATTGTTTAAAACAAACGATTATTTAAACAATAAAAATATGTTTTTTACTACCGAACAATTTTTTAGCATAAATTACACTTCGTAACAAAAATTTTCATAACTTTATTGAATTTCGATGAACCGTTCGCGAGTAATCACTTTTTGAAAAAAATGATCAAGAACTTTCATTGTTAATAACTTTAGAAAAAATAAATTTTTCGCAAAAATATTTTATGGCAGTTATTCTGATATAAAAACAAATCGAAAACTGTATGAATTGATTGAAAATAGAACTATCGATTTAGAAGTGGCACACTTGAGATATTTTGACCCTACATCATACGATAAAAAATGAGTATGTGCATTTATAAGCCTGACAAGGAGTTCGAGATTTATTCCATTTATTCTATAATAGATGATAACCTGTTTTTTTTTTTCTATAAATATCTTATTTATGATATTTATTCCAGCTATATTTCTTATTTAATACTCTGATTTCTGTCAAAGATAATTAATAATACTTCTATTTAATTATCAGCATTACTAACATGTTTAAAGAATATATAGTTTTATTATCCTCGTTTTGAAATACACATTTTTTAAATTGCAAATTATTTAACTTTAGTTCTAAAAGCTAGATTTGGAATTTTTTACATTGACAATGAGTAAACTTACTTAAATCGTTTAGCAGAACGACCACTGCACAGTGGAAAAATATGATTTCTTTGGTTCAAAATGACGTACAGCTCACGAATCTTGACCGATTAAGACGAAAAAATTTGAGAAAAAAGCTGATTAAATTTTCCAGAGAGCTGTCAAACCTGATTTTTTATTTATTATTACTGTTTTTTATGAATAAACAAATATGACGAAAAAACGGCCATTATTTCTGCTTGACGTTCATGGTGCTCGTCAATAATAGGAAAATTGTCGCAATCGCCTACGTTCCATGAAATAACATTAGTTGAAGATGTTTCGTCATGATATAATGAAAACATTTTTTTTTATACACAAAATATCTGTTTGAAAGTGTCTTTTCTATCATGTTCAATAATCTTACGTTTTACTGAGTTATATTGCACAAAATGTGGATGGAAACAAGATTATTATGGGAAAAATGTAACCTAAAATTATTCTGGTTAATATTAGAAACAAATTTAATAAGCAAATTTGTTATTCAGGAATTTTTAGATGGAAAAGTTCGTTTTTTTTCGATGTCAGTCCTTCTAATTGGAAGTTCATGATAATTTGAACAACATTCACAATTAGTTGATAAATCTCACAATTTTTCAAAACAAATTTAATAAATAAATGCATTATTCTGACATTTTTCGACGGAAAAAAATCGTTTTCAATTTCATTCTTTTTTGCTAGGAGCAGCGTGATAATTTCAGCAACATTCATAATTAGTTATTAAGTTTTATGTTTTTTTTTTAAACAAATTTAATCAACAAATGCATCATTCGGGCATTTGTCGATGGAAGAAATCCTTTGTGTGAATGGCATTCTTTTTAATTGGAAACTTAATGATAATTGCTACTTAGTTCATTAAATGTATGACTTCTTTGAACAAATCTCATAAACAAATTCTTTATTTAGCCATTTGTCGAGAAAAAAGTTCGCTTTTTCAATCTCAGTCCTTTTACTTTCAGACTTTTATTGCTTTCATTGTTTTAATAAGGATTCAGTATCGAGTATATCCTTTTCTTCCACATGTGTCTGTCATAGACCATTCTTGAATCAGTGGAAATCAACATTTTGTGCCCAGCGTCTGGAATAGTAGGCTCCCTACTACATTTTCGACTGTTAAATTCGCGGATATGTTTGAAGATTTTTTTTGTTGCTTTTCGAGCTTCCTCTGTTAATGGTCCAATAGGGGAAAAAAACGATTCAATAACTTTATAAAAACTGTAAAGGGCAATGTAAAGTTTCGCTGTTTTTCGGTAAAACTTTTCAAATTAAAACTATCAGACACCAGAACGCCAGACAAATTTTAAACGAATTCAAGTATAGTACAAAAAATGAATACAGCAAACCAAGTTTAATTATTATGGTGCAACCAACTAAAAAGGCTGACATGAAAAAAAAGAGTTTTATTGTCGCAAAAGGCCCAAATAATGCAATTGTCTATTAAATTTGTTTTAAGGAAATCATACAATTTATGAAATACTTGTGAATGTTGCTAAAATTATCATTCATATGTCAAGAAACTGTGCTAACCTTCCTGACATTTCCACCTATCATAGCATGGCCGCGACGTCATGCTAGGAAACTCACTATGCCGCGAAATATTTGAGTCGTTTTTTAATTCTATTATATTGATTTTTAGTTGACAAACTGTCGTACGTCAACAAAAACACTGGAAAAACACCGCCATGCATAATGCGCAAAAGTGCTCACGGACTCTCACTTTTTCAATTCACTTTTTCAACTGCGCAAATCGGGGCCGTCTGAAACCGTTTCCAATTGGAATTCATAATATTGCGCAACATCCGCATGTAAGTACCCGCGTACTGCGCCTTTGTCCCTACGCTGCTGGGGTTTTTCATGCAAGAGTCGCAACCGTCTCTCGCCCCTTGAGCTGAGAAACTGCGTGGGCCAGCAGTTCTAGGAACTCGCTTTCATAAGATTTTACAGAATTTAAAATATTTTAGGGTATTTTAAATAGCATTTTAAAATTTTGAAGCAATTCCAAAGAATTTCAAAGATTTAAGGGAGTTTGAAAACTCTCAAGGTATTTTAGTAATTTTTCCAGAGTTGCAGGAAATATCATCAGATTTCATAGAATTTCACGAGATTTTATAATTTTGTAATGGATTTCAAAGAATTTATTTGCAAGAAGTGAGGGATTTTATATGATTTCAAAAATTGAAAGAGATTTCCAAATTTTTGTTGCATTCATTTTAAATTCCTTTGAATTCTCTTAAATTTTAAGATTGTCTATCCATACGGCCGTCCGGACGAGTATATAGTATGTAACCCTTTTCCAGCTGCCCCAATCATTTTGCAAGATTGGGTATGGCCATTGGCCAGCCGTAGGAATATCGTCAGCCTTTAAACTCACCTTGAATTATTTGGCATTTCATCAAATTGTTTTGAATTCCCTTGAATTTTCCCGCCAGGATCGGTAGTTTATTGCCTTAAAACCGCATGCTCACCTTTCGTTGGCTGTTTTTTATATTTATTTAAGAGAAATATTTTTGTTATATACATCAATTTGTAGATGAAGAATTAATCTGGGATGTTATTAAATTTTTTTAAATAACCCTTACAAGCCGAGAAGCCAGTCTTCAAAAATAGGGCGACTTTGACCAAGCATATTTTTAATATAATTAATATTTTTCCAAATTTTCTAAATAACATCACTGGCTTATTCTTTTACGAATCCAGGCATACCACATAAGTCATATTTTTCACAATATTCCCGGCCCTCTTTAAGTCTAAATTCATACCAATTTTACTGAAGCCAATGGAATTTTTGCAATTAATTTAAGTTCTGTTGAATTTATCTTTATTTTCTTTAAAGTCATGAATTCGTCCTGAATTCGTTAAAATTCACCTGGAATATTTATAAATTTCTTTGAATTCTTTTTAATTCAAAAGCAGAGAAATTCTCTGTTAAAAGAATATCAGTCTCATTATTAATACACATTAGTCATTTTTTGGGTTAGAAATTAGTCACTTTTGGACACTTTTTCGATTTAAATAGGTCACTTCTTCATTGTTTTTTAAGTAAATTAGGCTAGGGCAGCCCTGAGAATAATAAATTAAAAATTTATCAATTTAAATTTGTTTTATTCCATTTATAAGAGATTCTGTATTACAAATGTTGTTACAGGATTAGAATTTTTGTTCTTTAAATATTATTCGCCAGGGAAAATGAATAATTAGTCAAGGAGAGAAATCAGGGAATTTTAAAAATGAAGTTTTACGGACACTCTTCGTTTTCCAACTTAATATCCTACTTAATATCCTACTTAATATCCTACTTTTTTCAAATTGTTCAACATTAATTTGCGACCCTGGGCTTTTTAAATTAACATAGTACATATTAATGAATGTTTGTAAATTAAAGTTTAGTAACCTCTTAAGGAATGTTTAATGAATAATTTCCACCCAATTACTTTTTATTTTGATCCCCCTTTCCTAACTACCTTGTATTGTGCCCGGAAGATGCCTAAGAAAATGCAAAATAGCAGTTTTATGTAAAATGTTTACTAAAGGCGGACTTTAAATCGTGAACAGTTATTATTTTTCGAGATAAATGATACAGTTAATGAATGTTGAGAGTAATATTTCTTGTGTAACTTATTTGTAAATTATTTAAACAATTATCATTTCTTTGAACAATTTATTTTTCATTTAAATCGTAGAAAGTTACCCATTTAATGAATGTTGGGTTTCATATTTTTCGTGAAAGACAGTTTGAAATTATTTAAAAAATTAATACTCATTCGCTTTCGCTTTTTCATAGGAAGGGTGGAGAAGAATCTAGTTTTTTTTTTTACTTTCAACTTACGCTATGTCGCTTATTATTCAGTAATTTCTTACTTACAACTTTTACCCTAATTCTTTAAACAGTAATCGTTTTTTAATCATTTTTTTTTTCATTTTCGTTATGGATAGTTGTTTTTTTCAGAACGATTTGGTTGATAAGACAGAATACTGCTTCATGAGTGACATTGTCTAGGTCTAGAAGATTCGAAAAAAAACTATAAATTTTTTCCATCTTCCCTGCGGAAAGAAGCAAGTGATATTAATTGTTTATATAATTGTATACTGTCTTTCACAAAAAATATCACTTTCAACATTCATTACCTGCGATATTAATTTCAGGAAGTAATAAGTTTTTACGATTTACAGGGTGAAAAAATTGTTTAAACAAATGAAGATTGTTTAAACGATTTCCAAATATAGTAAACAAAAAATTACTTTCAACATTCGTTAATTGTGTCAGCATTAATTCCAGAAAGTACTAACTTTTCACGATTTAATGAAAATAATATAGAGAGAGAAATTGTTTAAACAAATTAAAAATATATTAAAGAAAAAACAGTATTCTGGACATTCCTCAACTCTATCATTTATCCCCAAAAAATAACTTATCACGATTTACTGGAAAAAAAATATTGTTTAAATACCGTCTAGCATGAATTTTACACAAAAATGATATTTTTCATTGTTGGGGCAATTAACGGGCACAATGAAAGGGTTGGGGGGGGGGGGGAGTCAAAAGTCAAAGTTATTGGGTGGAAATTATTTCGTGAACATTCCTCAAGAGGCGACTAAACTTTAATTTATGAAAATTTAATAATAAGTACATCTTTTTCCTATTTTTTCGAAAACTGAGGTTTTCCCATGAAAACCCCTATGTAAATTTCAAAAGCCTGGTGGCACGGGTTATTGTTGAACTATTTAAAAACAAGGGGACTTCTTTTTCTGAAACAGGAACAAAGTGGTACCTTATTTTCTTATGGAATGACACATATTATGATTTGAAGCGTTAATAATTTGTAATTTAGGGTTTACTGAGCAGAAAGGAATACAATGAGAATTTAAACATCATATCTGTCGCAAGTTGTTTGAGCCGATTAATTCTAAGGATTCTCTCAACCACACGCTCGAGATACAGGAGATTTTATGATCTCCGTGGCGTGATATTTTGATTCACGACACCCCGGAAATGAGAATTCGTGACGCGAACGTGCCAGGATCTTCTCAGGTCGGAGAGTATCCATCTAGAACCGCATAAATCATCACAACAAAGCGTCCGTGAGTGTCTGTATTCAAGCATTAAAGGGCTCAAAGTTGTACTTTCGCCCGCCTCGAGGGCGCGGGAGCAAACTTACCGAACTCCAAGACCTCTTACTACTCTGACAATGGGAATTGGAGACAAAAAACATTTCCCAACGATTCACCATTACTAAATGGTATAACTCTACATAGAAGAGACACAGAACTTTCCTTTCTCATGGTGTCCAACTTTTAGATTGACCTTTCATACCTTTTCATGATGGTGTTATATAAAATTCCTAAGATTATTTTGTTGCTGGTAATCTGGTATTTCGAAAAGACTTTGTCATTGAACTAGCCGAAGAAGTTCACCTAGTCTAGTACAATCAGTTAAGAACTAAGAATTTTCTATACAAATCATGATTAATTCTCCTAATCTTATATCAGAGGCGGCACTATATAACAAATAGCGTTCGAAACTTTATTTACCTATGCAAATAAAAGATTTCACCTCCATTTAGACGTACGTTGATTTTCATTACATAAGTATCTAAAGCCTCTTTTAGGGGAAATCATCAAACTCGCCATTTTTCGAAATAACAACTCTAGCCATAACATTATTTTAAGAGTAGGTGGACTGATAAAATGTGACTAATACTGTAGCATCCAACAAATGTTAAATATGCTTGAACATGTGAAGAATTTATGAAAATTATCTACATTTGAAGGGCGTCACGGCAGAAATATATTTGAGTGCCAAGGAAAAAGATATCAGAAGAGCAGAAAAAAGTTATCGAAATTCGAATTATTTAAAAAAAAATGAGAAAGTATATTCGAGAGTTGATAGAGCTCTATAGATCTATGAAAAAAGAAGTTGGAAAAATTTAACACTTTTTAAGAAAAATGTCGTCCTCTGTCGTAATTACGTAAGGGATATGAAAACTTTTGTATATAAAGACTCTAATTAACATAAAATGTATCAGTGAAACACTATACTATTCACCATAATGAAATGTGTCGTGATACTCTTCATTTTTCATAAACATTTTCTGGATATTATATAAATCATGTATCATGAACGCAATAATATTTATTTCAAAGCCTTCAAATGTTTAAAAAAATTGAGTTAGATAAACAAAATTATGTTTCAATAAATAGGTTTAAGTTTTGTTATTCTCCGTAAATAATACGAAAATTTTTTTAATTAGCTGAAAGCTAAGGGTGCAGAAAAATTTAGTTTTGGGGTACTCATTTTTAGCTTGTATACAATTTTTCATTCACATAGATTCTTATCATACTACTGAATTAAGTATGTTGTAAGAAAAAATAATCTTATTAGTTTTATAATTTTATTTCGCAAATCTATATTTGTATATGTATTATATTTATTTGTACGAAACTATACTTCGAATGTCTTTTTTTTTGTTTCAGGTGAGTTTATCCACTACAATATTGATGGCTTATGTGAGTATCGGAAAAGATTGTACTTTTTACATCTGGAACTTAGGAATAAAGAGAGATAAATGCTTTCAGTTTCCAATTCAATTTTAGGTTAAATTTGATGGCTGCTATTTTCCATCCAGAAAGAACGCGCGCGTGAGGACTATTTGTGAATTCAGGAATAAATAACATAATTTCATTAGTTTACTAGAAATAAATTCCTAGAAGTTTATTTATAAATGAAGCGATACATTCTCAATGACTTATCTGACTAAGGTAATTTATTTCAAAAAATAGTAACATGTCAGCGGAAAGACCTTCTTAGTTGATTTCTTATAAAATTAAGTCTATTCGTTGAAAAATAGTCAAACTCTGAATTTGTTCATGGAAATTGTTCAAATAATCAATAAGTGTTATAAATTTATAAATCATCAATGCAAAAAGTCATCTCAAATACATTCAGAGTTGATTTAGTGAAAAATTGAGCCTATTCGTTTAAAAATAGCCAAACTATGATTTTGTTTATGAAAAGCGTTTTAATCAGTAATAATTCTGGTAAATTTGTGAAGTATCATAGCGAAGTGTCATCGTTAAGATATTCTTAGTCGATTTCGTAAGAAAAATTTAGTCTATTCTTTAAAAAAAGGAAAAAAATCTGAATTCGTTTATTAAAATTGTTCATATAATTAATAATCCTTGTAAATTTTCAAAGTATCATGCAAAGAATCGTCGAAAAGACATTCTTAGTTGATTTCGTAACAAAATTGAGCCTATTTGATTAAAAATATCCGAACTGTGAATTTCTTCATAAAAATAGTTTAAACAATTGCAAATAACGTCTATATTTAATTGTTCATAATGCAAAATTAATTTCGTTCACATTTTATGCCAAATATCTGAATTTAAATGAGCCAAACATTACCAATCCCATAAAATAACCTTTGTTCACTAATTTTTCCAAAACGCGCTGAACAATTTTTTAAAATTATTTTCACTCATGGAAAATTATTTCTACACAGTTTGAGCACAGATGTAATACCTTGTTTGGTCAATCTA
Source organism: Andricus quercusramuli (assembly GCA_932178445.1). NCBI lineage: Eukaryota > Metazoa > Arthropoda > Insecta > Hymenoptera > Cynipidae > Andricus > Andricus quercusramuli. The sequence continues at coordinate 824,864 of CAKNXH010000051.1, read as the reverse complement.
AAAATCCTAAAAAATACAATACTCCATGAAAAGTAAAAAAATGTCAATTTTGTTTTTAATTAAAAAAATAAAAATTTCTTATATCAAAAATCCAAAGACACAAAATATTGATAAATTTCAAAATCTTTCATTAAAAAAACATACAAATCGAAAGAACAGTGTAGGCCAAACATTGATTTGTCCACAGAATCCTTTTAGTCAGACTGTGTGTTCGTTCCGAAAATATACTGCATTTTGAAAAAAATATCCATCATTTTTGGAGAACTAAAATTCAAATAAAAAATTATCACAACACCATGACTTAAACTTTTCTTGAAATTTGCCCGATTTAAAACGGAATTGGTATGATGTACAACAATTAATAGTTGTGTACTGCCCATACACAATTGTGTATGGGCAGTCTTAAATTCAAAACATCAAATTAAAATTATTAGTTAAGACTCATTTCTTTTGATTTAAAGAAATATAAATAAAAAAGTCATGGTTTTGAAATAAAGTCAAAAGTTCAAAAAGAAGAATGACTCTTCAAGCAATTCACTGTCGACGAACTCATACCGGAAGAAATTCTGGTCCAGCAAAGAATAAATAGTCTCCTTTGGCGGATGCCGTCATCGGCGGGTGGTCGTTGAAATCCCTGGACCCCCATACACAATAATTCTATACATATATAGTATATACAGTATACACGAAAGAATGAAAAGAAGAGAAAAGAAAAGCTCGAATCGATTCCGATTGCATAATGTAAGGCAGCTTCGTCAGTCAATTTATCGAGATGTCACTGTCCATAGCTTGTTGAAACATGTTGCTGGAAATGCTGATGTATGCACATCCTCAGGGCAAAACCCTCACGTCCAAAGGTTGTCATGTGTCTAGCGACAGTGAACCGGAAATTATAGTTAATCGAAGCGACCAATCAGTATTATAGTGGATATATTATTAATTTAAAATATAATACCTGTAAGATAATCTTATGTAAATGATTTGCTGCAATTTCGAAATTATATTCTGTAATCAAATTCGCATTTTCTCAGGAATTGCTTTCAAGAAATTGACTCCGACATTCGACGGCGCTGATCGGCGTGCAATTTAGAACTTTTAGCTTTCGTCTCACAACAAAAATCAAAAAGATTGAGATTCTTGATGAAATTTAACGTCAGGTGAAAATCTTCATGTTCCTTATGACAATTTACTTGAATTACTCAAATACTTCAATATTGAGCACCGGCAAAAAGCCGGGAAATAGTCGGGTTTTTCCCAAAATCGGGAATTTTTCAGATTTGCATTCACTTTTGAAATAAGTCTTGTCTTGGTCTTTAAAAAAATGTTTCGAATTCTGATTAGTGTTACCAATCATCCCCTTTAAAATATTGAAGATCATTTTTAATTTAAGAATATAAAAATAATGTTTCGTTCAAAAATGAATGTTCCTTTAATTCTGGGGCATAAAAACGCGAATATCTCCTAAATTAGAATTGGCAAAATGGCCCTTTCTCATGCGACTCATGCCACTGTTTTCAAGAAATTTCCCCCTTATCCACGTCTTTAGGCTTAAATCAAAACAGAATTAACAGAACCTGATGAAAAATCCAACTAATTTGGATGACATTTAAATTCTTTTTAATTGAAAAGTCTACTATTATATTTTGGTTCAGAATGCATATCTTTTGATCGAAAATTTAACTGTTTTGTTTAACATTCGCCTCTTGGCTAGAAAATTGATCCTTTTGAATTGAAAATTCATATTTTGGTAGAAAAGTCGTATTTTTGGTTGGAAGTGAATTCTTTTTCATTCAAAAATCCACAATCATATCTCTGGTTCAAAATTAATCTCTTTTAATTAAAAATTCTACTATCTGACTGAAAATTTAATTGCCTGGTTGAAAAGTCAATTATTTGATTTAAAAGTGATCTTTGTTGGTTGAAACTTAGTTAAATATTTTTATTTGAAAAATCTGCTATTATATTTTGGTCTTAGAATTAATCTCTTTTGGTTAAAAATTCTACTATTTAGTGAAAAATTTAATTATTTTGTTGAAAGATAAACTATTTTGTTAAAAAGTATTCTTTTTCGGTCGAAAATATAATTATTATATTAAGAAAGAGTCTTTTTGGATAGAAAATGCATCTTTTTGGATGGAAAAATCATCTTTTGGTACAAAACTAATCTTTTTTCTTTGAAAACTTATTTTTGTCGGTTCAAGATTCAACTGTGTTCGAATCAATCAACTATTTGGTCTTAAATACAACATTTTTTATTTAATTGAGTGTAATCTCTTTTGTTCGAAAATTTGATCATTTGGTTGCAGATTCATCTTCGTAGGTTAAAAATTAATCTCTTTGGTTGAAAATTTGACTTGAAAAAAAATTCGTCTCTTTTGCTTGAAAGCTCAACAATTTGGTTGTAAATGTAACTCTTTGGTGAAAAATATATATTTTTTTTAAATAGAATATTTGGTGGAAAATTCCTCTTTTTGGATAAAAATTAACTTTTTTGTTGAAAATCCATTTTTTCGGGTTTGAAAGTCAAATGTTTTCTAAAACATTCTACTTTTTAGCTAGGAAACTCAACTGGAAACTTAGGAATACAGTACCTAAATTAACGTTATTTAATAGAATTTATTCCCATATTTTCTTGAAAAATATTTCTCCTGTTTTGAGAGCATTTTGGGCTGTGAAGTCTGAAATCACTTTTACAATCATTCACGTTATATATTTTACCTTGGAGTTCTAAAATGTTCAATTCTTTCCAAAATTCATGTAATAAAGCAGTTCGTAATGAATAGTTATTCTTATAAACGCTTGAAAATCAACATGGAAAATTTTAATTTTTGACCGGGAAAACCAGAAAATAGCCTGGAATTTTTTTCAAGTTTGAGTGGCCATCCTGTAAACTGTAAAGCCTAGTAGGATAAAATCATAGTTTTGCCTATTTTCCGCATTCAAGTGTTTTGAATATTTAAAATACTAATTCTGTTCATAAGTCCACTTCTCAGCTTCTCAGCTACATCTTCATTAAAAGTATTCAGTTGTAGTTTTGCAATTCCATTGTATAAGCACTAGATTGGATTTAAGAATCCGTTCTTTTTCCAAAGCAACCAGAGTTCATATTGGCAATCACATGAGCCTACATACAATATCAAATAAACGAATAATGTTCTTCATACGCAATCTTTATTGTCTAAAAGCGAAAGCTCCCTGGTTAATTTACCGTGTCTTGAGATGCTGTATTCAGTTTATTGTATCAGCTCCATTAGATGGAACCGTAGCCTCCATAGCAATCGTTTTCTTCGCGTGGATCTCATTTCAATTTCGCATCTCGAGCGGACAAAAAACAATTACGAGATGGTTTCATGAGAGCAATGCAATGTAATGATAAGTAAGGCACTGGGAGAGTTGGCTCGTGTACAGTGGGCTTAAACGAGGTATTGATTAGATATCTAATTAGCATACACTGAGTCTGTGCGTGCCATCGTACCATTCATCACCTCAGATGTTACTGTGAATGGGCGGCTCATATGAGAAAACAGAAGTGAGAATAAAAGGGGGACATTATGTGGCAAGAGATACGAAATTTATAAACACGCCCAATGTAAGGATGTCATCAGCGATCTGAATGACTCTCTCTGAGCTAACGACGTAGTTAGGGGGAGAAAAAGATCTTCTCCTGGGCTTGACTCAGAGTCCTTTTTCGTCCTCTTTTGTCAGATTTCAGAATAAACGAGCATGGAATGTACCAAGTACAATGCCTGACGGGCTTGAAGGTGGACAGGAATTGAGCCTGTTCCGCTGGATTAAGTCATGAAGGCCGGAATGCCTTGTGGGTTGTAATTAAGAGCATATTCAGTATTTGTCACTCTTTTTCGTGTTGCACGTATACTTTCACTGTCAAGTTGTATCTCTCACTTTCTGGGTTTGTCTAAGTGGTTGTACATTATCAGGTTTTATACCCGGATGTCCTGCTTTTTATAATTCAGAGAGTCTTAAAAAGACAAGTGGTTTTAGGTTGAACCAATTTTTTAATTTAATTGAATTCTTATTTCTATTTCAGGAAAATACAAATTTAAAACAATGAAAGTCCTTGTCTGGGTGGGGTCCTACTCTTTTTCTTATCTCATAAAAAGCATATTTCTGTACAAATAGCCGGATTTTTTCGGCACAAGTAGAAACTGCTTTTTTAAATTCAAATATAAAATTTTGCTTCAAATCCCTAGTAGAGAAATATTGAGAAAGTTTCCAAAAAATTGCAAATGTTTTTATAGGAAACTAAAACTAAATACAGAATTTGATGTATATTATGCAAAAGCTCGACCCGCGCAAGTCGAGCTTTTTGGCTCGCGGAGCCAAAAAGCTTTTGTCACAAAAGCTTGCGGTCCAAAAAAAAGCTCACGGATCGAAAAGAGTTTGGGGACGGCAAAATAAGGTCACGCAGCTCACAAAGCTTAAAAAATAATTAAGCGAAGCGATCAAATATTGTGCGGTGCAGTGCAAGTTTTACGAGCTTTGCAAGCCGTGCGAGCTTTTTTTGGTCCGCGAACTGCGAGCTGGGTCCCAGCTCGGCTCGGTTCCACCCGCATATAAAAAGCTCGCTCTAGTCGGGTCGAGCTTGCGAGCGTTTGCACACCCTTATTTTATATTGTTGGACTTTATTTCAATTGTACAATTCTGCAAGAAAGTGCGATAAATTACAGATTTCGCATAAAAATTTAGAATTTTTAAGGAAAACCCTTATTTCATCGACTTCTTTCAGACCATTTAAATACTTATAAATTCCAAATTGTCATTCCCAGACCTTAAATCAAGAAAATTTACATCACGAAATATCTTTTCATATGCATCAAAATGTTTTTTTTTCGACCTATGATGAGAAATATTATTAGATGCAACAATCTCTATACAGTCGTTGCCACGGCATTTACTTAAAGCTATAAAACTGATTTTTTTTTTACTTTTCTGAGAATATTGCATCTTAATCCCTGGTGGAAATGTGTTTTCGCAATAAAATAATAAGTATATTAGCTTAAGCTATTTCTTTATATTACATACTTTAATTTTGATTTCATTATCTTTCTTGTATAGAAGGACGTAAGCCCGTTGATATCTGAAGTAAAAAAATACAATAAATTTCAATGAAGTACAATAATGTGTGAATAATGATTTTTCTGTAAAAATGTATAATTACTTACGAAATTTTGTAAAAGTGTCCGAATTACAGCAAAAATTTTAGTTTTTGGTAGAATTATTTTTGTAATATAATTAATTAATTAATTAATTTTTTCCTGATAAGGTTGTTCTTGTTTTTCGCAATTATTTGTAAAAAAATGTTATCCGGGATTGAAAGAAAATTTTTTTATTCAATTTAAAAAATTGTTTGTGAAATTTTGAACAACAAAAAAAAACTACTCAAGGGTTTTATTTTTATATCTAGATATATTAATAGGGTAAACAACAAAAAAGATCTAATTCGTAAAAATCTTTAACTTTTGATATAAAAAGGAGAAAAATAGGACCACGCAGGGTCTCTTATTTTCTGAAATTTGCATTTCACGCTTCGCCGGATATGGCAATATAAGTAGCCTTTTCTCTCATTATATTAAAAAAAAATCTGAAAATGTGGTGCTTTCTTGTTTTAGAAGAGTTTCATCCTTCAGTTAATGTTTTAGCAAAATAACGTAACTTCAGTTAAATTTTAACACTCATTGATCCTTCATAAAATTATATAATTTTGTTGAGGTAATTTGAAAAACACTACATGAAACATAAACTTACAAGTTCTTATTCTAGCAAAAATTATTGTCTTTATTTTACTCAAAACGCAGTAGGATTTGATATTTTTTCGCTATATAACCATGCTCCTCTTTCTGAGAAAACATTTTATTGCAGAGTAAGGAAGCTATGGTAATGCATAATATTTGAAGAAAAAAACGGGTTTTCATAATAAAACTTTTTTCACTAACATAACTAAAATTGATGCAAGAACGGAAAAGATTCCTTGATTCGAGGCAAATCGATTGTCCCATAACATTAATATACTTTATTGACGGGTAAGGCAATTATGCTCATTTATAATATTTGAAACATCTTTTTCAAACAGAAAAACTTTTGTTATTAATATAATTCAAAGTTGATGCATGAATAGAAAAGACTTTTTGATCATAAATTTTTATATAAAATAATTCTGACAATTTCTGAAAAAAAATAATAAAGCTGGGAAAGGGATAGGGTGCGACAGAATTTCCCATTCCCTTTTCCAGTTAAAAAAATTACAATTTCAAATAAAAAATTTGATTTGTCTGATTTGTCATTGTATTTTAAAAATTGTTTATATTATTTTGTAATTTTTTTTCAAATTGATCAAGATCAAAACTTAAGTTTGCTTTTTATTTAAAAAATCACTAATGCTTCCTCAATGAGGAAGCAAATACATTTGCTAACAGGAAGCAAAGTGCTCGCGAAATGAGCACCATATAATTATAAATATAAACAAAGTGGAAACACTCGAAATCGAATTCACAGCTATTTTTTATCATAAAAAAGAACTTTTTTCGTAAGTAGGGTATAGGTATGCCAAAATTCGTCTCCGCGCTTAATTTCGTCCCCTTGGATTTCTCAGTTCATTATGGTCTCGTTTCCAATGCCGCTTGGTGGTGAGATTATGTTATTATAGTTTGTATGTAGTAATCTGACACACTTGGATTTGGTGGCATTTTTTTTGTTATTGGGAAACATCAAAAGTTTTTGGAAGAGGGTTATAGTGAAAGCATGCGAATTCCAAATTTCGTTCAGAGGTGATCCAAATTTCGCACGTTTCAAATATATGTTATTTGAAATGAACAGTGCCACAAACGTGAAAATTACAGGAGTGAATTATTTCTCATAAGTTTTGAAAACTAAATTTATAAATGAAATAGCAAAATGATCTGCATCGAATGCTTTGACCAATAAGTTTTTAAGGGTTTTCTTCCATTTAGTATTATATTTCACTTTGAAAATGTGTAATTTTACTATAAAATTGTATAAAAAATAAATTGTTCAATTTTTTCTTATGTTACGAGCATTTTTTTAGGGGATGAAATGAAGAACAAATCGGTGACAAAATTTGGGAAACTTACCCTATAACCCTATAGTATCCACTTAGAGAAAAAGTTGTCTTGAAACAAAAGAAGTATCGTCCTCTTGCCTGTTTTGTTTCGAAAATCTTTTTTTTCGTCCCCTAGCCGAAAGCACGTCTTCCCGGCCGCATTTCTGTCCGGGAACAGTGGCTTTTGTGGTCTGCTATAGAGTTAACGCGATCTCTGATTGGCTGTGAGATTTTTGTGGCCCGCTGACGTAGCAACCTGACATAGCAACGCTCAGTAATTTGTTATTGTGTACTTAGCCCCTAAGAAATATTTATCTTGACAGGTAAATGGAAAAAAGAGAGCATCGGTGTGTTCAACCTCAAAACTGATCGTTATTGCCATCTTTGCGCATAAAAAGACGGCACAAAACCTCAGCTCCGCTTTGGCTTTACAAAAGTTGGGCGGGTGACCGAATCCCATGCATCCGCTCAGCTGACCGAGAGCAGCAGCGCAGCGGCGCTACGCGAGGTGGTCGGGAGCGAATGCTGATGCAGTCCACAAAAGAAAAAGCATCCGAGCTAGCAGCCGAGAACGCATTTTATTAGTTAACATTAATTATTAAACGTCCTTTCGGCTGGGGATGAAAAAAAATAGTATACGACACAAGGCCAGAAATATTGGATGCCCTGGCGTGCGTGATATGAGGCCTCGGCTTCGCCTTTGCCTTCATATCACACACGCCCGGAAATCCAACTTTCTGGCCTTGGGGCGTAATATAATATTTCACATAAACGGAATTATTTGGCTGCAAGATTACGTGAAGTTTGTCACAAAAGGATGTTTGCTGCAAAAAGATTCTTTTTGAGACAAATTACGATTTGCAACCCTAGAACAGTTGAAAAATAACATACTAATAATTAACAACCCCTTCTGTATGAAATTAAAAAATCTAAACCGTAATTACTGAGACTTACTATTACTTGAACTTGTAATGGAATCTATAATGAACTAATTGACAGGTCGATCGAAAGTAGCGGCGGGGAAAAATGAAATCAGAGGAAGTCGTGGGACTTTCTGAGGCCTGAGGGGCTGTCGACATGCCTTTAATCGGATGGTTAATGAACCGCTTTGGTAGACCATTGTCCATGGCCGGTTTGGATATCGATGCTCACTCGTCGACTCGTAATTACACCGCGTGATGATATGTAGGAGGCAGCGATTCATTCTCCGACAAAAGCTGATCTGAAGTCTTGACCCTTCAAATGACGATTTCGAGACACTAGCGAGGCAGTGGTCCTTACTCTTTTCCATGCACAGAATCATGCGGTTGGCTGCATAAATAAATAACACGAAAAAAGAGTAATTTCGAGTTTAGGTATATTCATCCCTGCCTCCTCTTAGGAGGACCCCAAAACTTTTTGGGCGAACAAAAGCTACCCTGTCACTTGATTTGAAAGATTAATGAAGCGATAGCTGCATTGCTGATGAAATGTTCACGGATTATCACGAGATTGTAGATGAAAAGATTTCCTTCTTTGCTTTCTGAAACCTATTAACATGCTGTTTAAAGTTTGGTATGCAAAGGGGTTAACCACACTGGTGAATTCAGATGTAAACTTGCTTTTGAATTCTTTTAAATTCACTTGAATTCTTCTGTATTGTCTTGAATTCTTCTGTATTGTCTTGAATTCTTCTGACATCTCTTGAAATTTTCTGCATTATTTTTAATTCTCTTGCATAATTTCTGGGATATTGCTCGTTGCTGTTTCATTTCGTAAAAAAACATTACGGAGCCGAAGTGAAGCATTTAAATTCCCTGTAAAGATAAAAAAAAATAATTTTCTGACGATACTCACTACATGTTATCGCTTCCTGGAATAGACTCATTTCTTCTAGAACTTTGTTAAACGCGTAGTTTTTGAAAATATCTCCCTTCGTTGCACACAATATTCATAATGTTAATTAATTCCAATATGATAAATGGCTGCCTTATAGGTTAGCTACTTTGATGTATCCTTATAATTTGAATTCTCTTAAATTCGCCTTGATTGATATCCTTAAATCTCTTTTTGAGCTATGGGGGGATGGAGGAGACATTCTCAAAACCTAACCTACAAAATTTCTTTTTTATATTTACATATATATATAGTTTCTAATCATTTGTTAGAAAATTATAGGTTTGTATGAATAAAGTGAATGAATGGAGGAAGGAAATCCTTTATTTGATGCGATTGACGAATAAGGTTCGAATCTAATTTTAAATAACCGGATTCTGGCTGGTACCAATGTCGAACCCGATGGTAACATTGTACCATCGCGTGTACCGACAGGCCTTATACCGAGAAATTCGCAACCCTATTTAGTTCGTACATACTTGAAACCCCGTACGTAGAATTGTGATGGCGGCCTTGCTCGCGAGCGAACTCGTCGCGGCCGCCGCTGCAATCTCAGCCTCTGTCAGCCGTTACTCACCTGTCTTGGTCCCCTTCTTCGTTTTCCTCTACCGTCTCCTCCCCCTCCTCCCACTCCTCATCTTCTTCTGCATCTTCTACTTCTACTTCTTTGGCCTCTTCTTCTTCTTCTTCTTCATTCTTTTTATGTCTTCTGATCTCCTGCTTACCTAGTGCAGCTTAACTCGCATTAAGATGCATTTTAGTAGATGCATCTCAAGGTCCCGTGAAGGTGAAAATAAGCGACTGCACTTAACGATGGATTAATAGTCGTTGGTGACACATAAATTGTTTTTCTTTATACACACGCACGTGTTGTTCACAATCTGGAAAACAAAGGATTGTATTCAATGGGGGTGGTTTGACTTAGGGGGCATTTCGCGGGACAGTGAGGGTTCATGTCTTAGATTTTTCTACACTTTAGGCTATTAATAATTCAATTCTTGGGATACTAGATAACTGTGTTTATATTTTTTTTTTTCGAAAAAAATATCTCGCGAAAATTTAAGAAAAGAACTGTTTTAAACAAAATTTAATGAATTACGAATAAAAGCTATCTAAAACATTTTTCTGTATTGTTATTAAGAACTGAGTTATAATAAAAAGAAAAGAAAGTAATTTTAAATTGTTAATGCAAATATATTTAAAAATTTAAACAATTTAAAAATTTAAACAATTTCAAAATACAAATTCGGCAAAGTGACGGCCGCGGATCGAAAACTTCAGAGACGTTTTTCTCAAAAATGAAAAAAATGGCATTGTTAAACTAATCTATTTGACAGAACTCATGCTTCGTTAGAAGGTATTGTTTTTCAGAAAGTAATTGCATATTTTTGCCTGTTTTTTTCACAATTTTATATCCTATTAATAGCTCGAAATTGCTCTCTTTCTTTTTTATTAGCTTGAAAAATAAAAAAGTTATGCAGTTTTTTTCGTAGTGTCTATAGTTACTGAATTTTACGTAACTCTAACCCCTTTTCCAGCTCTTTCAGGGCTAACGTTACATACAATTCCGTAATCATAGACAGTGCCTTTTTTCAGATGGTAGCTTTTTTCTAAGCGCTGCTATCGCGATACGATAGAATTAACAAGGATAGTACCCGAGGTGAACCTCACCAATTTTCGTTCATTTTTAAATGTGTTGTATTACATAAAAAAATTGTAGACCCTTAAAGTTTACCCCAAAAAACAGCTTTTCTTTAATATCTCAAAAAACGAGTGGAAGTTGTTTAACCAGGCAAACTTCATATTATTTCTTATAACAAGACGCTCATTGGGATTAGGACATATGTTTTATGCCGAGGGGTTGCAATCCTTATTTTTTATAAGGGTGAATGTGATTGTTCTTACATTTTTTGTACATAAACTTTCAAATCAACTAAATTTCACTGTATATTGTAACTGTTTCTAAGAAAATTAAAAATTAAAGTTGACGTGTTTCGGGGTTTTTGAAAAAAATACATTGCAAGGGCATTTGGCACTAGCACCTTTGTGTCCCGCTACCCTTCAAATAAATGTTGGTTTTAAAATAAGTAAATAGAAGAATTAACATTTTTTTATTTGAAATTTCAAAAAAATACGAATGAAAACTGTCTTGAACATTTTCTTCTATTGTTTTTAGCAACTGAGTTATGATGAAAAAAAATTAGCATGAAATTGTTAATGCAAATATGTTTAAAAACAAACAATTTTGAATTACTACTTAACACACTTGTTCAGTACCTCAAACTTCCCGGAGTTATGTTCACTCCGAACGTAAACAGTCATGGACGTATCAACCGTTTCCAGTGGATTTTACTGCGTGGTAAAAAATATTTTGAAACACTTTTTTCTAATAAGGAGACAAGGTTAAACTAAATGTTTAACGGAAATCAGGAAGAAATTTCGCTGTTACAAGTTCAAATAAATGTTTTTCCTGCTTTCGTACATTAAACGTTTGCGAGCCGATGAGCATCTCGTTTGAAAGGAGAGCATTCGCTTGAATAATAATCGGTCCATAAACTCTGTCGCTCACTTGAATAAAACATTTGAAGACAGTAGCATCCAAAAGCACATCAATATTTTGCAGCTGTGTATGCATAAAGGAAACACTTCCGAAAAAAACACTTCAAGTGGAGAAGCACGCACTTCAGCGTAATCACATATAATGCATGTGACGCAGTTTCATAACGAGACAGATGAAAAAGTTATTGGACAGAAAATCACTTATTTTTATAAATATTAAATTAACTGTCCACGAAAAACAGTTTTTCACTATTCTCACGTCAATACTTGACAGTTTGAGATTCGAAACACTGCAGTGGGACTCCGATGCCTGAAGTCGATCGAATCTCTCTTTCCACCATGTGAGATAGACAACGAGATGCGATTGAATTCGAAACGATGGTTTCGTGTTCATATACTCTCTCTATCTCTGCATATCCAATACTTCTTCTTCTACTTTGTTTTCTCCGTTGAATACCCCTGTTGGGTAGCTACAACAGCGCCACCGATTTGGAACTACTGAGAAAAAGTTTGAATTCAAATTAAATATTAACACTAAATCTTATAGAAAATAATTAATTTTTATTATTGTTATTATCATACCATTAAGCCATTTCCCTTCCGGGGTAGGCGTTACTTGCTCGGTTGGTAAATAGTAGTGTGTAGGTGGGTATATAGGTATAAGGTAGATAGGTATGTAGGTGTTAGGTATATTTTAGATTGATCTGGAATTCTCGTGTTATTTATTTAAATGACAAATTCATTCCGCAATACTGCTCCGACCCAGGTTGCTGATCAATCTCTCTAGCGATCACCCCAAGTGAAGAGCTCTTTGTTTCAGGCGTCATCCACTCTATTGTCACTCTGTTTACAAACTATTTGTCGCCACACTTTTCTGTCCTGGCATACTACTCTAGCTCCCTTCACTTCCATGCATCTTTTCATGCAAGCTCTTGTGTTTCTATGGCTTCTTATGTCTCTTCGAATTAGTGTTTCATCCACAGATTCTAACCATTCTTTCGATGGTCTACCTCTGGGCATTCTGCATTTTCTTTACCTTTATACACTTGTTTGGTCAGTCATTCATCTTTCATTCTTTCAAGATGACCGAACCATCTTAACTGATTTCTTTCCCACGTGTCAACTATTGTCTCTTTTGCACCACATTCTTTGAGGATTATCTCGTTTCGGACTTTGTCCATCAGTGTTTTCCCGCATATTGAGCACAGAGTTTTCATGCCGATCGCGTTAATTTTACTTATGTCCTTCTGTTGACAGGTTCATGTCTCGCTACCGCATAGTACGGTCGGTACGAATATAGAATTATGTATGGCCATTTTAGCTTTTTTTTATATGTTTTTATTTCTGAGCATGGACCCTGCTCAATCGATAACCTGATTGCCCTTATTTGTGCGCCTATCTAACTCCCCATCTATTTTTCCGTCACTAGTGAATAGGCTACCCAGATATACGTACTTGTGAACTTGTTCTAATCTTTCATCACTCAGGACAATGTTGCACATTGTTTTCTCAGTTTTTCCTTCAAACACCATAAACGATAGTATAACATTTTTTATTGAAATGAATTGATATTCACTGCTCTTTTTCATGGAAATTGCTCCAATAACTTCAAGATACTGCTTCACGATATATATTTGCGTGTCAAATGACACTGTTGTCAATGCCAAAGATAGGCAAGCTCATATGATCGCACAAAATAATCCGACCAGTGAATCAGACTCATCAGCTTCACTTGGCTTCCAGCATCGGAGCCCCACTGCTGGTCGACGTGAGCTCACCATCGTGCTTATTCGCTATGTGTGTGCCTTTCGCTTCGAGTGAACTAACGCAACATCATGACGCAGTTAGACAGGTAGGCCGTTAGGGCACAGCGCCTTACCGCAGCGCTCCTGTTTTTTCACGCCTCAGTGAAAACCGCACACCCCGCGTAGGACCTCTCAATTCTGTCCGCGGCTTCCATTCTCGGAATCCATATCTCCGGGGCTCACTGTGTATGTACTGCTCATTTTCGAAAATTTAAAATGTTTAAATGTTTTCGTATTGAACCCCGGGAGAAAATATTTAGTCTTGGTTTATCTTGGATAAAGACTAATCCAAGACAATTTCAAGTGATTCTGAATGCCTGGGTCTTGGTGTACGTTTTATGACCTGGAGACAATTGAATTCGAGACAAGCCAAAAGGCTCCCAAGGCCTCGAAGGTTCATCACTAATCCACTTTAAAGAGGGACCCTAAATTGAGCATAAAGTCCGCCCCTTTTTTTGCGCCCAACTTAGTTTTTGAAGGAAAGAACATAAATTCACGCAACAAAGCTCAAAATCGAGCTCAAAATAATCGTCAATGCATGCTGTAACCGGGTTTGCCATTAGTTTACCCTTTAAACCCCTTTTAACATTAGGAAACTACCCCTATGAGGGAATAGAAAATACGTCATAAACAAGAACGTGTATAAAATATTTTTGAATAATTTTTTTTGTCCATAGATAAAATCAATTAGTGTACGTGTATAATAACTACGTTAATTTTACTAACTTAGCATCATTTCAAACCTTAAAATGCAAAAAACCATCCCTATCAGGGTTGGAAAGTACTTCATGACCAAGAACCCAATGAGGGGTAGTTGTTCAATTTTCCAGTGTTAAAAGGGGTTGAAAGGGTAAACTAATGACAAACCCGGTTTTAGCATACATTGACGATTATTTTGAGCTTTTTTGCGTCAATTTACGTTCTTTCCTTCAAAAATTACGTTGGGCGCAAAAAAAGGGGCGGATTTTGGGGTCCCTCTTTTGCAGAATGTTTATATTATTGATTTCCATGGTATTTATTTTTTATAAATTAATAAATTTGTTTACTTTCAATAATTATGTTCTTTGAATGGTGAATCTGAAAATGTTTGTTTCCAAGATATAAATAATCCTTCCGTATCTCAAGACAAGTCCACCTGATCTTGCCTTGGCATAGCAGCATACATAAATGCAAGAGAAGTCTGTATACCTTCGATGTCTAGCTGGTGAGACGGAACCAGACATCCTGGTCTTGAAGAAATATTCAAGACATATTGAAAATATTCAAGAAAAAATCAAGAATAAATATTTATACCTGGTCAAGATCGGTTTTAATTGTATTCTTTCAATGTTACTATTGCGATTTGCCGCTTTATAGTCGCTAAACCTGGTGGGGACGTAGGCGTTGCAAGGCGATAATTCTAGAATATCCGGCAGTATATTAATTAATAAAAAATAGAATTTATTGCACTAATAAATAAGTTACTCTTACGATAATACACTAAGAGCAAACTACGTTGGTCTTCGCACAAGCCCTTGTAAAGGTCTTATGTTAATCACCAGGAAATATTGATATAAAGAAAATTTGCTTAACAATGATCGGTATTATGTAACGCGATGATATTGATATTTATAGGTTCCGTAAAGCTTTCATCGAGTTGGTAATTTCGCGTTCTCGCTCGACATTTACGATTGAGTTAACCAGAACTAGTCCTCGAACAAGTGCAGGTGAATTTTATTGAAAATATTGCATATCAATTGAGGTACCGTCCAAACTAGAATGATACATAGGTACCATTTTTATGAAAATTGAGTTTTTGGCATATAGTAAAAAAACTCAGCCTTCAATCAGAAAAAAATGTCTTGAAGCAAAGGAACTGTTTTCTTGGATATACGTGAAAATTTGGTTGGATTAAATAAATTTTGATTCATTCAACAGAATGCTTGATTGACCCAACACACTTTTTTGTTAAATCAACTAAATACACCATCTACCAAAAGATTTGGTTAAAACAACAAAATTTAGGTGGGTCAACCAAACACTTTGTTGTCCATATAGTAACTATATTCTATGGCTGAAACAAAAATTTTTTTTACCCAACTAAATCGTTTTCCGAATGTATGGTTATTACAGCCATTCAAATATTGTTGCACATAACTTTGCTGAGTTATCCACAGTCATAGTTGATACGACTTAAGCTATGGATGCAGGTACCAAGTGGAATGGCTGTGTGAACCATAGTCATGTGGTTGGCCAAGGTATGCATGTCCCAACTATACTGCGGCTGTCCTGTCCAATCTAAACAGCTCTTGTATCTAATGCAGTAACTATGGTGCACAAACCATATCTTTGGGTATGATTTGGATGCATCCCATGCTCCGCGCGTCATTTTAGTTTCCAATGCCACTGTGACTGCCAGTTTCTCCAGTGAGGAAGCATTCTGACTATTTTGAGATTGTGAGTTGTGACTTGTGAATTGGACGCATAATGCAGAAATCTTATCAAGAATATTGGATTTGGCAATTATATAAACGATTTTAAAGTTAAGTTGGATCCTAACATACTAGCGTTATTTTGTAAAAATTCTAACCTGGAAATTCGCGCTCCAATTTTAAGTTAGCTTCACTTTAAGATTGTCACTTTTCACATTTATTTTCTTCAAACTGGATAATATGTCATCATTGATGAGTTACCCATTTTAGTAGAAAGTCCCATGCGTGCTTTTGAAGTTGCCTTCAAGTGTTACTTTGCATTAACTGCGAATACCCAGTTCAAAGTCAACGGCAGTGGATTGTATTACAGGAGACACTATTCGACATCCATCTACCCTTCGATAGGGTCAACCTTGAAACGAATCTTCCAGAAGTGAAGAGGCTAATCAAGGCATTACTCTGGTCATCGCCAACTGATTTGTTCGATAAAATACGGCATGTTCAGATGTTCCTGCAAAGTGTTTTTTTTTCGGTCACCTATCCAACTAAGTTGCTTCAACTATTCATATAGATCTCAGAAACATCTCGGATCGGACTTCTCATCCATTGCTATAGTCAGAACAACCATATCCCTTTACTTACGTAACCAAGGCAACGTAACTAGCCTCTATGGATGCAGCAACCATGTCTATGGCTATGTCATATTGTTCAATGTACTATGGTTGAAGCAACCATTCAATCCACGTATTTTTTCCATCTTCTTTCTAAACTAAATAAAATAACGCGGTAACATTTTGGAAAATGGAAAACTTGTTTTTATCAAGTATTCATAAGATCCTCGTTAAAGCCATATGTAGCTTTAAGGTTGTTGATATATTTTCTTCGTTTCCCAAAATTTGAGGACGCTATTTCAATCATATTAAAAATTAGGAGGCGGAGAAGTATAAATTGAACAGTCGTTAAGTCATGATCTCATAGAATCCTATTTTCCTTTAAATTTCTGATTTCTGAAGCAAATTTCACCCAAACAGGTTTGAGTTAACTTTTGAATTACATGTGAGAAAAATACACTTGCAAATATATTTTGGGGAATTAAGGTAAATAATTGCAATTTAATCAGGAAAATGTATTGTCTGAATATTCGGAGTAACATTTTTTTCTTTTTTTTTATTAAATTTGATAGTTTGGTACATTCTATACGTATCTGATAGACAGCATAATTCTAAGTTTTTTTTTTAAATCGAGCCTATCATTATAACTACAACAAATGTCTTTTTTTTACTCTATTACTTAACTTAAAATTAACTTAAATCACGAAATTCAGTTCTTACAAATAAGTAAATCTAAAATATAAATAAATTTGTTGTTTTTCATATCTAACTTTACAAATTTCGAACAGGGGCAAAAATATGATATCACATTTGCCTAAGTATTGAAAATATTCAAAAACTGAATTCGGCAAATTTCGGAAATAATATTCTTCATTCTCAAAATGATACGTTTGATATTACGAGCTCTGGACGTTTTACTACTAGCACCTTTGTTTTCTTTTTATTATCTTAAGTTTTCCTAGCCTCTCCAGCCCTTTCATTCTTTTCTGCTTGCATTCTGATAAATTCAATTTTTTTACGCCTGTTCAAAAGTTTTAATTGTAAGTTAGATTTAGAAACGTACATTTTGAAAGTTGAGATGGATACGAAGTAAATAATCACTTAATAACAAATAAACACTTGATCAAAACATTTGGACATTTCTTTACAAATTCAATTTTCACATTTTTGTTGGCAGTTTAGCGATTTTAACGTATCCGCGGAATCCAAAAACAGTTAAAAAAAGAGTAACTTTATAGAACTCCATGAACAAAAAACTATGATCAGTATTTATATATAATTATATATTTATATAAATATGAATTAAAAAGTCATATAATTATTAATATATATATGTATACATAACTTGTGTACAAATTCTACATTCATAATGTTTGAAAAATAAAAAGGGCTTTTTCCAAATAGGGCTCAGGCTATGATTTTAAATGTGTTCTTAAACTTACATGGGATGTCAGGGGACAATAATGAACCAAGAAATTCCATATGCAAAAATCTTTCAATTAAAGTTGGTTCAGTCCCAACTTGCATCAAGTTTCCGCATACTTTTTATCAATGTTTTCGCGCAATAGTCGCAGTACATCATTGATATTAGCGGTTAGAGCGATTGGACGACAACTATTGAAATGGCGCGCCTAACTTTTTGCACGGTTGAGAAACGTGCGCCACCAGCAAAAGGGCCGACGCTGTCGTCATTGTCGTCCACTCGATATGGTGGCACAACCTGACCACGGTGTATACTGTATAGTCACGTTGTATACGGTTGGCCGGCGAACACAGGGGAGCTGAGGGTTTGTAAGAAAGCAAACTGAGGAGGAACCGAGGAACTCAGACCGAGATCGGTAGAATACCGGGCAGTCCTTCTCGGCGCGCCGTGCAAGCCCTACGTGGCGCGACGCCGATCTTCAAAGTGGTACCAGTTCGCTTCCGTTCCCCAGTGCAGTGACTGCTCCTTTGGGGTCTTCGCATCCCGCCAAATAAAACAAAAAAAAGTGAATTAAAAAACTTAGAACGCGACTACAGTTAGCAGAATTTTCATTCGTTGGAACGAAGCTTCCAAGGGAAGAAGCGCATTTCTTCCCAGTGGTATCCGTTTCAGTGTAAATCGTGCCTGTGCAGTTAAAAACTTGACAAACACAAAAAATGTAGTGTCGTTTACGTCCAGGAGGATTACTACATTATATAACATCAAGAAAGAAGTTCATTTTGGTGTTGATACAGGTGGTTCACCTGAGAAAACCGCGTGCGGAACTTAGTCTTCAACTTGAACTTGGTGCGAAATGCGTTCCGGAAGCAGGAGCAACAGACCGAATCCAACCGCTTGGAGCAAACGTGACCCTTGCGAATATTAGCTACCAGTGAAGTAACTCGTAAGGCGAATTCGCATTCAATGGACCCTCTTTCATGCTCGATCGAATTTCATCTGAAAATATCACTCGATGAAGCTGAAAGACCAACAAAGATTGGCTGTTCAGCGATCCTTATAGTGAATCCTATTTCTGCAGTAAAAAAAATCGTAGTCCAAGGTCCCAGGAGGCCTGGCGGGAGGTCCTGAGTTTAAGAGAACCTGGGAGGACTCGATAAATGGAAATCGGAGCGCGGGATCGAGTGTGTTTGCATGAGGCCCCTCTTTTGGGCCTTGGACTCAACCGGCAGAACGAGCAGACCGGTCGCTCGACCACACGCTCACTCATAGCGTGCCTCGTGCGTACGATAGAGTTACGTAATCCTCTTCGCCTCACGCACGCGACTAAATCAAAAATATCTTCGTAAATAATAAACTTGTTGCAATCAAATTTTAGATTGAAAATTAATTTTTGACGTTATCTTTTTTCTCCATAAGAAAGAGATTTTAGCAAAGGGCCGATCGCATCCCACCGCTACCACCATTAATCTTGCTTCACTCGTTAGTTTCTTCGAAAATTTATTCGGGCATTATAAACATTTATACACCATTATGCGTATTTGCTTGGAGATTAATTCGGTTGTTTTACATCGGTGCGACGAAAAATGGCGGTAAATCAGATGCGATTGAAGGTGGCTGGAGCTTGGGCCTGGAGTTGAGGCGGAGATCTTCGACCCTCGGAATCGATCGCGATCGTTGATCGACGGCATCGGGTCCTGGGACGTTGGTACGATCCGTTAAGGTTAAAGAGTGAAGAGCGCAGACCGTCATGATTATCTCGTGTCTGGGTTCGAGAATATGTGCTTTGGACGTCGGACGCTCGCGTCTTCGGGAGGAATAAAATAAGAAGATCCAATCGGCTTTCTGCAAAAGCTACACACACCATAGAAGGGAACTCGGGATGTATCGAAAAGAAATGGATGACGCGGTGCAGAATGGTCCCCCACTGGAGCAGTGGTTCTCATTACGCTCGCTTAATGATAAAGAGGAAAAACGATCCTGTACCTTGGGCAGCGGTGCTCTCAGATTTATTCGGACGCGAAGCAGCATCCGACGCGAGTTGAAGCGACACTGCAATCGGTGAGGTTTTTAGAGATATTTAGATAGTATCACAGAAACAGTAGCATTTTATCGGAAAATTTATAAAGAATTTTGTTGCTTGCACCACTTTTTTCAACCAATTGTGATGGTTCATATTTGAATAGATTTCAGGAGATTGCTTTATTATATAGTTACAGAATTGTAGCACAATATTTATTGGGATATTGTACGACAAGGCTTTACTCAATTTTTATAAGGCATGTAAAACACCGACTGACGTAAAATGTCGATTAAGCGAACAAAACATGATAAATACATTCGAGATGATTACCAGAGATAGAAGTAAAATTAAAAAAGAATCATATAGAGGAAACCATCTTACTGGTTATCCAATATTTTCGAACTATTGAATCCCTTGTGGAAAAATGTCCTGGCGCTAACCCGGCCCAAACCAGACCACCTGGTTTCCAGTCTTGATACTGACCAGATGGTCTGGGCCTAGGCAAAAGTGTGACTTTTTTTTTTTCGATGGCCCCAGGCCAGACCGTATGGTCAGGCGCTAGTTATTGGCTGGTCAGCCACTAGTTAATGGCTGGTTAGCCACTATTTGGAGGCTGGTCAGCCGCTGGCTGGAATTCTTTTTCTTAGTGAATTGGAAAAGACCATTCTTCACTATAAGTGTGTCTAGCTGATCAGCGTCAAACCTTGACCAGATCAGACTGTCAAGGTGATGAGAAAAAAGTCTTGGTTTGATAGTGTGAATTTTTCATTTTCAGTCATTTTAGACACTCTGTAACTTTTTCGAAATACGTCCGGACAAAATTTTCTGATCGAACTTAGAACTGTTTTTCATCTTGAATAGCTGATCAGCGCCAGTCCTGGGCCAGATCAGACCTTCCAGTATATACGTTCTAGTTATAAAACACCATTTTCAAAGTGATATTTTAATGGGATAGAATTTTGTTTTGAACCAAGGGTCATATCATATTCCTCGAGCTCTGAAAATGCAAAAAGCATGCACAACTTATTTTTAAAAAATGTATTCAGCATGTTTTATTCGCTTGATTCTTAAATGTACGTAATAACATTTCTAATAACTTGTAACTAAAATTTCTCTGAATGCCAAAAGTGAGGCATTTTTGCAATACTCCAGTTTTGTGCAGAGTCTCTATGCGTCTTTATTGCGTATAAAATATAGTTTTATTTCGCAATGAGAATATGTTATATAGAATTTATTATTTCTCAATCAAAATTCTGTCTTCACTTTCCGGACTATCAATTATTTTGTACTTCTGAGCCGTCCTCAAAATTACGTAATATTCCTCTGAAAGAGATAAAAAATGGTGTCCCTATAAGGTTGACAGAAGTTTACGAAGAGCGTTTACATAATTTAAGGACGAACCCTTTCATCAACTTTCTTTTTTAATTTCTCTAGAAAAATAATGTAGTCATTCTTTCATACTCCATTGATTATTTTTACATTTATTCAAAATTTATAGTATTTTTATGATATAAATTCAATTATTTTGATCATGAACTTGTTTAATTTGAAAAAGTCCATTCTTGGTTTGGATTGTGAGCGATTTTTCTTTTTATTAGAGTGGGGTGAGGGTTAGAACTATTTCATGTGGTTCTAGGCTTCGTGAGATCTTATCACGACCGTGTTCAAAGGCTTTACATTCTTCCTCTTGAAAAAACCAACTATTCCCAACATTGTTTACTAGCTCGAGAGCCCACAGTAGGACCCATGGGATTCTATGTGGAATGAGCCGTATTCCCATAGTTTTCAGGACGAACAAAATTCATTTTGTTGTCATTTTTATTTAAATTCTATTATCACAAGAGTTAAATGATACAAGAATTCAACAATTCTGAAAAAACTAAGTAATGCAACTACATATAGATTTTTCGACCAAAAACGGGAGGTATAGTTTTGTTTTAATTTTTGCTATTACATTAGGAAAATGCATTCAGTTATTTAAAACAAAAATTTTGTATCCAGTGAATTTTCAAAAAATTATATGCAATCACATAAGTTGTTTCTTGACTAGAGTTTGCAGAAACTCTGGAGTGCAGTAGATAAAGCATGTGTCTGCTCAGCCATCAAACAGAAAAAGATCATCAGTACTATTTTCCTACCAACTTCTTAAAAGCCATTATTTCAACAGTCTTCTTTCACGCTTCTGCATGTAATATAAATAAATAGCGTTTGAATACATTATTTTTATTCATTATGAAGTGTATTTTCAATTGCGTAAAAAGTAAAAGTGTTATAGAAAAAGCCAGTGTAGGCATAATTCAATCTTTAATACACCAAAAGCTGTGTCGTTGCCAATTAAGATTTTTCACTTTGACGTTTATAGCCTTTTTATGTATCGTCTGTACATAACTCTTCAATTTTTACTACATCGTAAAACTTACGAAATTTCTAGAGCTTATGAAGATTAATTACATTATTAAATCCCCATAATATGCAAAATAATTTGATAAATATCAACAGATTTGTATCAAATATTCCTCGCTTCTGTCCAAAGTCATTTTTCCAAATTACTAATAGGGATTAAGATGAAAAATAGGCTCTTGAAGGGACAATCAAATTCTTTTTCAAATGACTGCCCGTGACTATAAGTGTCGTCATTTTGGGGTTTACGACTTTTTTAACATCCCTGCTGTGGCATTCCGACAGGCGTATTATTACGCTTTCGACTTTCATCTTTTTAGAGCCGCTGGTTTTGCTGTAAAAGGACGACACCGTGCATTAACATTCGTGGGCGGGTAAAATTGTTTTCGACAGTACCTTTCGAGTAAAACATGCAAACTTTTTTTTCCTTTTATAGTATTTTAACACTGGGGCAAAACAATTTATTTTGAAAGAGGGAATACATGTATAATTTGGTTGAACATGAGTTTTTAAATATATTATAGCAATTCATTACTCTCAGTTTTTAAAATGTGAGACTTTCATTTTCCGTAAAGTGTATACAAGTTTCCTGCTAATTAACCTCATACATTGTAGATATATTTATCATTTGCTTCAGAATACTAGAATGACTTGCGATTCCTTGTACCTTAGGCTAGATCTTATATGAGAAAGGGCTTTGCAAAACTTATTCACATCCACTTCTCTTTAACAATAACCTAAACTTTCCGCCCAGCAATAAATCAATTTCTATCTAAGCAACAGCACAACAATAGAGCAATAAAACAATCTAATTAACAGTATTTCATTCCTCCAATCTCTTCTGCTTAGAAAAATGTATTAAATCCGGAAAAGAAGACTGAAGTTACGATGCACATTGTAATTTTTATATCTCGCAAGAATCGTATAACTCGTGTACTTTCGATTTTTAACTTATTTCATTTTCTGTGCATACGCGTTACATATATTTGAACATACGATTTTGAAAGGCGATTTCTGCAGCTCTGGTTAACAAATAATCCCAATACAGATAGTCATAAAAACGTTAACCCTACTTGAGAATAAGTGTTTATGCGGAAGATAAATTTTCGGTGGAGGTATACACTCAGTACAATCGGACATGATTTAACTGTTTATATCATTCGTCTTTCTCAATGCTACGAATTTCATAACAATTTCAAGTCAGGTAGATTAGTCTTGACAACAGTAAAATCCGAGAGCTTCCGTGGCCGTGTGACTAAACGCTCGGATTTATTTCTCCGCATCTCACACCATTAATCGAGTCAAGTCGAGAGTGTCGATATGCTTATGATACTCGTAACTATCGTATGAGTGAATAAATCGACCATTCTTCATTAATCTGACTTATATCTGCTGTCCCGTTGGGTGGCATCAATACGAATCCAAAAGGATTTAGAAACTACAATTTCCTCTCAAAGTTTAAAAGGTGTTTTATAAAAAAGTAATTGAAATATTTGATTATACACTTTTTAATAATCAGCTACTTGGCTTCACACCCAACATAAATTACTTTATGCAAATAATAACAAGCAATGAGGTTTGGCCCACAATTATTATGCTGAGGACAAGCGAGCCTCCGGTTTTTTCGTGTCGCCGAAACTAAGAAAGATGTGCAACATCTTTTAACGCAAAGAAATCGTGGAAGAAATGTAACAAGCTCGGGATGAGACACCTGGTGCTGTAAATTGAAGAGAAGTTTTATACTTAAATCCACATTAGCCCTTTCGGCAGTATTTAAACGTACAAGATCCGCCGCCTCTTCTGTTTGGACGTCGTTCGTGTGAGTAGGTCGCTTAAATAATCACCGAGAAAGAATTATCGCGACACGATTATTCCGTGTTTGAGCTCGGAGCGAACTGTCCAGAGTAAAAGAGCTACTTATGCTCTTTCTGGACCGCCGTGGTGCATATAACAAAGCATTGGGTGATCCAAGTTTGGTTTAAGTTACTCGCAGACACAAACACACACACACACATATGCATATGTCGAACACATTTGCTCACGCAATCACGCGTGTGCGTTTCCTACGTATGTGCACTGGTAGACACACGGAAAGGAACAGGCGTGTTGTTCGAAACACTTCCGTGTTGTTCGACTAATGAATCGCCTTCGTCGATCCCTTACACCCCCGACAGAAAAGACTCACGATCACGTTATTTCCTTCTCTCTTCCTCTCTTTTTCTCTCCCCCTCTCCCTCTCCTCTACTCGTCTATACCGTTTTTGCATCTCTCATTCACTATCGTACTCCCTCGTTTTCAGTCCTTTTTTTCTGAGACCTTCCTCTCCTCCCCTTAACAAACCACCAATCATAGTACTCACTATTCATCCTCGCATATTTGATTATTTATGAGCCAGGTCGTACCCTCCTTCGATAAGTCAGAACCTTATCGGCTCTAAGAACCATTGGACATTGTCGAATAATAAAGCGTGACTGAAGAATTCGTGTTACCAGTCAAAGTCACCTAATGCATTTTCAAGTACATGCAGGAAGACGAGTTTATTGATGTGTGGATTTTTCACTTTTTTCTTTTGTTTTTCTTCTCAGGATGGAAATTACTTGCATATGGGAAAATCGCTCGAGCTTTTAACTAAGTGTGGTTCTCACAGTCGAATAATTGCACTGTAATCATGTCTGAGGGTGTATCTTTTGAAAAGTTGGATATTTTCATTGAGAAAACTGTTTGAATGGTTATTACAAATAATTCCAATGTTGAAACCACGTTAGCTTAGAGTTGATGAATAACTGTAAACAAGCACAACTTAAATAGTATTGGTAATAATTGTTCCTCACATATATTAAAAATAATAATTCTTTATTTTCAACATTATATTTTCAATAGATAACTGCAGAAAAACTAATTACCCTTCAATTTTTTTCAACTCACTTATTTTATTTATTTTTCACGCTGAAGACGAAACTGGCAGAAACAAGTATCACTTTCTTACTGTTTTCTTGATATCGAGCTTGTTTACTTGATATTTGTTCAGTCATCTTCGATTTGTTTAAAACTTACTTATTTGATGTATTTTCCACGCTCAACTCGAATCCAAACGAAAAAAGCGTTTCTGTCAAAAAACGTTCATATTATTATCAGCCTGTATCTCTCCCCCACTCGCCTAGCCTTTTTCCCGCGACCAAAAATCGGACCTCCGAATCGGAAATGCCCCCAAATTGGGGTCGTTCCTAATTTGAAGGCACCCGGAGCCTTTTCCAGTGATCCCCGATTTTTTGAGGGGACAAATTCAAATATGTTCAGTGTGAGTGAGGGTGGCCCTTACCCCCCCCCCCTCTTTTCTAAGATCCCTGATTGAAAATGCTCAATGCTAGAACGCGTGGTTTTTTTGGGCCCCTTGGAAAATGGGGTTCGGCGTGAACTCGGGGAGGGGATGTGGGCGACATCTCTCCCCCCACTTAAGCCGAACCCTTTTTCCGAGGGCATAACAAAATCACGCATCCTATAGTGAAAATACGTAAAATCAGTGGATTTAAAATAAAATAGAAGATAATCGACATTTTCGAGAGATTGTAAATAATGGAAAGGGATCGACCTTTTCTGCAATTTAACTGTTGAAGGTAAAGAGATTTTTTCTTAACTCCGGGAATTCGAGTTTTCTTTGCTGTAAAAGATGTTGCATATGAAACTAAAAGAATATATAGAAATATTAAAAGAACCGTAAAAAACAAGATTTTACCATTTTTTTCATCACGAATATGGCCGAATTTCGTAGAGGTAATGTAATTTCAATAAAAGTTGAATGTTGTTTTCGTAGTGTATACGGATCCGGAATATTTTGTCGGATTTTAATTTTCTCTTCTGGCAAATTTTCAACAACTTCCTAATTTTTCGTAAATTCCCAGAAATAACCATAACTTTCATAAATTTCCATAAATTTCTACAAATTTCATAGATTTCCACGAATTTCTACAAAGAGCGTACATTTCCACGATTTTAATAAATTTCAACAAATTTAATAAATTTCCAGATATTTCATAAATTTTCAAAGATTTCATAAATTTTCACAAATTTAATAAATTTTTACATATTTTATAATTTTTCCAAAATTTTCATAAATTTCCACAATAATGATAAATTTCCATAAATTTTAGAACTTATGGTAATTCATCGAACTTCCCATACATTTTTAAAATTATAGTAATTGACGGAAATATATGCTAATTTAAGGAAATTTTTAGAAATTCATGGTAATAGACCAGTAACTTTTGATAACTTTGATAACAATGCTGTTGGACGCATAAATTGTGGTCCAAATTTTGGGTTGAATGGCTTTTGATTTCTATGGCTTCTTAAGGTTTTGATGGCTTTCCATCAATCCAACTGATGATTCTTTCATGTTAGAAGCGAAAGTCAAACTTTCATTAACGGTTGTTGTCGGTAACCTCTCCCTTTAGCAAGCAATCTACTATTTTATAAGGCTGTGTCTAGCCGTCCCGAAAAATTAGGGGGATTGGACCAATGTTATTTATGTGGCCAGTCACAGGGGTGCCTTCCCGTCCCAACGAGACCTTGGAACAGGGGTAGGTGTTTCACCAACATTATTTCTATGACCAGTCACAGGGGTGCCTTCCCGCCCCCACCCGAAAATTCGGGACGACTAGCCAAGCTTATGAAAAATATTGCAATGGTCATCCCGATTTTCGGGACGACGAGACACTGCGATTTTATAATTACTTGTAATAATCACAGAAATAATGTAGGTCACATTCTTTCCCCTTTCCAACGTCTCGTGGGGGCAGGAAGGCACCCCTGTGACTGGTCACATAAATTGCGTTGGTCAAACCACTACTCCTTTCCATAGGAAAGTGTAGTGTAAATGTTTTATCATACAGATGAAACATAACCTCCACCTGTCACCAAGATCTCCCTTTAATTTTTTATTATCCGACATATTTGTCCAAATATCAATCTCTTAATTCGTTTCAATTAATTTAGAATTATTTGGAATTCATAATAAATCATTTGAAATTCATAATAAATTCTTTGGAATTCACTTTAGTACACGATATAATATGCCGGAACAGAATATTAAAATCCGGCATATTTTCCCAGAACAGAATACTCGGCCTTTTGTTTTTTGTTTAGTTTTAACCAA
This sequence comes from Andricus quercusramuli, assembly GCA_932178445.1. Classification (NCBI taxonomy): domain Eukaryota; kingdom Metazoa; phylum Arthropoda; class Insecta; order Hymenoptera; family Cynipidae; genus Andricus; species Andricus quercusramuli. Next base: position 797,530 of record CAKNXH010000051.1, on the reverse strand, counting down.
CAAAATAAGTATATAATGTACTGATTTCCATATGAATAATAGCAATGTTCCAGGTAAGCCGGATTTTAATTTTCTCTTCCAGCATATTTTATCGTGTACTAAATTGAATTCCAAAGAATTTATGATGAATTCCAAAAGATTTATTATTAACTCAAAACAATTCAAGAAGAATTGCAACGAGATGAACAATTTATGTTTGCAAAAACATGCCAGACAATAGAAAATCAAAGGGAGATCTTGATAACAAGTGGGGTTTATGTGTCATCTGTATATATCTGTATCCCTTACCGGTTCTTAATTTTCTGTTCCGGCATATTTTGCCGGATTTTAATTTTCTGTTTCGACATATTTTTAATAACGTTATAATTTTCCGTGAATTATCGTGTATACTATTACCATTGAGCCATTTCCCTTTCAGGGCAGGCGTGACACTACCCGATTCGGGTAGTGTTTCTAGGTGGATAGTTTCTAGTAGTAAATAACTACAAGTGTGGGCTCACCACGCCCACGACGGGCCAACAGCATGCAGTATTCCCGAACGGTCACCCATCCAAGTACTAAATTTCATAATTTTTCCAAAAATGTCCTCAATAATGATAAATTTCCATAAATTTTAGAAGTTATTGTAATTCATCAAATTTGTCAAACATTTTTAAAATAATGGTGATGGATAGAAATATATGATAATTTAAGGAAATTTGAGAAATTCATGGTAACAGATCGGTAACTTTTGTGACCAGTCAAAGGGGTGCCTTCCCACCCTCTACGAGACGTTGGAAAGGGGTAGGGGTTTAAGCCAACATTATTTCTGTAACCAGTCACAGGGGTGCCTTGCCGGAAAAGAAAATTAAGATCCGGCAAGATATGCCGAAGAGAATCTCGAAATGACAGTACAATTTTATTTATTAAGATAATTTTTGTTCGAAATAATATAGCTTGTGCAAAAACGTTACACGAATCTATTGACGTGTCCAAATGAAAAGGTTCCGTCTCGGAGAAACTAAATGAAAAGGTGCTAACTCGCTGATATTCCCAATATAATTTTTATGGGAACCTTGAAGCTTCGAGAGTTCGCCGCGCGAGTTAGCACCTTTTCATTTTGTCTCTTCACGATGGAACCTTTTCATTTCTATATGTCGATATTCACTTCGTGTTTTTTAACAGATATTTAGGCTATAAAGATTTACAATCTGAATGTTTTATAACTTTCATGAGAACAGATGTCAGATGTTTAGGAGTGGAACATTCAAGTACTTTTAAAAGATATTACGCACCAAACTTCAGAATACATCCAATACCAATAGCTATATAAGTTTTCATCGAATTTTTTTATAATGTCATCGCTTTCTTCCATGAATCACATTCCCTTAATGGAGCGGTTGCAAGTTTACTTACATTTTCAAAAATCACTTGTTTTTCATTTGTTTTTCATGAAGTTATGTGGAAACCAAATGAAAAATCAGTGACTTCTAAAAATACAAGTAGAATGTTATTGTACTTAGCCTCTTAATTGTGTTTTCCTCGGAAAATGATAACCTAAAGAAGGATACTGAATGATTTTTTTTCCAAAGTCCAGAATTAATTATCGCTCCCATTATTTATGGGAAAATTATTAAAAATTATTTATTATTATTATTTATGATAACTGTGTTATGATAAACAATAGCTTTTACAGTAACTCTCTTATTTGCAATCCAACACTGAACACTGAGCACTGATCACTGATGAAGTATAACACAATGTAACACAGTACAAGATCTCTAGTTTAATTTAACCCAATAATTATCAGAGTTAAGGATCAAATTTGAAGCGGTTTGAACTGTGTTCATCACGATTCTTCTGCCGGTCGTTTACCCTATTCTCTTCCGAAGGAATCGATAACACGTCAAGACATCATCTGAACACGCTGTTCATTGGTAGCATAGTACGACCATTCGTGAACAAGTATAATGCATAACGGACAAACAGGTTGTCCGAGACAAGTTCAGTACCAGTATCTGAATCTAAGATCCCCTGTATGGTTCAACGAAGCCACGACCTCGCCGACACGATTTGCGGCCATTACTCATAGTCATAACTATAATCAGATGCGAAAATTGCCTCCGATAATATTCGTAGACCCCGAACGAAATATTAGATCGATTCTCGATCCTCCCGAGGCTCGCTGGTGGAATTAACAGGATGTTACTTTTTAGTTTCTTTCGAATCGCATACTCTACAAAAGGTGAATGCGGGCGAGCAGGATATTCTTCTCAAAGGTGAACACAATCGAACAGAATTTTAAACGATTCCAAGGGTGGATAAGGATGAGGAACGGATAGAAGTATTTTCTTGAGAATATTATGTTTATAACGAAGCACCGACGATTACTAGTCATAATATAATACTTACAGGAAACATGATCTTGTAACGTCTGTTTTAACGATAGTTTTACTTAATTGCCGTAATCAATTATTCGCAGTAGAAAATAATCCAAGATATGAAATAAATCAGGATTTTTCGAACAATGATTATTTTCTGTTTCTACAATTTCGTTGTTTTATTTGTTTAATTATTCTTCGGAGATCAAATAATTTCTCAGAATAAATATCATATGGATATCAACATTTACCTACTTGGAATGGAAACTTCTAATGTGTCCCCTAAGGGTTTACATTTTGCGTGTATCTCTTCCCTAGTCATTTACACACACTCCCACGTACTTACTTGGTGGTGGGAGGGGCGCCTACAGTTCAAGGTGGGTTCCGAACCACCAAGAGCAACAGCCTTAAATACTTAGAGAACCTTTTTCTCTAGAGGTACCGGTCCCACGACTCTCCGGAGATAAACAACTCCCTTGCTAGGCTAGTGTTCACCGCATGGGCCACCGAGGCTCTTCCAGAGTGCGAGGCGGGAATCAATAAACTGTTTGCAAGGTTAAATCTTTCACAACCAAGGTCGTTTTTCAATTCGAAAAAATGGGAGAAAACATGTGGTGTCAGACGAACTGTGTCCTGAAAATATTGAAATAATAATACCCATAATCGATATTCTGAATCATATTACCCGAGATTGAAAGTATTAAATATTACCTTTTCAATGGGACAAGTTCGTCCAATTATGTTGAACACATTGGGAATGTTGAATCAAGACATCATTTCGGATTTCCCTAGCATTTGATTGTCCAGAATGTGACAGAGTCGAAAAGGATTGTCAGGAAATTGGAATTCCACTCCATCTTGTCTTATAGCCCTTACTACTAGCCGGAATGTACACATTATTGAATTACTCAAAATTAGATCAAGAAAGCTTTATTTTATACAGCAATTATATATAATAATAACTTGTGATGCGGTAGTTAAAAAATATTTATATGTATGTATACCATTAAGCCATTTCCCTTTCGGGGTAGGCGTGACACTACCCGATTCGGGTAATGTTTCTAGGAGGATCGTTTCTTGTAGTAAATAACTACAAGTGTGGGCTCACCACACCCACGACGAGCCAACAACACGCAGTAGTATTCCCGAATGGCCACCCATCTAAGCACTAACCGCGCCCAACACTTCTTAACTTCAGTGATCTAACGAGAACTGGTGTTTTCAGCGTGGTATGGCCGTTGGCATGCTGAATAAATATACCATTAGGTCATTGGAAATTGTAATTGGTTTTTCGAATGTGACGTACGCAAACTTTTCATCATTTTGTTGTTTGTGGTAAAGGAAATATCATTGTTACCAAACTATGTTAGCGTCTCTCCCAGTATTGACCTCTTATACTTCAGCAAGGCCTAAAACAAATTATTTGTTGCATTAACAAAATAGCGCGCTACGCGGCCTTATTACGCGTATCTTATTTTGATTGCCTAATATTATCAAATTAAAATATGTTCTTTAATTAGAGTACTATAAAATATAATTAATAATCACCAATTAAAATAAATATTAAAACCCTCTGTAAACCATCAAAATTACAGAATTTTAAAACCTTAAACTTGCATAATCTTGAATTGCAAATTGTCAAAATTAAAATCTTTTCAATTTGAAAGATTTACATTTTAATGTTCTACAACTTTGAAAAGTTACAATAGAAAATTCTTCAATTTTAAAGATTTGTGATTTACAATTCTTCAGTTTTGAATATTTTCAATGGAAATTTTTATTGGAATAGTTCAATTTTGCAACTTTTATCTTATTCTGAACCAATCTTATCAGATGAATATAAATTTATTTCATTTTATAGTCTTGCCATTGCAAATTCTTCAAATGTGAACAGTAAAAATGACAGCGTTGATTTATTTTTTGGAAATGTGTGTCATTTGTACATTTCTCATATCAATGAGAAGGTATCGGTTTTGTTTAAAAATTGAATTTCGCGGATTTCATCAAATCTCGACGGTTTCGGACTCACTGATCGAGAAAAAATGGATCTTACTTCGGTGAATGTCGTCGTTGTCGTTGTCTGTATACGCGATAACTTTTGAAGGAATTAGCCGATTGGATTGCCGCAACCGCAAGAAATGAATGAATTTGAAGATTATTAATTTATTAAACATAATTATTATAAATGCACCATTGAAAAGAAGTAGCAATAAAATATATGGAACATTTATGTATACAAATAAGCAATTGCAAATTGTTTTTTTTTTATCACAGAAGCATAAACGCTAATGGCGTAAACGAGAATTTTGAGCATGTCTTGCTCTCTCATTATTTTACTTCGTTAGTTTTCTCACAAATTCTAATAAACTACGCGTGCTAAGTAATGATATTGCAAATATAAAATTATCAATTGTCTTTGCGATATAAAATAGTAAAAAAAAGTTAGGTCGAATAAGTAACGTGGGGATATCAGTGAGCGATAAGGTAATTGCCACAAGGTCAATTTGAGTCAAGTTCTCAATGTTAATTGGCGCATGACTCCAAACCCGATGCACCTCCTATTCTTTCGTGCCGTAATCGTTGGAATCGATTCATTATCCAGGTACTCGTGTGCCATCCTGGTGGTACCGTTAGTAAATCATGATTAAAAAAATAAGCAGTATCAACCTCAAACTTCCAAGATGTGATGGCGTGAGATTTTGTTTTTATTCTTTATTTTATCAAGGAACAGGCTACAGTATTTACATCGCTGCCTCAGAAAAAAAAAGAATATGCCAGGGACGAACCTGCGGTCTTGCCGTAATAATAATTAATACGTGAAATAAGACCAGCCGTACTTCTTCCATCAGGGAATGGCAAAAGTAAACTCCATACGTTAGGTTAAATCAATTTGAAAAGTCTTTATTACAAAGCCAAGTTCATAAATCTTCATACTGGTTCATCTTATTATACCCAAGCAATCGATTTGCCATAGAAGTTATTTTCTATGCAAGCATGTCTGAAAATAGTGACAATGGTAAATGTCACTAACTTTTTCTGTTGGACAGCCGATCGGAGGTAGATAATATCATATACACATGGAGATGATATATTGGAATATCTACATTCATCGATTGAAAATGCATCTTTCTTCCTTCAGAAGTAACATTGATGTTAATAATTCAATTTTCTATAAAAAAAAGAATATTTTCATTTGAAAATTTAACTATTTGGTTGAAAAAGCAACTTTTTTTGGTTAAATTGTAATCATTTTTGTTTTAAAAAAACAACCATTTGGTTAAAAATTCATCTTTATATGATGAGTTGAAAATTCAACTATTTTGTTCAAAATTCGCCGTTCTCTGTTAAAAGTTGCTTTTGTTGTTGAAAATTCATCTTCTTAGGCTTAAAACTCGACTTTTTTCTTCAAAATTCATCTTGTGATAGGAAATTCGTATTATTTTGATGAAAATTCAACTACTTAATTGAAAATTAATTTGTTTTGGTTGAATTTACAACTATTTTCTTAAAAATCTGCAATCATTTTTATACTGTGCCTAATACTGTGCCTAATTAAAAGTTTCTATCTCGAGTGGCGAGTTCGTATGCATGTTCTGAGACAGAACCTTCTTCTCGTTGTTTTATCTTATTTAGATATTTTGCTTTTCCTAATTTTCTATATTATTCTTGTTTTTTTGCTCATTTATATCAAAAATATATTTTCTGCTATCACCTTTCTTTATATCACGTTTTCTCTATCTCTTTCGTGTTTTATACATCTATTTATTTCTATTGTTTTATTTATCTCTCTTCTAGGCTTCTCTTCAATTCTTTCATTCTTCGCTCAATGCAGTTGTCAGAAATGGCTGTGTGCTGCATAAGTAATCTTTTTGTAAATAAAGGTTAGACCTTTTAACTAAAAAACTAGGCTAAATCGAGGAAAACTACTTTATCAGGTTTTTTCAACGGAGGAGTTTTTTATAAAGGAAATGCAGCTTAAATTAAAGTTCACAATCTCCTCACTGCCTCACCCCCCAGGATATCCAAAATTGTACATTTGGTAGTTTTTCGTTTGTTCGTCATTTAAAAAAATAGAAAATCGATACATTTTTAGTTTTATTTTAGAATATCAAAGTAGGCTCTGTATTATACGTTTTTGTTTGAGCCCAGGACGATTCGCACCCAACATTTCTGAGCTGAATTAAAGGAATCAAAGTTGAAGACACCTTATCGAGAAAACAAACAGTTTTTGCGAGCCAGTTGGTAATTTGTGAATCATATCCTCTATCTGCCTAGTTATCTAGCTATCGGTAGGTGTTTGAACAAACTGATTCGCCTTAAATTTTGTACCAAACGATAAGACCTACCGAGTGACCTCATGTATTGTTTCGTCTCCTAATATTGCTTCAAACTTATCGAAAAATGTGCTTTTAAGTTTACAGAACAAAAAAGAAAAATCGTTATCAATAATTATATCTGTGAGAAAAATAAAATGAGTCATTCCACAAAAAAGGTACCACTTTGTCGATCTTAGTTTAGAAGATATTTTGGGTCGCTCAAAAACAACGTCACACTGCCAAGGAAGGGGGGGGGGGGGGTAACATATTTCTGCGACGTAGGGGGGAGGGACTGGCGCAGAATGTGACAATCATACGTGGACAATATAAATATGAATAACAATTTTTTGAAATGCTTGACAATTTTTTAAAGAATTCCACTTTTTTCCTCTGTTTCCAAGAAACTTCCCCTTTTTCTCGTATTTTTTGATTGAATGCGAACTGATTTAATAAAACCCAATTAGAAAATCTAACTATTTTTCGTTCGAAGTTAATTATTTTCAATTGAAACGTCTACAGTTATATTCTTGGTTAAGAATGCATCTCTTTAATTCTCAATTTTTCTATTATTTATCAAATTTATGAATTCTTCACTAAAATTGCATTTATGCATTAATTGCTCACATTTAAAATGTTATTATCTGCGTTATCAACATCTACAAAAATCAACACGCGGAAGCAGATGCTGAATGTCACGATCAGAATAACACGTTGTAAAGTTGAAATACTATTGCCACTGTAACGTTTGGTGCGCAGCACTGAGCTCATAAATTCATGTAAAGTCCGTAAGTGAATGACTTCTCCGTTACTGAAACAACGCATTGGTCACCTGGCCATTGGTCGGCTCGTGCTCAACTAACCATAATGAACTTGTCATATTCCCGCTACCGGAAGGAGTTGAGCAGAAGTTCCAAGGGAGAGAGTCATGGAGAATAATCGAGTTCCGAGGCAGGAGGACGGTTTTCGCGTGTTCTCCACTGGGGTTCTCCGCCGGTTGCAGAAGGATTTATGGCGTGTGCCGTGGTAGTATTTCCCGACTGGGCTCGATTCATCTTGTTATATTTCCTCTCCTCTCCTTGTACTCGTAGTTAAGCTCTGTTCTTGAATCCAAGCAATCCAAGTGAATCCGAACCTCCAGCCGCGACTCCGCGGTGGACCGTGCGCCATGGCTTAATAGTTTCCACGTCGACTATTCCTATCCGACCCCGTGAGCCTGGTAATAAATCCAATCGAGAGGCTTATCGAGAGTGCTTGGGATTCGAGAATCCAGAGTCGAGAGCCGACGAGGAAAGAAAGATCGGGAATTCAACCCCGGGTTTGCCGACCGGTACGCTCGCTGACCCTTGGACGGCTCCTCGAGCTGCCGCCACGCCGTCACGAGGAACCTTTACCTTCGCCTTTGACTGCCTCCTATTTATATTTAAGGACACGTACTTTCTGCTCGCGCACATTGCATGGACGTGGAACGTCCTTACCCGCCATTATCTCTCTCATCGGGATCTAGGCTTTTGCGCCTTTCTTATTCGCGAGCCACTAGCTTCCAGGAAATGTTCATTTTAGAACATTTCAAACCGTGTAATTATGTAACCTAATTTATTTCATTCTAAATGATGAGAAATTAGAACAAGTTGACAAGTATGTATATCTAGGTAGTCTATTCACTAACGACGGAAAAATAGATGGGGAATTAGATAGGCGCATAAATAAGGGTAAGCAGGTTATCGGTAGAGCAAGGTCCATCCTCACAAATAAAAACATATCAAAAAAAGCTAAAATGGCCATACATAACTCTATCTTCGTACCAACTGTACTATACGGTAGCGAGACATGGACCTGTCAAGAAAAGGACAGGAGCAAAATCAACGCGATCGGCATGAAACCTCTCCGCATAATATGCGGGAAAACACTGATGGACAAAGTCAGAAATGAGACAATCCTCAAAGAATGTGGTACACAAGAGACACTAGTTGACATATGGGAAAGAAATCAGCTAAGGTGGTTCGGACATCTTGAAAGAATGAAAGATGAACGACTGACGAAGCAAGTGTATAAAGGTAAAGTAAATGGTAGAATGCCCAGAGGTAGACCGCCGAAAGAATGGTCAGAATCTGTGAATGAGACATTAATCCGAAGAGACGTAAGAAGCCATAGGAACAGAAGAGCTTGCGTGAAGAAATGCATGGACGTGAAGGAAGCTAGAGTAGTATGCCAGGGCAGAAATGTGTGGCGACAAATAGTTTGTAAACAGAGTGACAATACTAATGGGCCCAAGTGGGGAACCATACATAACAATTTTGTGAGGTTCCTCACTTGGGGTGATCGCTAGAGAGATTGATCAGCAACCTGGGTCGGAGCAGTGTTGCGGAGTGAACGTGTCATTTATATAAATAACACGAGAACTCCAGATCAATCTAAAACATCTATACATAACACCTACATACCCATCCACCCTATACCCATATACCGATCAACCTCATACCTATATACCTATTCCACTACTTTCCAACCGAACAAGTCACGCCTACCCCGGAAGGGAAAAGGCTTAATGGTATAATAATAATAATAATAATAATAATGTAGTTTAGAATTGCCTGATGAACTAATTTTCATCAGTTTCTTTCTTACATGCTCATCGCAGATTATCGAATGTCAAAGTTCAGTGTGGCCAATGGATTGGGAAACCCGGGAATCAGTCTTACCAACCATCTCCGTTAACATGTCGAATATCGTTTTTAAGATTTTAAGACTAATCATTGGTTCAACAATCAATGTTCTTTTTGTACTATGTATATGTTTCAGAATTTAAAGTTTGTATTGATGGATCGTTCAAATACTTATGTTCCATGAGTTTATATGAATAATTGCTTATAATTGACATCATAAAGTTATTATTTAGGGATAGTCTAAATGTTTCGCAAATAAATTGAAAAGCCGCTTTTCGAGAAAAACTGATTTGAAGTTGGAAAGTGCTCACGTGTTATATATTTTGTCTTCAATTATCAAATATTTCCTCTTCCGGTCATTTCGAGGACATAGAAGTATAACATTACCAAATAAAATAGTGCACAGATTGAACTGTGATTTTCTATTGAAAATCCAAAATCTATATTTTAGATCCTGGTTCATAAAAACGCGAATATCTCTTGAAAAAGAATTCCTCTTGGTTTCACTTAAACAAGAACTGAACTATTAGAAGCCAATAAGAAAATTCAACTATCCTTGGTTGAATGTTCATCCTTTTTAGTTAAAAATTGAATGCTCAGAGTAGTCATCTTTTTTGGTTTGCTATTATATTTTTAGTTCAGATTTCAGCTCTTATGGTTAAAAAATCTATTTGTCAAAATTTGTATTATTTTCTTGACAATTTAAATATTTGGTTAAGAAGTCATCTTTTGTGGTAGAAAATTCAACTGTTATGTTGAATTATTATCTTTTTGAATATAAAATCCGTTTTTTTGGAGTGAAAATTCATCCTTTGTTAGACAAGTCAACTTTTTTGATTGAAAATTCATCTCTCATGGTTAAAAGTTAATTCCTTTGAATTGAAAATCTATAGTATTACTTTCAGGAGCTATTGCGCACGATATTTTTCTGATTATTTTGTAAATTTATGGTAAAATTGCTAAAAATTACAGAAAAATTCCGGACATTTTTTAATATCAGAAATTATGAGAAATCATGGAACATTTGATAATTTCCGAAAATTTAAAATATCCGAAGCGTTTTGTCAAAAATGCAGGAATTGCTAAAATTTCCGGAAATCTGAAAAATTTCCACAATCTCAAGAAATTTATGGAAAATTGATAAATGACCGGAAATTTTCGATAATTCTTCGGTAATTTATGGTAATTTATCAGTCAATTATTGTAAATGATCAGTTCGAGTTGTTGCAGTCACTATTCAGTTATTCACTATTCACTAACTTACAATTTACAATCAGTCTGCCAAGTGTCAACGCATAATCAAGTAAGGTTATGATTCCGGCAGTCCAGGAAAGTAATTCTAAATAGAAATGCGCAATCGCAGCAGCTAGAAAAAGTCTTTTTACAACTGCTTTTTACCACGGGTTTGGAATTGGAAACTTCCCGCACATTATATATGCCCCTAAAAGTGAAATTTCCGTGTAAGCGTTACAAAATAGTATATTGTGCTACAAGTGCGGAAAGTAGGCAGTTCCACACGAGTGTGAAGTTTACTGTACTAGCCAGAGGCGAGTCGAAGGGGAGTTGTAGGCGAGTCGTAGGCAAGTTGGAAGCGAGCCGAAGGCGAGCTGTAAACGAGCCGAAGACAAGCCGGAAACGACCCGAAGATGAGCCGATGGCAAGTACTATAAACTTCACAAGAGTTGAAACTGTCTACTTTCAGCACCTGTTGCACACGATATTTTTTGTAACAAATGCAGGGAATTTTCGATTTGAGAAACAAAAAAAATAATTTTTTCGGAAATTTATGGTAATTTTTGGAAATTTATGGTAAAATTACCAAAAATTTCCGGAAATTTCCGGTGTATATGTATATTACCGAAAATTCCCAGAAATTCAAGGTATCCAAAGCTTTTTGGAAAAAATTCGAAAATTTCCAAAATTTCCGGAAATTTATGAAAAGTTGCTAAATTATCGGAAATTTCTGGTCTCCAAAGCTTTTTGGAAAGATTCCAAAAATTTCCAGAAATTTATGGAAAATTGCTAAATTTCCGGTAATTTATGAGAAATTGCCAAATTACCGAAAATTTCAGGTAGGCAAAGCTTTTTGGAAAAAATTTGAAAATTTCCAAAATTTCCGGAAATATATGGAAATTTGCTAAATTTCCCAAATTTCCGGAAATTTATGGAAAATTGATAAATTTTCGAAAATTTCAGATATCCAGAAATTTTTGATATTTTCGGTAATTTATCGGTAATTTATGGTAATTTATCAGTCATTTATGGTAACTTATCACTTAAAGTTTGTCCAATCACTATTCACTACTCACAATCAGTCTTTCAATCGTCAAATCATAATGAAGTGAGGTTATTATTTCGGCAGTCCTGGAAAGTAAATCTGAATCGAAATGCGCAAGCGCAACAGCAAGAAAAAGTAATCTGGCTGGAAGTGCGCAAGCGCAGCAGCTAGAAAAAGTAATCTTGCTCAAAGAGCGCAAGCGCAGCAGCTAGAAAAAGTCTTTTTATAACTGCTTTTTACCACGGCTTTGGAATTGGTCACTTCCCGCACGCAATACATGCCTCGAAAAGCGAACATTTCGTGCGTGCGTTACAAAAAGATTTTTTTTATGTAGTTCAGCCTTGATATTTGTATATTTAGAAGTGTTTCCGCATGAATGTCACATAAACTCTTTGATTGAAATCTTGCGAAACTTAATGAACTTCGTAACCCAGTGACTAAAATGTGCACACAGTCATCCGTTAAAATTACCGTTGGAGTTTATGTGTTTACGTAATACACAGCCACTGCCGGTAAATTACCGAATGTAGATAACTTATCCACGACTGCATTTCTGCACACGTTTAAGTCAACTTTCTAAAGGATCGCCCCCTTAAACATTGTGTTTAGATTCCTCTGTCGCATCTCTGACTTCTCGATCTCGTCGAATGAGATTAGATAATCGGCGGTCACGTACAATCCGAATCCGATTCGCTTAGTCATTTTCTAGACCTGAATTCTGAAATAAACTCTTATGTTATACTTTTTTAAGTTTCCCAACATGCGGAAATTATCAACTCAGAGAATATGTGAAAGAAAGTGGTTAAAGATATTCACTTGGGCTATTCCAGAGATCTTCCTGATTCCTTTGTTCGTTTTCATCTGAATTTTTAGTTATTATAAGGTATAACTTAGCTGCCACAGGTCAACTTATTACTTTACACTTACCTTAACATTTTTCTTTTTCACTGAGAAATGAAGGAAAATTATAACAAATATTAATATTTGAAAGGTTGCAAAAAATGATGTATAACAATCTTCAAATCAATTCATTCACTTTGTCAAGATTCAATAAAAAAATCATATTTGTTTAGAAGCAACTTGCAATTATTCCGATTGCATGGACATGCTTTATAATTCATTTTCAAGTTATTACTTAGATAAAAATTATGAATTTTAAAAAGCGTGTTACGCAATCTGAAAATTATTAATTTTTGACAGCTTAGTTTCACGATCCTAATTTAAGAATACTTCACCACGGTGGTCAGGAAGGATGAATAGGTATGACAAAAATGGCAATAAAATCCGTTTGCAGGATGATATTCGGGCACAAATATGCATCAAAAATCCGTTCGAATTGAAATCCTAGCTGATCCTGTTCACGAGATATCGTCAAATTACGTATTTCAGCTAATTATGACTTTTATACAAGGTATGTATAGAATAGATGAATATATGCTAGTTTAACACCCGTGTTTATATATATATATATATATATATATATATATATATATATTTCTGCTCGGTGGGTGCCTATCACCACTAAGCAGCGCGTCCTCGGATAATTTTTTTAAATCAGATGTAATTTTTTCGGCCAAAGTGAAGCTATCTCTTCGAACAAAATAGGAACTAAACCATTTCAGAAGAGATGATTCACGAATCCTTGCAGAATGTGTAGTTCGGAAATCACACATTTTTTCATGAAGTACAGTTCATCATCTTCTTCAAAGAGAGGAGGGTTGACTGTATTGCGACAATCTTTAGCTTTTATTTTATTTTTGCCTAGAGATTCAAATTTATTACAATCTTTTTTTAAATCTCCGTAAGTCTTCAACTGAGTACTTTCATCATGAATATCTTCAGAATTTTTATTTGACGTGTCTTGTGTGTGACGTAGTTCTATTAAAGTAAAAAAACAATAGGGACAAGGTTACTTTGCTGATACAGTTTGTTGTCCATTCACCAGCAGCAAAACTTTGAAATCTGATACATATTTGAAGGGAATATCGTTAACTATAGTCAATTTGACTAATAAATTGAGGTTTTCATAGGTTTCTTTTATTTGAGGCACTACGCACAATAGTATCAATTCCTGAACACTTGTTAGTTTAGCTTTTGTACCGTTACTTCCCTTGGCACTTTCAGTAATTGCAGAATAATCTTCAGTCAAAATTGTCATCGAAATTTTGAAAAACCCCTATACTCCATCCGCCATTAATTTTATTTTAGGTATACCAATTTGACCCCGCTTTTCTACAACTGCGTCCAGCAATTCTTCAGCATCTGCCCAAATCACAGGCCTATTTTCTTCTTGGTCGTTTTCAGTATCAAACTGGAAAACCTTATCCTTGTAAACATCTTCTAAAGTTCTTAATTTTTGCGATATGTTTTGCTCGTATGATACACGAACAGATTTCCTGCCTGCGTTGCTTCTCAAAAAACTCTTCATTTTTTTCATGTGGTTGCATGAAACACCAGAGTTTACATGAAAATTGTCTAATTTTTCGGCATGAAAAACAACTTGCTTATTTGGTTTTGGATTCACAGCTACTCTTATTTTGGAACCCAGAGTATTTAAAGTTATTTCTTCACCTTGTTGTTCAACACTAGATCTTCTTGCTTTCAAAATTGAAGAAAAAATTTGATTTTGTTGCTTTTCAGGTAACTTTCCTACTATTTTCAATACATTGTCACGGGCATTGTTTTCTGACTTAGAAGTAGAAACACAAGGATGATAAGTGCCTTTACCTACTTATTGAAAGCACCTTCTACACATTCCAAACGAATCCCTTGATTCTTTTTTACTCGGTTCGGATTCATGAACATGAACATTTTTTGTGCCATTGAGACCATTAGATGCATCAATTTGATTGGAAACATTGAGCATATGCCTTCTACCTTTTATAGGTTTTGAATGACCTTTAAATCGTGCTACTCGACACACGTAACAGTTACAATTGAAAGTCGTTCTAGTTTCTTTCAGTAAAATTATCTCGTCATAATTTGGCATAGTTTGTAAAGGTCTTGTGAAAATATTTTTTCCCCGATTAGCAAGTGCATGACGACAAGAGCTACAAATACTTAACGGAAATTTCGAACTAGATGTATCGAAACATATATTAATGTATTTCCTGATCAATTCTTCGTTGGTCTCAGATATAAGAAAATCTTGTGATCTTTTTCATCCGAAAATTATTTTTCTACCACAAGGTGCACATACCTTCATCGTATTCTCTTCATGATCACATTTATGATCTATATTCTTCTTTAGTGGAGAAGAAGCCATATTTATCCGTTAGCATGCCACTCAAACTTGATCTCTAACACGGAAAATATAAAAAATTTCCAAGACACAAACAAGATAAGAATCACCCAAAATCTTCTGACTGATCCTAGCCTTTTATGCACTCAGGGAAAAGGTTATCTTGAAACAAAAGCATCGTCCTCTTGCCTGTTTTGTTTTGAATGACGTGAATATATTTTTTACACAAACAGAATTATTTGGTTAAGACAACTGAAAATCCTCTCAACCTTAAATTTAAGAGGAAATTCTAATGATGAAATAGCTAGAATGCGCAATTTTACGATATCTCGAGAACAGGATCAGCTAGGATTTCAATTCAAACAGATTTTTGATGTATATTCGTGCCCGAATATCATCCCGCAAACGGATTTTATTGCCATTTTTGTTATGCCTATTCATCCTTCCTGACCACCGTGTCACTTTTAAATGAATTTTGAAATTAGCTGATGTTATTGGACGCCGAACTGATGAGAAAATCAATAAAAAGATGTTAGCTTTGTTGGTATTCTGGTCTAGACATAGTCCAATATACACCAATTCATTTTTCTTTCCTCTTTTCTATTTTTGTCCGAAGAAACAAATTTTTTATTTTTTATTTTTTTTTAGGAATTGCAATAGGAGCATTTTGTGGTGGTTGTCCAAATTTTATCATTGAATTCTTGTTTTATTTTCAGGAATTCTTTGTATTGAACATCTTTTAATTATTCTATTATTTGTTTTTAGTCCTTAATTTACTCACCTGATCTTCAGAGCTTCCAAATAGAACTCATATAATTTGCGATTCATGATATACCTCTCAATATTTTCGATTGTCTATGATTTTCTGAACCAATCTATTCACATTTTGAAATAGAAGAAGAAATAATCCAAAAAATCACACATCTAAAAATTGCTAATCTCAAAACATTTTCTCCCTCTTTTTCCTTTGATATATTTTTCTCGATTAAGAAAATGTAGTTCTTAAAATTAAAAAAAAAATTAATCTTTTAATCCTAGATACCTTATTAAAATTCCTGAAATCGTTTGTAATTCCTTGAGAGCTTTTAAGATCCTCTAAAATCATTGAAATCCTCAAAAATCCTATCAAATCAGTAGATATCCTTCAAAAACCCCTTTAGACTTTCTTAAAATACCTTAAAACCTTATAGTATCTATAAAATCCTGACAAATCTTCCGAAATTCTTCACAACCACATATAGTTCTTTGAATTCCTTAAAATCTTTGAAACCTTCTGAAATACCTTGACATTTTTTTAAGCGCTTGAAAATTTCGCAGAATCTTTTAAAATAGGAAGAGTCTAAAAGTCCGGACAGGCCGTACGTTCATGTGCGTTTATAACACGGTCGAGTCTAAACGTACGGACCTAGCAAGGGGAAGGGGGAGCCAGAAAAGTGAAGGGAACGTGGCTTGTGTCTGGACATATAGATAGACACTACCTTTAAATGCCCTGAAATCTTTAAAATCCTTTGAAATGTCTTAAAATTTCTTCTGACACTTGAAATATATTTAAAGTATTAAAAAATCCTTTGAATTCTTTCAATTCTTGTGAATAAATATAAGAAAGAACCTAAGCTTTATACTGTCAAGAAAAAAGAACCCGAAGTTCGAAAAAAGTCTGATAAAATTTTCTGATGAATTTGTGATTCAAAATTAACTCACTTCTCTGAATCCGCGCCTGATCTAATGATTCATTTGTACGAACTTTACAACTCTTGTATACAAGCTTTTTTGCGCGAGATTATAACATTTTCCTACTTTATCTGTCTATATCATCGTCTAACTGATGCTTGATCTGATCTCATTCTTTTCTTATAAATTTTGTTAGAGAATCTTTTTAGTGTAATTATAGCAAGAAAGGGTCTTGGGTAACGGAATCCAGGAAAGTTGATGCAAGATAGGGTGAGTGTAAGTGTCTAATCGGTTTCGTTGACAACCGTTGCTGTCAGTCGCGACCGACTTGACCCGACCTCGTGAACTCCGTTCCCGCTTTACTCTAGTTTCAAGAACGGCAAGCCTTGTAACAGGAACCCGACTCCCTCTTTCTCTTCTTTCTTAACTTTTTCGCATCCTGCGACGCTGAACTCCACGCGGGAAATAGAGCACTGCACGATTATGCTTCGCCACACTGAACTTACCTGAACTTATTCGAATCGATGGAACCTATGCCAAGAACGATAAGGAACGCCTTATATTCCACTCACTTACTATAAAGGTGTTGCATAGCGGTCTTTGCCCATTTACAGTGATTCTCCACTCCACGAATATTGATTATAAATCACAGCAAAGTTCACATTTTCCTCCTTATTTATTGCTTAATTTCTACTCCGTATAACAAGAAATAATTGGCAAGAGAAGCAATTAAAAGGCTGTGTCTAGTCGTCCCGAAAAATTAGGGGGGATGAACCAATATTATTTATGTGGCCAGTCACAGGGGTGCCTTCACTGCCCCCACGAGACCTTGGAAAAGGGGTAGGTGTTTCACCAACATTATTTCTATGGCCAGTCACAGGGGTGCCTTCCTTCCCCCACCCTAAAATTCGGGACGACTGGCCAAGCTTATGAAAAATATTGCACTAGTCATCCCGAATTTAGGGACGACGAGACACTGCGCAATTAAAAACATCGAATATTTATACTTTTGTGCACACATAACACTAGGTTTAAGGTGTCTTTGTTTCTGCTCATTTTCTCACAGACTCAATTTAAACTTCAGCGATGCTCGCTGTTACATGAGCAATGTCAGGGTGACCAACGGACCACTGCCCGGCAAAACCCTGAATTATTCTTGAATTTTGAGCACCGGGAAAAAGCCGGAAATTTTGTTCAAAACTGGAAATTTTTCAGATTTGTTTTTACTAATTTTTTACTAATTTGTACACTAAATATTTCGCAAATAAATTCAAAGATCATTTTTTTAGATAAACTGATTTGAATTCAAATCAGTTGGAGTTCAGAGGTGTTATGATTTTTATCTTCATATATAAAATTGACTAACTTTTGGTCATTTCGAGGAAAAAAAAGCATAATGGTACCAAACAGAGCACAGATTGAAGTATGATTTCCAATTGAAAATCCAAGATCTATATTTTAGATCCTGCACCACAAAAACGCAAATATCTCCTAAACAACGATCGACAAAATGGGTTTTTTTTCTTGCTGGATGTCACAATTTATATTCTGAAATAACATCAGTTGCTTCCTTGCGCAAAATTTTTACTGTTGTTTATAGACTTGAAAAAATTTCCCCTCCTCTTATCTTTTTTCCTTTTTAATGAATTCCTCTTTTTTCCCTGTTTTCCAGAAAATCCCCCTTTTTCTCGTTTTTTTTCCTTACATAAGAACTGAATTAATAGAACCCAGAAAGAAAAATGCTACTATTTTTGGTTTAAAGTTAGTTCTTTTTATTTGAAAAGTCTACTATTATATTTTTGTTTCAGAATTAATCTCTTTTGGTTAGAAAATCGATGATTTGGGGTTAAAGATGTGAATAAGTAGAAACGTGTTGATTACTGGTCAGTTTTTTATAGTTTAAAACTGAGAGACTCTCAGTATAACTTGACGTTTCTACTGTTCGTCGACAGTCCTCATCAGAAGATATTACACTATAGGATAATAGGTAAACCTGTGTGACAAAAGTAACTTGTAAACATAAAGACGTAAGAAAAATAAAATGTATGTAAAGAGTATTCCATATTTTGTCCAGGTCTTCATGCGTTTTACAGTTAGATTTCCACTAGGTAGACCCATTTAGATGATATGAAAGAGTCCCATTTTGAAGTAAAATCAAGTAGTATGTCGAACCATGTAAATCCAATATATAAGATGGTATGTTGTTGACCAGCGTCCAAATATAGGGTTAAAGATGTAAATAAGTAGAAACGTGATGATTACTGGTCAGTTTTTAATAGTTTAAAACTGAGAGACTCTCAGTATAACTTGACGTTTCGATATCTTCTGATGAGGACTGTCGACGAAAAGTCGAAACTTCAAGTTATACTGAGAGTCCCTCAGTTTAAACTATTAAAAACTGACCAGTAATCAATATGTTTCTACTTATTTACATCTTTGAACCTATATTTGACACCTGGCCAACAACATACCATCTTATATAATCGACTATTTGATTGAAACTGTAATTATTTTGTTGAAATTTTAACAATTTTGTTACAAAAAGTAATCTGTTTTGGTCTAAACTTCAACATTTTGTTGCAAATTTGTCTTTTTGGATAGGAAATTAGTTTTTTTTTTTTTTTTAGAAAATTCATCTTGTGGCAGAAAAAGCCGCTTTGTTTTGTTAAAAATGGAATTTCGTTTCAATAAAAATAATATTATTATATTTTTGGTTCAGAATTCATCTCCTCTGGTTAAAAATTCTACAATTTGGTTGAAAATTTAACTTTTTTCGTAAGAACTCATAATTTATGTTTGGAAATTCAACGCTAGTTTTAGTGACCACTCTGAATGTAAAAACTTAAATTAAACGCTCTTTTTGGTTAAAAACTAAATTGAATTTTTATCTGTGTGTCAAATATCGTTTATGTTGTTATGAAAATTTGTTTATTAAGCCTGTGGTTAAGAAGGAAAATGATGTCCACTTAATTTTTATACGGTTTAAAGTTACAAACCATACAAAGCCTGAAGAAATTGCGACTCTTAATTCACTCTTGCAGTTAACAACACCGTTGTACTCTTAAGGTAATATCCTTATAGAGAAGTTTCTTAATTAAAGTAATGGATTTATGTAAAAGTAATAGTGTGGGTTTTAATATTCGAGGGTCAGAACAGAAAGTTATTAGACTGTGTGTAATTCGATGACATTTCTGCATTTCCGGTTCGACCCATGGTGTGGTTGAGGTCGCGAAGTAATTTTAGCTAAACAAATGGCTGTTCCGTAATCTTGAATCGCATGTGCTTTCTCTCATTCTCTCAGGGCTCTTTCGCCTTTTTGTTCTCTCTCACACGACAGACGATCCGTCCTCAACTACCTGCACGCTTCGTCGGACTCGCATAAATGTATCAACTAACAATAACTTCCCTGGGAGTAAGTTCATACATTTTGTGCGTAACCACTGCCGATTACGGTTGGCTTAGACGTCGCAATGATGCGAGCAATTGCCTGTGAAACAGCGGAATATATAGATAGCTAACTGCAATAATATTTGCTTCACTGCTGAAATAAGATCCGATTGTTACAAAAACAAATCACAAAACCGAGTTAGATTGCAACAGATATCACTGATTCAATCCATACTTCTGATGAGAATTGTATTCTTCTTGCAACTATCAGTTTTGATAATGTTGTTCCAGAATCAATATTTTTCATTTGGTATGCATCTTCATCTCATCTAATCTTAAGAAAATAAGGGGCGGGAATTTTAGAACTTTTAAAATCCTATCTAAATAAATCACGCCCTGTCATTCATAAATAGTAGAATTTTTTCGAACTTTAGAGATGACCTCAACTTACTAGCATAGTATTTCCAAGTATCACATTAAAGTTAATTCTATACTCTTTGTCGCTCTAGTGTGACAAAGCTAATGCCAGTCTTTCTTCACTATCAAAATTATACTGTCAGGTTGCTTATTCATAATGCTAGTAGAACGACTTCAAGGTTAGATGATAACAATGAAATTGTAAAGTGAATGTAATCTTTTATTGCACTACTAAATACTTTCATCACTCTGCAGACGAATAGAATTCTCTAAACTACAATCCAATTTACGTTACACAAAGCAGCAAAAGTAGTTTTAAAAAATTGCAAATGTGTTACGTGGTTGACCTCCTTCCACAGTAAAGGGTTAATTGCACTGAGGGAGTAGGACCTGTTGTAGAGTGTGGACTGTAGAGTGTAGCAGATGGTCTCCTTTCAAGTAGGACCGCAACCCAGCTCTTTTTAAAGCCGATAAATCGCTCGAAGACTCGTTTCCACCTCGTCCCTGACATTCGACCGTTAAAATCGCCGAGTCGTCAAACTCATCACGTCTCCGACCATCCACACGGCACAAAGGACCAAGTATTATCGTTCCTCAGGACGAGACGAGTCATAAACGATGTCGAAAATTCGAAATTGTATGGTCAATTAATGCCCGACCCTCTCAGGGATTCCCCGAGACTTCGATGCATTTCCAAAGCCTTGAAGCACACCTGAAGTCTCAATTCCTCCTCGACGTGTCGATCGTTCGTCGTCACATCCATGGTTCGTGATTGGTACGTATTTCACGGTTTACGGTCGGATCATTGCAATCGGACATCATTGAGTCGGGAAACCATAACAAGCGCAGCGCAGGTACCATACGTCGGTAACCTTTGGGACAATCAGAGTCGCATGTTTATACCCTGAGAGGTATTCCAGAGGAAAGTATCGCGTATCTGTCTATGTGACTCGTACGTAGATTGTCCTTTCTTGTCTCCACAGCGTGCTGGTTCCGCTGATTACGTATGTCGGTATCTACTATCGACCCACGACTCGAATACTATCGACCGGAGGGTAAAGCCGATTTCGAAATGGTCTTTTATCAATCGGTTGCACACACGCGAACTCCGGTGCACTAAAAGCCAGTTTAGTTTTCTTGAACACCCTTATGGAAGGCTGAACCAGTTCCTGATCTAAACGACATCACATTAGAGACACTTTTTTCCGTTTTGCTTTCTTTATGGTATTCTCTGTTCTTTATTCTGGATTGCGGAACGCAAGTTTCTTTCCAATAACACCTGTTTATGTCTCCATGATAATGATATGTATCGCTAATGCGGGTCTTTAGGAAGATGTATGGCCATTTCTACGGATAACAGTATTTTTACCTTACTTAACACTTTTAGATGATTTTGTAAACAATGTACGTTGATTTGCATAAACAGTTTCAATTGGAATGATCAAATTAAATACAAAGTGACCGAAGGTCAGGGAAAACCTGCAAATCATGGAAAAGTCAAAAAATTTTGATGGCCAGGGAAAGTCAGGGAATTTTCAGTAGAAAAACTTGAAAAAATCAGGGTATTTCTATAAGAGGAACTATAAACAACCGTAAAGGAAAATACGTTTTTATTAACAATTTTAAGAAATTCGATGTCTTGTCTTTAAATATTATTGGTTAGGGAAAAATCCGAGAAAAGTAAGAAATTTTATCAAATTAATTTTTGCATCCCTCCTGTTTCACTTAAACTTGATCTTTAAACTGTTTCGAGCAATTCACTGCTACTCCTAGCACATTGGAAATTTTATATTTTCCTGGAAAGTTACTATTTGAAATTCAAAAAAATTATGTTCTAACTGAAAGATTATATTCCAAAACGTAACCCGTTAAAGGCCACCATCGGCTAATTCGAATTTTTACTTGACCCTGAATTTCAAAATTTTTTAACAAATTCCATGAAGCGTCTTTACAGAAAAAAATACGGATAAGGAAAGTTGCAAGTAATGAAAAAAGTTGGAAGCTGTAGCCAGTGTAGCCGACGCCACCCTATACCCTGGCCGACTTTACCCATCACCTGCAACGTTTCTATATATATATATATATTTTTTTAAGAACTCCAGAAATATTATTCTCCCTAGGAAAGTTACTATCTGAAATCCAAAAAAATCTTTGTTCTGGATGATAAAATATATTCCCTAGAAGTTGTAGTCATTTATAGGTCTCTATATCAGAAAATTCGAATTTTCACTTGATACCTGACTTTATAATTTTTGAAAAAATTCCCTGTTGCGTCTAGGACTCCCTAAACATTGGTTTCTCCAGGAAAGTTACTATCTAAAATATAAGAAAGTCTGTTCTGAATGAAAAATAAATTCCACAGAAGCTATGTAGTCATTTATACGCCACCAGAGAAAAAATTCCAATTTTCACTTGACTTGACTTGAAAATTTTCTAAATAATTAACTGTTGCGTTTAGGACACCCTCAATATTGTTTCCTCCAGGAAAGTTGCCATCTGAAATCTAAAGAAAATCTTGACCTTTTTTCTTATAAAATTATACAAGAGCATTAAATTTACTTTAAAACCCTATATAATAATATCGACCTAATATTTCCTTTTTACATGGTGACCGCAAAGCTTCATTTTCGAAATTTCGAAATTTATAGCAACAGCTACAAATGGTAGCTACAAATAGCAAAACAGCTTCTGCGGAGTTAATTTTTTCATTCAGAACAAAGTTTCTTTAGATTGAAAATAGTAAATTTCCTGGAGAAAAACAATATTTAGAGAGTCCCAGACGCGTCAGCAAACTTTTTAGAAAATTTTGAAGTTCGGTCTGTAAGCTTACACAACTTCTGCTTAATTTAATTTTTCATTCGAAACAGAGTTTCTTTAGATTTTAGTTCAAGGTTTTTTATGGATTTTTTTTTGTATTTCAAAAAGGTAAAATCCTCCACCATAAAATGGTACTGAGAGTCAATCTATTATTTTATCTTATTATACACTCATTATCTCTAGCGACTTTGAACCAGTTTCCTATTGCAATGATATCTGATTACCACATAAACTTTACTCGATTTGAAATTACTTCTTTTCATTATCCTAAAATCTACTCTATATTTTACACGCGTAAATGGAGAACTTAGGATAATATTCATACACAGTTCCCAAAGTGAAGTTCCGTGTAGCAAATTTGAACCTCGTTTTAGAAACTCTATAACTCTGTAACATTACCAACACTGCAACAGCTTTCTATCTATAAGCTCAACGAATCTCGATGTAAATCATTTGATACACATTTTACTTTCATCAACGTTGAAACATAAAATTTAATTTCTCGCATAAAATTCTATTTTACACATTGACTCAAGAACACACGTTATCAACTCTGAGAGAAATCATCCCATTTTGATTTTTCTTGAACCAGAGCTTTCTCTTAAGTATAATGGTTCGGGGTTGGGTTTTAGTTCTAGTTGGCTAGTGTGGTCTTCCATCAGTATGTCTGGTGCAGCAGTAAGGTGTTAACATGGTTTGCATACATATTACCGATTTCGAGAGAAGATATCTTCCCAACGAATAATCTTTCTACCTGAGCTTCTTTAAATGAGAAAGCGATTCGTTTTAAACGTTTCCTTCCAAGAGTTAGTCGGTCTAAACTCTAAGATACGGTATACATTCCAACGAGGGAGAAAGGGCTTTAATTTTCATGGCAACTTTACAAACTAGCCTCTGACTATGAGAACTTCTCGCTAATGTGCGAAATGAAGGTTACGACCTGTAATTTAGCGAGAGCACGTGTGGTTGGCTCGACTCGTCAAGATCATGATGACTTTGCACATGTTTAGATAGTTGTACTTAGTCACATGTATTTTTCCACATATACACCTTTGTTAAATACACACATTATATATATATATATATATATATA
>CAKNXH010000051.1:713986-772887 GCA_932178445.1 Andricus quercusramuli | reverse complement strand
TATATATATATATCACATACTTGGTCAAGTAAATACTTATATCCAGAATATCCAGAAGGGATGCAATATGTATAACATTCAGAGGAAAAGGAGAGCAGTCGCGAAAGCAGCAAGGAATATAAGGATAAGGAAAGAAAAAGGACGATAAGACGAAGTAGATGTAGAAGAAGAAGAAGAAGAAGAAGAAGAAAGAAGAAGAAGAAAAGTGGTGCTGGTGGAGGAGGTGGAGGAGTAGGTGCAAGTAGAAGTAGAAAGAGTCACACAATGCTAGCCAAGGACAGGCGGTATTCAAATGTGATCTTCGTGGCTGTACAGCAGCGGCGGCAGGACATTTTTGCAGACTACTATGCTGCAGGACAACCATCGCTTTTTTCCTTTTCTGTTGCTTCCCCCAGTCATTCTCATCTTCGGTCCTTTACTCTCTTTCACCTCCTCGTCGTTGTCATTGGCTACAACCTACGTGCTACTTAAATATTCACTCAAGGATTTACGTGACAACGCATCCTTAAGACTTCCGCAAAAAAATTCACCAAAAAGAGGAATCTGTTTCATAATTCTTATACGACAAAGAGTATCGCGAGGAGAATAATATTGTACACATATAGGATTAGGTATATAGTCGAAATTCATAATATTGAGATAGGTCACCACTTTCATACTGAACGAGGCTTCATATTACTATTATATATACTTTTTATTATTGTATATTAATAGCGAGTAATCGTTTTTGTACAGAGTTTATCATACCCTAAAAATTATCCAATTTTCTTCGATTTATAGTAAAGTTTTTTGTTATCATAGGTTGAAAAGTAAGAAAAATGAGGAAATTTCGTTTTTTTATTTATTTTTTTTATTTATTGAAGCAATTGTAACCCAGAAAGAGAGTTATTTTGCTGAAATTTCGTTTTTAACACCTGTATTTTTTATATTATTATATATATTATATATTATACAAATTTCGTTTTTAGAACACTATGATCGAATCTTTTCTTTTAGTTAGATTTTCTTCTTCGCTATGTTCTAATGATGTTATCAGTGGATGAATATTAGAAAAATGAGGAAATTTTGTTTTTTAACCTCACTATCCTGAAATTTTTTAGTTCGATTTTATTCGAAGATGGCCAGAGTGAACATAGATAGTCTTCGAAGATGACTGAAATTGAAGATCTTGGTATGTAGAGGTTCATTAAAAAATAAAATTTGTTATGTTACAGTGATGTTTTTCTGTTATCAAGGGTTGAAAAATAAGAAAAATAACAAAATTTCGTTTTTGAGACCACTGTATGCTGGAAGCTTTTCTAGTAGTTCAATTTTTTTGGGGATGGCACAAATGAAAATAAAATTTGCTAAGTCGTAGTACAGTTTTATTGTTATCGAAGGGTAAAAAATGAGGAAATTTCGATTTTCTAGATCACTTTTGCTGAATTTTTCTTTTAGTTCAACTCTCTTCGAAGATGGCTGAAATTGAAGGTCTTGGCATATAGATTTGCATTTATAAATAAAAGTTTTAATATATATATTTTTTTTAATTAAAATTTTTATTATTCATAAAATTAAAAGAAAAGTTTTCATATGAACACAGTAAACCCTGAGGTATCAAAAGTGTTCAGTTTAATTCAGTTGATACGAAAATATGTATCAATATAAAGAAAAAAAAGACTGTTACATTTTTCGATCATTTTGTTGGATATGAAATTGACACCTTCACATTTTGTGTGAAAGCATGAGATTTTACATGTAAAGAATGTTTTTGAAAGTAAAGTGTTATAAAGATAAAAATATTCTCCAGTTTAAAGCAGTAAAATGATGTATTCTAATAGACATCCAACATATTGTGACTCTCTATTCCCCCTCTTAACCCTTTTGCGAATAAAAAATTCGAATATCTTGAGCGTTGAAAAATGAAGATAAATATTTCTAATGGCTTGATGAATAAAATGAGATGAATTGTCAAACAATGTAAGAAAATAGTTTACAGTTGGAAATTGTAACGGGAGAAGCACGAAGAAATAGAATTTTTTTGCCTTTCAACACCAGCTGATGTTGTATAATCATTTTTATATGCACGTGTTTCAGATGCAATAACTGGAAGCTAGTAATCTACATGTAATACAACAATATATAATAGCATGTACATATTACTATATCTGAAATTATGTGTATTCAGTTAAGAATGAATTATACATAGTTACATTTTTGTCGGCTGCAAAATTTCCATAGAAGGAGAAACAGGAGATTATTTTAGTAAATTTTGAATAATTTAACTTGGCGGCGATTTATATATCTAAAAAACTTTACTTGGTTTGAGTCGCTCTGCTGGCTTAGTATCTATACTATTTCTGTGTCCATGATATTGCACTATTCCATCATAGGTACCACGTTTTACGACATTCTTCCAAAAAGGAAGGATCCTTTCAATGGCATCAGATAACCCGTACGGACCAAAGGTCACAGCAACATTTCCGTTGCACATATCGCTCAGAACGATCATCTTGATGATCTTCCAGATCAAGGGTTTAATTTTTCCCACATGATTGACGTTTGATCCTCTCGAAACATTTACATCATTCGAAAGGACGGTCCTCAGCCGGCGCCTTGCTGGGATCATTAGCGTGAGATCGTGTGACGTAACGAGCCGATCAATGTCTCTGCCTCTCTAGGAGTAATGATCGTGTACCGAGAGGTATTAGCATCCTGAACGGGCGGACCGTTAAACAACAAAACCTTACCTCGTAACCTTTGGCACGATCATTGTGATCGTTCGCTGGTACCTGCGAGTACCAGTATCGGGGCTAAAGTAGACTTGCCCCATGACGAAGGGGGATCTCGACTATACTAATACTGCACCAGAGAACCTGACTCTTTCTATTTTTTCTAGAAGATCTCGGTCTAACGAAATCGTAACCATTATCTATCGACCTTTGCCATTAGACTGCGAAATCGATACTCGCCCAATGACGTTGACGATTTTCGTAGTTGTAGTTACCGCCCGTCTCACGAGTTATTGCCTTTCAAGGATCTCAAAGAGCACGTGTGACTGCACGTAGCACAAACATTACCAATAGAATGCAGTCGCTATACTCGGATGTAATTTATGCTCGCCGGTTTTCTACATTTAAGTTCACTCACATGTGACTCATGCACATTTATTATGTAATTATCCCACTGAGTGTATTATTTCCTCGCAAAAATCAATCGAGGATTAAGCATTCATAAGTTATTCTTAATTCGGTAAGGCGGCAAGGTAAACTTATGAGAAAGTAGAGCGATACTTGCGCAGGTATTGAAATTTAGAACTGGGAGTGCTGGAATTTTATATTACTTATTGAATATACATTTCGCGTCGGAGTAATTAATTTTGTAAAATATAATCCTCTCTTTTAATCAAAAGTGTAGCTTACATGGATAGATAATTTCGTGACGTTCTTAAGATTTCGTAAATTTTAATGAGATATTGCATTCCCATTAAGCCATTAGTTCGTAGTTAGTGGTTATCACTTTCACACCTGTTGCAACTGAAATTTAATGCAATCTGGTCTCAAATTGATATCCTCTGAATGCCGATAATTTTTGTATATCTTTCTAGATTAGATTTCCTTTCTCAAAAATAAGTACTTCCAATAATTTTGCAATCACAGTAAGTGCCAGTTGATCAATTTGATCCCGAAAATGAATCAAAATGATATGTAACGCTTTTATACAGACTTCGGATTTTTTATTTGTTCAGCAAATTTTACATTAGAATGATCCGATTCACAAGTCAGTTTTGTATGCCACATCCAAGTTACAACAGTCTACAGGCACATTCAAATTTGGAAACTGAGCTTTCGAAGAAATTTCCTACTTTTTTCTTTAAAAAAATCATTAAGTTCCGATAAACACTTTTCGAAGGTAAAGAATATAATATCCAGAGCCGTAGAGATTTATAGCCCGATATAGGAAAATTGGAGTTTTTCTCTCACCTTGAAATTCCAAATTTTCTAAAACATTCCTTGTTGATCCTATGAAGTCGCCAATCTTCTGGAACAATGGAAAAATGGTTTAGGCTGCCTCACCTATATTTGCTTGGAAGACGAAATCCAGCTAAACCATTAATTTTTCCAGTAAAGTTGGAGTCGGAACTAGGCAAATCGATAAAAACTCTTTTAGAAAGAAAATAGAATTAATTTATAGCGTTCCTGCTTGGTTACAAATTTTATTACTTAGTAGAAAATCTGCTTTTTTGTTGAAAATTATGTTGTTTTTTTTGTCAAACAATTCTTTGACTACAAATTTAACTGCTCCATTTTTTGTTAAAAAACTGATCATTTTTAGTTGAGAAATTAAATATTTGTTTGAAAATTCCCCTATTTTGATATAAACTTATCGTTTTCAGTGGAAAATTAATTCCTTTTTTTTAATCCAACTAATTAATTGAAAGTTTAAATCTTTTGTTGAACATTCATTTTTGTGGTTGAAGCATCACAATTTTAGTTTTCCTTCAACTAGAAATTCAAATATGTAGTTGAAAATGTATCTTTTTTAGGTGAAAATTCAACTATTATGTTGACAATTCGCTTTTTTCGGTGAAAATTAATTTTTTTCCTGACTAAATATTCATATATTTCAATGGTAGATTTATCATTTTAGTTGGAAATTCATTTCTTTTTTATAGAAATTTCACCTCTTTGGCTTGAGATCTAATTAGTTTTGGTTGATAGTTAATTCTTTTTGGTTGAAAAGTCCCATGCTTGTGGTTGAGAAATTCTTTTTTCCTTAGTTAAAAATTTTATTATTCAGATAAAAATGTAATTATTTTGTTGAAAATGTAACAATTTTGTTGAAAATTTCTTTTGTTTTTGGAAAATTAATTCTTTTAACTGAAAACTCAATTATTTGGGTAGAAATTTATCTTTTTCAAATGAAACTTTTAACCGGCGTCGGCGATTTGAGCAATTCTGATCGGCGGCCTGACCGCGCTCCGCTTTTGTAGCCGGAATTTCCGCAAACAATCAAAAGCCACCGGATCACCGGGCAGAAAGAAATCCGGTACCATGTAAACATACCGCGGCGGCGCGGTTTTGAAGAAAGTTGGCTGGCGGCGGCGTGGCGCGTCGGCGCAACCGTCTAGTATTTGGTTAAAAATACGACTTTTTGGTAGGAAGTTCATCTTCTTGATTGCAAATTCATATTTTTGGTTGAAAATTTAACTACTTGGTTAAAAGATGAACTACTTTCTAAGATTCTTTTTCTACAATCAATTTTTCAACTGATAATTCAAGTTTTGCAGTTGAAGATTCATAATTTTAGTTGAAAATTCATCTCTTTGATTAAAAATTCAACTATTTTATTGAAAAAATGTTTTCTTAGTTGAAAATTAATTTTTTTAACTAAGGATTTAACTCTGACTGTGTCTAGTTTTCCCGAAAAATTGGGGCAGTTGGAAAAGGGGATGGAACGACTAGCCAAGCTTATGAAAAATATTGGACTAGTCATCCCGAATTTCGGGATGGCGAGACACTTCGTTTAACTCTTCGTTTTTTGTTGACTGTTTTTGTTTTAAAATTCAATTATTTTGTTGAAAATTAATCATTTTTAGTTGTCAATTCAACTGTTTGTTGAAAATTAATGGATTTTTTTCAATTGAAAATATTCTTAAACATTTCTTATTTCAGAAATATTATGTCGGTCATGATTAACTTGTGGCTTTCAATAAAAATTATAACAACTGTTAAGTTGAGTAAATGAAGGTGTGTGAACATTAATTTTGGATCCATAAAAGTAGATCATTTTGATCTGAAGTTGATGATCAGAATTATGTGCAACGGTTTGATATCCCAAAGTTTACTGTATTGATATGTATGTTCAATTTTAGAATTGAAATCAGTCAAAATAATTGATTTCCACAGTCCATTCTAATCAAAGTAAATTATTAATATTAATGCCAACAGTTTTAGGGATTTGCCTGCAAGCTGATTTTTGTACAGTTGGATACTGTAGAATTATTTAGGTTGTGAGTGAAGATGGGCAATATTTAATCGCATTGCAATCTAGCTAGAACGTTGCATTCTAGACAAGCGAGAATACATATTCGAAACCCTGAAACGTCACCTTGAGATCTTCGTCACGATCGTAGGCGTCGATTGCCTACAAGGCCAGTTCTATAAAATCTTACTTTTCCTCGGATTCGGCTGTCTTTTTTGTAGACTCCTTTATTCGCTTCAAAGGAACGAAACCACAAGTTTCATCAGCCGAGTGGAGAACTTAACCATTTGCCACTAGTGATGCAAAAAACGTGAGAACTTCTTACATTGAAAATGTTCTTATATCATGTGGAAAACATGTTTCTTAGGACATATCAGTCTTCATACAAGTCTTGGCAAACTGGTGTAAATTCAATAAGTAAAAAATATGTCTTTCTAATTTATCTTTAATATTTATTTTTAAAAAGGTAATGTTGGATTGTCTTGAAGAAAATTAAAGAATTTGTTCAGACAACAAAATTCTTATAACATTTACACCGGGTATTATTGACCCCAAAGGTTCTCTTCATGCCTTTTCTTCTTTACAATCTATTTTGTAAAGATTCAAGGTCTTAGACTCAATTATTTCGGAATCCGACACGTACATTAAGGCGGAAGTTACCGGAACGCGCAAAACTATCTCGAGCATTCGCATAGTCGTCAGTAATCGATTGGCAGGATAGACAAATCGACCTCGGCCCGGGGGTCGATGGAAGTAGATAAGCCGAGAAATTCTAGCGATAGAAACCACCTAGTGACTAGTCCCATTAATAAAGGAAAAAATGTATCGCCTCTTTTATTGCGAAAAGGGAAAATAAAACTATTGTGAGGAATTCACTGTGAATCTGCTTTAGACAAATATAAATTCATTTAAATTAAGAAAAGGTAATTTCGATTAAATATGCTATCGGCGAAAATCATCTTATACACGGAGAAATTCATTTTTGAAGTTGCTAAATTTATTAAAATATAATCATAAATTATTAAATAATTGTACTTATATACCAAAAAAACGTACAATTAGACATTAATTGTATCGAAGTGTCTCGTCGTCCCGAAATCTGGAATGACAAATCCAATATTTTTCATAATCTTGGCTAGTAGTCCCGAATTTTCGGGAAGACTAGTCAATGCCCTTTTACAAATCCCATATTTTTTTCGGGACGACTAGACACAGCCTAATATTATATTATTAGCTGAAATAGAAAAAAAAATGGTGTTAGGAGAAAGC
Organism: Andricus quercusramuli; assembly: GCA_932178445.1. Lineage (NCBI taxonomy): Eukaryota > Metazoa > Arthropoda > Insecta > Hymenoptera > Cynipidae > Andricus > Andricus quercusramuli. Next base: position 765,654 of record CAKNXH010000051.1, on the reverse strand, counting down.
AACGCTGACGGGTATCGAACACGGGCCTTCGAGGCAGCAGCACCAAACTTTTGTCCGTGGTAAAACAAATTATAAAAATGAGGAATTTGATGAACGTGAGCGCATATAACGTCCTTCGGCAGCGAATTTCCTATTTTAAATGCGAATTTTCGCAAACCACTATATTGAAGTACTTTTTCTCTTATTGCATGTTCCTATTGAAAATGGTAATATTTCTAACCTATATTTTGCAACCTATGTTATTCAAACTGCTAGTTACTGCAATTACGGATTTATTATTTATTTTGTGAATATCACGTTTCCCTAACTTCAATTTGCTATCGAAAATGTTAGTTTTTCCTCTGTAAATACATCTGTTATTTGAACTCTTGCTAAAGTGCCTGCAGTTTTATAATATTAAAAAAACATTTTTTTCTTTATAAAAATAAATTAAATAAATCAAAGTTCTTGCTCTCATTTTGAAGGTAAGTTTCGATAGTATTGTTTTAAATTGTTAATATATTTTTAGAATATAGTCCCTAAATTCTGCCCTCGGGTCAAGCTCTGTTTACACCAAAATTGTTTAAAAGTTATTATTCATCATATTTTAATCAATTTTAATAATCTTAATAAAAATATTATTATTTCGAATTTTTTAAAATTATGTGGTGAGTACAATCATTATTTAAAATTGTTTGACTTTATTTGCATGAAGTATGACCCTATGGTAGAATCAAGGAAGAAATATCTCAATAATTTAGCAAAATACTGGGGATAATTGGATATATTTCTCCAAAATGAGCCCAAGAACTTAATAAAATTTTTTAAATTATTTCCACATTTATTCGAATTTTTCGAAAATATCGAAATTTTACCATTTTTTTCAAATTTCTGTCTATAAGATTAACATTTTGCCTTTAACTTTGACATTGAATGCATAATTTTATTACCATTCGTGCTCCTATGAGGGCAATATTTTCTTATTATTAATATTATAAATATTAGGTGTATAGATAATTTCCGCCGGTAGTGCAGTTTTACTTTAGCCTGAGAATGAAGTAAGACATTATTTCGGGTGCAGAATCAATAGTTTACCAACCAGAGAATTTCTGCCGAAATTTATGTGATATTTAAACGTTAAACAACCCTTCGAGCTCTTAGAATCTGCCTTTCTCTTTTCCCGATGTGGTATAATGTATATCATGATTTTTTCTTTTTCACTCTCAAACTCAAATACGCAGCGAGTCAAGCTTGAAGCTATTAGACTAATATTATTTATTCTTTCTGCTTTTACTTTCGTTTTAGGATGGTTTTCTTAGGATATTTCAAAGAACCGGTAGACGATACCCGCTCTTCCTTAAAACGATATTCCTGGCAACCAAATTGTTAAATTTTAAAGCCAAAAAGACCAATTTTCTACAAAACTAATTTTCAAGTAAGTAGTATAATTTTCTACTAAATAGTTTCCACAAAAAAGTGTAATTTTTAACCAAATAGTTTAACTTTCTACCAAAAAAGATGAATTCTTATCGATAAATGTAATAGGTATATTAGGGTGGCCCAAAAATATACATTTTGGAATTTTCGACGGGCGTCGACGCTAAATCGTTCTCTCGTAGAAACAAGTGTATACGTATTTTTTTATTTTGGAATAAAATTATTTTTAGTACTTTGTAAACCAATTTTTGTGTCTTATGGAGTTTAACACGTAAAATGTATACTTTTTCTACTACCTTGATTTTGTTCAAGAAATTACAAGTCAATTTATTTACCCTTTTATAAACTTGTTCTCTTCTCAGTAAAGATGCATTTTGTCAAATTTTAATACATGAAAAAAGTTATAAATAAATTTGAGACATCTTGAAAGTTACATAAAATCACAATATTTGTAGACTCGTAGCGATCCTTTGATATGATTCTTTAACTTCAAATTTTCAAAAAGCATTTTTGAGGATATTGAGAACAGATTTATGAAAAAAAATGTTAATTTTTTTTTTAATTTATAGTTTTAAAGTGAATACAAAAATGAGTGAAAATAACAAATTTTCGCCCAACAGCAGCTTTTCTCCGATCCTGAAGAGTTTATGGCAGCTAAGTTAACGCAGAGTGGCTTATTGTTAAAGGCTTAGGACTTCCAGATGCAGGCTCGACCATAAAGTTCCCTGCTACGGGCACAAACCTGTAGCCCAGCACATTTCCCCAATTTTTTTCGCACTTTCTGTGGAACCAACTAATTTTTTTACAATATCCGCACCCTAGGGGGATACTTGACTTCAATGAGTTGAATAACAGAGTAATAACACTAAAACTGTCGTTTGGGTCAAATCTCAGGGCTCGCTTCTGGTTCTCTTGAAACTTTTCTATTTTGATTCTTAGATCAAGAGAAAACTTTAAAATACTTTACAAAGTACTAAAAATCATTTTATTTCAAAATGAAGAAATACGTATTCATTTGTTTTTACGAGAGAACGATTTGGCGTCGACGCCCGTCGAAAATTCCAAAATGTATATTTTTGGGCCACCCTAAGGTATATAGGTATAAAGTAGGTAGGTATATAGGTATAAGGTAGATAGGTATATAGGTGTTATGTATATATGTTTTAGATTGATCTAGAGTTCTCGTGTTATTTACATAAATGACACGTTCACTCCGCAACACTGCTCCGACCCAGGTTGCTGATCAATCTCTCTAGCGATCACCCTAATAAGTAAGGAGCCTCACAAAATTGTTATGTATGGTTTCCCACTGGGGCCCATTAGTATCCAAGGTCTTTGTTTCAGGCGTCCTTCATTCTATTGTCACTCTTTTTACAAACTATTTGTCGCCACACTTTTCTGTCCTGGCATACTACTCTAGCTTCCTTCACGTCCATGCATTTTTTCATGCAAGCTCTTGTGTTTTTATGGCTTCTTATGTCTCTTCGCATTAGTGTCTCATTCACAGATTCTAACCATTCTTTCGGCGGTCTACCTCTGGGCATTCTGCCATTTACTTTACCTTTATACACTTGTTTGGTCAGTCGTTCATCTTTCATTCTTTCAAATAGCTTTTAGATTGTACTTTGCTTCTGTCACTGTTCTTTACATAATACATAAAAAATAACATATAATAAATAAAAGTGTTCAACAGATTTATCGAAACTAACTAAAAAAATTTTAGAACACAAAAGTGACTAGAAAACTTGCTAAAGAAAAGGCGCTACTTTTAAAGGGACTTTTGCTTGATATTCACGATATACTCATATGATACAAAATGTTGTTAATAATGAGTAAAATCCCCTTTTAAACGCCGTCTCTACCTAAAATTGAATAACTGAACCGCTGTGATCCCTGTAAATTTCAACGCCATTTTTTTCAAGTTTTAATTATTCACAGCAGCTTACACTATATTAATTGATAAGTCTTGTAAGGTGGTCCATTTAACCCTTGTAATCCTTCGGTTAAAACCTATTGCACTACGCCTTTTTATTTTAAAACCCCGGTTAAACAGAGGTCTATACACGGTTATGTGCCTGTGAAAATTTTTCTTGTACTAAGGTTGGCTTAGAATCACTGCATGAATTTAATTATAACCAGTGATAATCCACAGAAAAAACTTAGGGTAAATAGTGTTGCAGGTAATTTCGTATTTTTACCTGTTCGTATTAGTAAAACACAAATATTACCCTCGATGGGCAGTAACTGTCTTTTGTTCTCATGAAAGTTGTCACCAAAGTTTTGAAAATTGGAAGCCACTAGCTTTGAATCGCTGAAGTGAAGTTAGCTGATGGTGGGTGTAACAGGCAAATCGGATAAGTGCGGCTTCATAAAGGCTGTTTTTCGAATCGTTAGAACTGTCAAAAGTTGAATATGACATTTACAAGGCCTTCAGGGTAAACATTGAGAATTACTCCCGAACGTAGGTAAACGCAGAATAATACCCTACATGTGCGGGTAAAGTTTACCCACATGGGGTAATTTTTGTTGCAGGTAATCTTTACCCCGAATTCCGGGTAAAGTTTACACTTAGTTTTTTCTGTGTCCGCGGCAGTATCTGACTTTATAAGAAGTACTCGCATTTGCCTGGAGATTTGGCCAGAGGAGAGGAAAACTGCAGAAAACGACCTCCCGAGTCACCGAGTCACTTTTCACATTCCAAATATCTATAAGATCATTTCTTTATGTAAATGAAGAAAGCTTCACGAGAGATTAAAATGCATACAAAAATTATGAGGTATTTTAAACAGGTGTACTATTTGGATTTATTCTTCCCCTCTAATTCTTTTTTTGCCTGATAATAATTTTTCAGGTTTGTCATTCTTTGACTAAATTATTTAAGCTTTTTCCCCATGCGTTAGTGGATAGTTTGAGAAATTCTGTTAATTTTTGAACTAGAAGGTAGTTAAGCAGCCTCGGGGCTTGTCGTCTTCGGGTTTTGCGAGTCTGTCTGTGCCGACGTTTTCTTGTTTTCATCCTTTCCTTTCATCCCATCCTTCCTTCTTCTTTGCTCCTTTCTACTTACTCAGTACACAACCCGTCACTTATTCGTGTTCGATTCGTGGCTCCCTCCGTGGAAGAATCCCACAGAATATTTCTCTCTCTTTCCTTTTCCTGTCTCGGCTGTCGTTTCGCGTATTCTGCTATGCTTACTATTTTCCATTCAGTCGATAATCTGGTCCTTTTCTATGCCCGAAGAAGTATATTGAGCTGATCACCGGGCAAAGTAATCAGTATCGATTCCGTTCGACTCATCGAGTTCACGATCGAAAGACCTACGGGAGTTTGTTCTTCAAGTGCGTGGGAAATTCTACATCCTTCCTATCACATTACCTCCTCCCAATCTTTCTTTGCTACGCATACCTTCATTACTTCTATTCCGCGTCATTATGTTTACCAAGGTACGAATTATTTGGATCGTCTCGCTTCTTTCCACCCTCTTTCCAAGCTCCTTTCACCTGCAAAACGCTTCTCTAATGAGGGCATTGATTCATTTCCATTTTTATCGACGTTTGCTTCGATTGGCAACTCAATCTCGAAATTAAATACGGACGAATTGGTAATTCTTGATTTTAATGAATAGAAGTATAGACTAGTTCAAAATTAACTCTCCGGAGCTGGTAAAGATTTATTAGCAAATCAGAAATTAGTTTAAGCTTGGGTATACTATAAGAACCGAGCTGTAGCAAATCACAGCGATATGCACGAAGTAACTTATCAGGGAATTTAACAACATTTGAACCACTTTTATGCATGCAAAAGAAAAAAAAATTGTTGACGTAGTTGCAAAAAACCATTTTCCTTCAAAAATGTTGGCTTTAAAACCAAATTTTTCGTATTAAATTAAAAAAAAAATGTATCGCTAAAAATTAAATTAATATAATTGCATAAATTATGTAAATTTTTTGTTGTTGTTGAAATTTTGAACCACATTTCCCCTTTCTTAGGGAGCGTAAGTTTTTAATATTTGGGGGGGGCCCCCCCCCCCCGGGGGGGGGGGGTGGGGGGATAAATTTTTTTCGCAAATTTTCAACCAAGAAAGATTTTTGAGTCAATAATTAAAAAAAATTAATCCAACATTTTAAAGCCAGAAAGACAAGCTTTAAAAAAAATGTTGAATTTTTAACCAAGAAGGTAAATTTTCAACTGCGAAGATTAATTTTCTACTAAAAAGAGGAATTCTCAACAAAAGACATACATTTTCAACAAAAAAGATCAATTTTCTTTCAAAGAAGATGAATTCTCAACAAATTACATAAATTTTCAACGAACTAGTTGAATTTATAAACTAAGAAAAGATCAATTTTTAACAAAAAATGTAATAGTTAGAATTTTATTAAAAATTTGCAGGCTCCACTGACCAGTTAAATTTTCAACCAAATAATTAAAATGTCAGTTTAAAAAATTAATTTTTAACCAAGATGAAGAAGCAATTTTTAACAAATTAGTTGAATTTCCAACCAAGGAAATGAATTTTCAACTAAAATTATGAATCGGCAACCAAAAACAAAGACTTTTTTTAAAGGAAGTTCAACTTTCAACCAAGGGGTTGAATTTTCAACCTAAAAAGATGAATGTCCAACAAAAAATGTAATAGTTGATATTTCAACAATAAAAAAAACGATTTTTCAACAAAGTAGTTAAATTTTCAAACAAATTGTCGAAATTTTAGAGCCGAAAATATGAATTTTCTCCAAAACTGTTTAATTTCCATCCTGAAAAATGTGAATTTTCATTTAAAAATGTTCATTTTCAACCGAAACAGATTAATTTTCAGCCATAGTTGCATTTTTAACCAAAAAAGATGACATTCCTACAAAAAGTGATGAATTTTCAACGCAAAAAAAAGTTGCAAGGAAATTGTTGAATTTTCAACCCAAAAAGAGGAATTTTCATCAAAACAGTTGAATTTTCAACCACAAAGGATGACTTCTGAACAATATTGTTGAATTTTCAACAAAATAATTAAATTTTGAACCAAATACTAAAATTTTTACCAAAAAAGATTAATTCTCAACTAAAAATGTAATAAGTAGTAGACTTTTCAAATGAAAAGAATGAACTTTTAACTACAAATAGTTGGATTTTTTTATTGGGTTCCATTTCAGTTTGCATTTGAGTGAACAAGCTAGAAAATATTTGTAGAAAATAAAGTTAAATTTTTACTGCACACTTCTTGATTTCGGACTACACACTTTTAGGTCGTAAAGAAATAATAAAATTTACGTTCGTAAAACTAAATACTTATTGTTATTAATACATTTTATTTTCTAAAACTAATTTCATCATGCTTCCACGTTTATTTGAATAACAAAGTTCATATTGTATGTTTATGTTCGTTGCCTATTCCTAAGTTTATTAAATCTTAATAATATGGGGGAGGGTGTTGAAAATGTTAGAAAAATATTTTACGTAAGTTGTGAACGGCTCCTTATTTCTTTATTCATTTATTATTATTTCGTTATTAGCAGACTTGGAAATTTCTCACATAAGAACTGATTTTAACGACGTTACTACGTACCCCTTCCCATGTAATACAGCGTAACAAAATCGTCGATGTACCTACACATACCCAAAAGACTTTACGCAATTTATTCACGGCCCCAAATAATTTTTTTGTTGATATATGTTTCTCTGAGCGCTTAGATAAAATTGAAAATGTTAGTTCAATTATTATAGAAATGAAAGAAGTGAAAGCTATTTATCTGGAAAAGAAGCATTAATATTTTAATGGTCGGGAAAATGTATGAAAAAGCAAGAATAAATAACCTGAAATGATTAGGAGTTTTTTGCAAGATTTTAGTTTCACCCTGTCTCTAAGAGTTTATGTGTCGCAAATGTTTTTGCTAATATTTTTAAATCATCGTTCATAATTGTCTTTTCCATTATAGACCAAAAAGAATTAAAAACTAACGTTTTATTACAACTTATGAAAGGAGGCTTTTTCACGAAAATCCGAAAGATGGTGACGCTCTTGGGTTCCTTGGACCCAAAAGGGCCTTGGCTCGGTCAGCACGGCAGGACAAGGCCCAAGAGAGTCACCAAGCACGGAACGAAACGCGGCAAAAAGAGAATTGGATCCGCTGCAGCGAGCAGAGCGCATACAAATGCATTTGCTTGCAAGTGCAAGTACAAAGCTCTCAGGGTTAAACGTGACTTCGAACCAGAACGCCAGGCCGCATCGTTCGATTCGAGATTAAACTGTAATTAAATGCGGCCAGAGACAAGAAAAAACGCTAGAGGGAGCGGCACAGAGAATGAGAGAAAGGGAGGGAACGAGTCGAAATCCCGGAAAAAAATTCCTCCACATTCCCAATCTCATTCCAGCCATTTTTATTTCTTATTCACAAATATCAGGAGCGATAACAACTATAATGATCATAATAGCCACTCATAATGATAATAATATCATAACAGATATATCAGGCACTTCATTTTAGTCCGTGCGAAAAAAGCCTGCGAGGAAGTACCAACTTATTTTCTAAAAATAATAATATCAGATAAATTCATTCCAAGGGGGGGGGGGGGGTATTTATTGTTGTCGAAATTTTTACCCGATGAAAATTTATTTTCATTTGTGGTAAACGATCCCCTTCGAATATTTTGGGTTCCCGGAAAGAAACTCCCTCCTAGCTTGAAACTAATATGGAGCTCTAAAAAGTAAATTTTCTGTTTTTTTAAAAAAAGGAGAAAGAGATCTACTTGTTATTACCCTTTTATAAATTGAGTCTTCAATCACTTCCTGAGAAAATTTCAAAGAGTAATTTCCACCAATAAATACAAATTCCATAATCTTATGTTAAATGCTGGCTTAAATTATCTAAACAACTAATAATCATTCAGTTCTGGCTTTTCATGGGAAAGGTGAAGAATCTTTTTTTTTTCAAATCCCTTGCCTTACACTATGCAACTTGTTATTCAGTATTTTCTTCCTTCAGAAAATATACCTCAATTGTGTAGGGGAGCAAGTGGGTAATGTGGCGACGTATTACATAAACCAATGATTTGGTCAGCCTTAGGAGAAGACCGGTGATACATAAAACGTGTAAAAAGTGGTTCCATAGATTAGACAACTAATACTAGATTTTGTTTTGGAGTTTAAGGTTCGTCCTTTAAAACCATCTGTGGCGGAAAAAAATTCAAGTTTGACCAAGAAAAAGAAGACAAGACAAGATGTCAAAGTTAAGGCACCGAATTCTAGACCTAATAGTAAAGCAATATGGAACTGCTCTGTACGTATGACAATAATTGAATTTAAGTGTAATAAAGTAGTTAATTATTAAAAAGGTATGACTACAGTAGAATTTTCAAAAAATCGATTCTTTTTGGGCTCAAACGATCCTTTAACATTATAAAAATAAGATACTATTTCATTTACAGCGACAATTTTTTTTTCCACCATAATTTTGAACGTATAACGTGACGTGCTCGTAGAGTACTATACTATAGACTGGCTGTACGCAGAAATACAAGCTCTACTGAAGGCATGAAAAAAGAAATTTGGGCCACTCTTTACCACAAGCTTTCCACCGATGAGAAGCCGTAGCATGAAAAATGCCCATTCGGTGCCAAATCTTGGTGTACGTGGCAAGAAGCGAAGGCAGCAAATACAACTTTAAAAGCATTTTTCTCAAAACAGCTTTTTTCAAATCAGCTGGAAAAATAACTTTAACCATTTTTATCCAATCGACTTCAAATTTGATCCACATCTTTATAATTGCATTTCGCAGAGAAGTACATACGGAATTTTCGATAAATTAAAAACTTTTTATTTTATGAGCATTTTTATACGAATTTTTTCACTGAAAATTCGACTGTTAAATTCAAATGCCTACCATTTTCAAAAAAATCAATATTTTTAAATTTCCCTATGTGCTTCTTTAGGTATTCTTATGTAGATTAACGAAATTTTTTTTATTTTGCTCTAGGTTAAAAATTGTGGCTGCTAGCTGTCAAGCCGCGCAGCCCCTAAAAAAATGCTTCGAAAGGGACTTAACAGAAGTTAGCCATTTCGCTTCAAAACAAAAAATATATGTATAATTTCTGATTCATTGATATTAGAGCTTTATTAACATATAATTAGTTTTTTAAAAAAACTAAGTTTTCATACAAAAAAGAATTGGTGAATATACCCGCATGATTTCGCTCCCGCTACTGTGGCCATACCCCTTAAGATTTCTCAAAAGTGTTTCAATTGAAAATAATTGTCTAACAAAAAAGTATATAATTTTAGTAAAATGAAAAATCTGCATATATTCATGTGCACCTATATCTTCAAAAATTTGAAGGTTGTGTATTGCGTTTGATTAGAGTTCAAAGCTATGAAAGGATGAATTTTTCAGAATTTCGGCACTGTTGCATTAAAATGGCCGGTCGCATTATCCGTTTGAATATTGAAGTAAGATTTTCATTTTTAGATGATAACTAACTTTATCTATTTGCGACTATCTATCATCAACATTTTAATACATTTCAAGCCAAATACTACATACAAGCTTCAATCGTTTTTTCGAAACTGTCATAATAGATTAGAAACACGCAAAACAAACTTTTCACGTTGAAAATTAAACAATTATCTGAATTAACCTAATTTTTTCACAGTTTGTCATTGCATTTATTAATACATCTTAAAATTTCAAAGAGTGTTAACTAAATATTGTAAATATACTAAAATATTCAATTTTTTAAATAATTTGTCGGTCATTATACAAGTTTCACAATTATTTAACAATTGCAGGAATTATTATCAAAATTTAAAAACTGGTTAAAAATGTTAAAGTACACTACAAGCATTACTTTTTTCTACTAAATAGTGTTGTTTCTTTAAGAAATAAATAAAAATATATATGTATTTCAGATGATTTTTCTAACAATTTATGTACAACTTTTATTTATAATGCCAATAATGCCATCTTTTTATTTCATACAATGGTTATTAAACTGATCCATCCACCTAAAAAAAAAATAGTTTACTCAATCGATTGTTAATTGTTCCTCTAGGAAGGTTTTTTGCTTCTTCTGTGAAATTAGGTTGATTGGACTTAGCACCGTTAAGCTTTCTCCGCTTCAATTATTATTCATTTAAAAAAAATTTCAGTAAATTATTAGTAGTGACTTTTTTTAGGGATTAACAAAGCAGTTAATTTGCGTAAAGAAGGAGGTTAATGAAGGAAGAGTTTTAATTTTTTAAATATTTTTTAAATGTTTTAAACTAAAAACATTACTCTTAACATTTATTGTGTCATTAATTCCAAACATACTAACTTTTCATGATTTTTCAGGGGGAAAAAACACAAATTAAGAGTGCCATTAATTTCAGTAAATCATGCGTTTTCCTAATTTAGTAGGGAAATTTATGTACACAAATATAGTTTGTTTAAACAATTGAAAAATGACTTAATCAAAAATTATTGCTCCTAACATTCATTGAGTGTGTCATTAATTTCAAGGATTCCAGAAAATACTAAATTTACATGATGTACAGGAAAAATACAATTTTCTTAACAAATCATAATATAAGGATGGCAGTGCAGAACTAGATGACAAAAAAAATGAATTTTTCAAAATAGCGAAAAAACACTCTATGAAATCGAAATAACTAGATTTAAAGATAGCAATTTTGTTGCACAATTTAACTGTTTAAAGTTTTTTTTTACATTTTTATCATAATCAGAAGATATATTATTTTTAAATGTACTTCCAAAAAAATCTCCAATCCTGAGCCGAAGTGTTGTTGAATTAGGCCAAAAAAGCTTGACCAAAAACAGTTATCCAGGTTTGAGGAAATGGATGTGAACATTTACAATTTCAAAATGACACTAACCTAAAACTGGACCAGGCTTGAGAGCGGAGTGCGATAAAAAATTCAACTTTCAGTTTAAAAATAAAATAAAATCATGCTTCCGTGATTATTAAGTTTCGGAATACGGAATGCCGAATAAGAATATTAAATGTTTGATCCAAAAAAATGATTCTGTTTCAAGAAAATCAAAATTAAAGATCACGTTATCCCAGTATAACAGACATTTTATTGCTAAAAATCCGAGAAAAATCAATTTTCTTTCAATTATTAATAATAAATTCAGGAAATATCAATGCCCTACACAATGTGTATTTGATTTTTTAAGATCTTTCATGCAATAAACCCGCATTTCCAATAAAATGTTGGTTATCTAGTCCTACACTGCATCCCTTTAATTGTTTAAACACGGGATAAAATGGACCCATTTGAACAAAAATAGGTCATTTCTTCTTTTTTTTTTTGCAACCAAAAAGATTGACGGGATCGTTCACCAAGAATCGACAGTCGATTTTTTACACCATACCCTACGGACCATTTTTCTTTGAGACGAGTGCAATTTGACAATTTATAGATTTAAAAATGAAATTATCATAAAGGTAGGAGGCGTCTTTGATAGCAATTTTGTTGCCAGAGGTTTCATCAGAAATATAATTTTTGAAAAGATCACTTTCACGGCAAATGTCATTTTATTTTTTCGTTCGCGTCGTGACTTTGTTTTCCAACGTTAATTTGGTAAGTCCATTACTCTGAGAGCGCGTATAGTAATGAGTTCTGTAATATGCAACTTTCTTGGATCACCGTTCCTCACTCCTTCACTCTCACTCTCTCTCCCTCTCTCACTCTTCTGGTCTTAGGGGTCTTCGTCTTCAGGCCGTCGACGTGGGCCCTCTAAACCGATGATTGGTCGCGGGTAACAGGAGTCTGATAATGCACTCGCTTTCGGGCTCGCCTTACTTGCATGATTGCAAAAACAAGCGACACGAAAAACTCGGAGAGATAACACTGCGAGAAAGAGAGATAAGGTGTGCGAGAGAGAGGGGTAAGGAGTGGTCCGAGGACTGAACGATCGGGCCTGCAGAACCGGAATTTTATACAGTGGCGTAACACGCTAAATAACATGACGTGAATCTCATAACCAAATTACCCTCCATTCAAAAACAGAGAATTTATCGATATGCAAAAACTAGACTTCATTCCATTTTTCTGACAGTAATTGGTCGCTGGGGGTTTACCTCGAAATTTTCCAGAGATTTTTCAAAAGTAGGGAATTTTACAAAAACTAATTTTTCGGGAAGTTGATTTGATTGTGATTTTACAAGAGGATCTCGCTGTAATTTTTCAAAAATTTGTGTTGTTTTCAAGGATTCTGTATTATTTCTGAAAATTTTTCGAGAAAATCGGAGTATATCCCACAGAAAGTTTTTGAGATATTTCTAACAATTTATTGAAAGGTTCCTAAAAAACATTACCGCGGAGATTTTCACGGCCATTTCTCGGGAAACTCTCTATAATGTATTCCGAGGAATTTGTACCTAATATTAAGAAATAGTTATCAAACTAGGGCACTCAAAAACTATTTTTTTGTTGATCATTTATAATTCACAGTCAAAAATTGTAATTTTTTAGACCTTGTTTTTCCCCCCATAGATACCAATCTATTTCTACTTTCCATATAATCATTAGCAGTTATCTAAATACCGTCAAAAACGTTTTTACTTCAATTCTAAATAGACATTAAATAGTATTTTGCAAATAAAAAAGTTCTAGATTTTATCCGAAGATATCCTTAATCAAGGTTACGGAACGTCCTTCGAGGCATTTATGGAGTATTCTATCTCGCCTCGGAACTAGCTTTATCTCTAAGATCCAAGCCTTTAGATGGTCAAGAGGGGAGCGTTATCGATAAAGGGAGGCCATTAGTCAAGAGGAGCGTATAGGGCCACGTATGCTTGCGACTCGCTGCGGCGATGGCCAGAACTTCAGATGACCTTGGCAAGGTTACCGCATCCTAACTACACATCGGCCGGCCCTTCCACCTTGCTCCAGCATGCCCTTATTATTATTATAAAGCATTCGTCCTGATTCCTCGAGGCCAGGTGCCATTCATTCCACTCGCGATCGCTCTTCGAGTTTTCGTGCGACGCCCCCTCCCCTTATTTTTTGTACTGGTCTTGTTCCTGCAAAGCATTCTTTTTTTTTGACCTGAAATCAAAACTCCGCTGGTTGGGCTCTATTATCTGATTCGTGAAACGGGGACAGTTTGGTTCTTCATTTTTTGTTAGATTTGCGGTGTCTTTGAAACAAGTTTTTCATTATTGGGTGAAAAGAAAGAACAGTCGACTTTCTGCTCTAAATAAAACTTAATACTCGAACTTGTTGACAAATTTGAACAATAAAATTGTTACATAAAGAAATATAAGAGATTACGATCTTTTTAAATCTTTTACAATTCTCTACACTCTCTACATTATCTAGAAATTATTCGAAATCTCTAGAAATCTTTTTTTTAAATCCCTTGAAATCCCACAGCATGCTTTGTAATCTCTTAAATTGGTCTAAAATCCCTTGAAATCCTTTGAAATTTCTCAAAATCTGTTAAAATCACTTGAAATAATTAGAAATCCCGTGAAATATTTCTAAACACTTCGGAAATGTTGAACATTTTTTTAACTTTTCAAAACCCAAAGATATTTTCTAAAATCTTTTGAAATTTTGAACAAATTAAAATCACAAATTAAATTAATAGTAATTATTAATAAATTGAAAGTTAATAGCAAATTAAATTTTCAAATGTTAAATGTAATAAATGCAGCAATTTCAAGTCATCCAAAAGCTAACCAGGTTTTCATGAATATTAAGTGCGAAATTTTTGACACACTTCGTTACACCACTTTTTTCAGGCAGGAAAATGGTACCGCGAAAAATAGTCCTACTTTAATTTGACGTATGTAATATATCATTTTAGTGACTAGGATAGAATTGATTCGTTTTTCTTGATAAAGAAAAAAATATTCAACTTTTTATGGAGTACTCAATTTCGACCAAAAAATTTTTTTTAACCGGTTGTGGGCACTCCTGAAAAGTCTTCTAAAAATGGGAAAATATAAAGTCAAACGCCACTAAATAGAGGAAAAAGGGAAATTTATTGATTTGTAAATCCTGTAGTGACACAAATATAAACGAAAGATGACAAAAAAGCCTTCAGAGCAGCAAAAATAAATATAAGAATGAAAAAATAAATTATTCATCGTCAAAATCGCAGTGTATGCAGGTGTAATAGCACCTGATTAGAGGGCACACGTTAGGCACATCTATGAATAAAATCCAACAAAAAACCATTTTCAACGTTCGAAATGTCGTCCAGCTGTTCGTCGACCTTCTTGAGGTAGCGCTGCAAGCTACTCCAAGGAACGCCATAGGCTATGGTAGTCGGTTAATGGCTTTGATGAATGCATTTCAATTAATTTTTAAAGTTGGCATAGCTATAAATACACATAAAAATCAGTGAAAATTCTGTGGAAAAATTATTTTCAATTTTTTTGATTTTTGTGACAATTAAAATTTTTTTCTCTAATTAAAGTGGAAAAAGGGTTTATGGGGGGCCTCCTGTCCCCCATGAACCCCCATGAAAGTCATGTTAACAATAAAAACAATTTTTGATAGTTTTTTCGACAAACACACGCGCTAAGTGAAAAAAATAAGATGCCCATAACTGGTAAAATGTTGGTGCCCACAACTGGAAAATGCAGAACTGTCAAAAAATGACCAGCAAATTTTTTAGTGCGAACATTTTGATGAAAACGATATAAAATCACAAAATATATTGAATTCCCCTTGTAAATATAGGATAATTACTTGTTTGCAACAATTTACTTCGGTTTATCGCACTTCAAACACAAGAAAAAAATACATCACTAATCGACTGTAGCTACGCGAATGCGTCTGTTCACTTCCGTGCGACTGTAACAGAATTTTAGTCAGAATCAAATACCACAATGATTTTGATTTTTTTTAGAGCAAACTAAAATGCTACGTAGTACACAAATTAGCTTTAAAAATTTTAGGGAGACTTTAAAATTTAGAGACTTGAAATTTAAAAAAAATAGGAGACTCTAAAAATGATCCCCAATTTTGAAGCTCAATTTTTTAGAGTGGATAATTATGTAAGTATTGTAAGTGTTTAGGTACGTTGTTTTGCTTTGTTTTTTATTGAGCACATTAACAGGTGGTACCACAAACTTGTCTGTTTCTTGAAGTGGTTCGTCATGCTTAAATCGTCTGGTCAGATGCTGGGCGTCGCACAGTATGACGTCTTGTTTACAAATGAACTCAATTTATCGATGCTTCCTCTATCTCGCTAATACAACAACTTGGGTTATGAAAAATGGAGGCGTTGACTTGAGTAAATCCTTTTCTGCTGACAAAGAAAAAAAACTTAATGGATACACGAATCCTGATGTCAGTGGTACATATACGGAAGAAACCCTTCATCCAGTGTCGTTTCTTATCCTTTGACTTCTTCACATTTAGACGATTCATTCTTGAATTATACATTTATTTGAGACCTAAGAGTTTATTCCGTTCATAAAATTATATTAATTTTCTTGGCTTTTGTTTTGCATAATGAAAGATTGTATAGTCTTGTATTAATTTATAATTAAATCAATAAATATTTTTTATTTATGTTTCTAGATCGAAGACAAGCGAGACAAGTGATACGAATGAAGGCAATAGTGGTGGTTTTGGGAAATGGTTGCGAGATCATCTCGGTGGAAGCTTAAAAGGCAGTCACGATATTAGCACTACCAATTCGACAAAATCGAATGGAACCGTCAAAATTCCAGCAAATGAAAAGAATGTCGTAAGAAACACGTACACTTCTCAAAACTTATATTGCAGCCTACCTCGGGAACATGGAAGGCACTATCATAATGGAACTCGTAAGTCGGCCAGCGTTTCTCCGAAGTCGCAGGTCCACGATCGACAACGTACTAATAGTGCAAGCCTTTACGAGAAGTCCTTCTCTGGTGACCTTGGAAACCTGACGAGGGGAGGACCTGTCTACGGAAGCGAAGGGAAAAGCGTCAGGAAGCGTAACAAAGATCGCCGAAGACACTCCATGAACGATGTCCACGAGCAGAGTCGTCATCGTCGCAAAAGGTAGGAGAATTATTGAAAATTCTATTATGGTGTCATTTCAACGTAGTATTTGCAAGGAACGAGGATTTGACTCTCTAATTGAACAGAGAATTGATATATAAAATTGGCTCTCGAAGGAAACTCGAGTATCAATCTTCCTTAACAATTTAAGTTACATTTAGAGATTTCAGGATATGGTAGAAAGTTGCTATGGGGAAGACATATTTTTGAATAGCAAATAGATTAACACGCCTACATTTTACCAATAGCATTAAATTTGGTTTTAATGCTTGTCCAATGCCGGAGTGTTTGATTATAATTAAGGCTGATAGTGCATATTGTCTAATAACAGTAAGAATGCCTATACAGTATAGTATTAGTCATAAGCATAAAAGGATTGCATAAAGAGAATAAGATGTAACCAAAGCGGTACCGTTAGTAAGAATCTTCTCTTAAAGGCCCCCCTATTACAATGCAGAAAACACAGAAAGCCTTTTTGTCATTCACATCCTCTAGATCCCGGAAAAGAAGGGCCTAGCATATCCGTAAAGTTCTTCCTCTTGGTCGATCCTGGGACCTCTGAACAGTCTGAACAGGAGACTTGTACCGGAAGAGTTTCATTGAAATACGTCCCTAGAATTCCGCGAGATATTCCAGGAACGAAGCTCAATGACAATGCGCCCTTGTAAATAAATCTGGAATATCGACGTCTCTCTTTTCTGCTTCGCGAGAACGCCCCTGGGAGCCAGACTTGTCCTCGCTAGGATGATTTAACACAGCAAGGATCTGGCGAGGCCCCATATAGCGAATGATGCCCGTACTCGTCTCTGGACTTGGGTCTTACGTCGCTTGTTAAGTGTCCATGCCTGGTATGTGCTCGGTGTGTATAGCGGGGATATATGGCAAGTCTTGTTGGTCCCTTACGCGAGACTATAGAGGGACCCATAGTGGTGCCTGGCAGGATCTCCGTAGATGTCCGCAAACGCGAAATACCGGCGTGCATTGCGAGACCTTCTCGACGCCGAGTCTCTGGTCTCTTCAGCTCGGGGTCCGCGGGTTGTTGGAGTCTGAATTTACGGCAGGGTCCGCGATAACCTTGATACGACCGACACGAACGCACCGGTCTCGAAGAAGCTGCCGCGAGAATATCGCCTCTGAGAGTGTATTGCGACTTGACGCCATCCTGTTCGAAAGCATTCGGATATTGGCGAGAATTTCAACGCAAGAGAGTTCCTGGTTCAGAGGACTGCTGAGCTCAAGCCAAGGTTCCTATAGCGGAAGAAATAAGAAGGTGTATGCCATCTCTTCTTTTCATAAAAGATGATCCTGCAGTCATGTACATACTTGTGACCAAAGGTCATCAATAGGAGTATAGTGTGCACATCTGAAATATAAATCTGCTCAAAAACTCAGAACAACAATGATCCTTGATGCGCTAATTTTACCTATTGCTAGATTTAAGTTACATTGTTAACGGATCTAGTCCAATTTATTTAACTTTTATTGCATGCACTTTTGTGAATACTTCAACCGAACACCATGGTGCTGAACACGTATTAAGATTGATTTTTGTTTAGACGTATACTGAATTAACCAAACTGTAATTTTAACTTTGAAAGATGTTTTAAAAAATGTTTTTCTTGCAAATTCAGGAGATTGACCCCAGAACGTGGGCGTTTGTACGTGCTTACGTTCGAAACAGGGCAGGGGTTAGGCGGTACGAGTAATGTGAAGTGGTACCGTGGGTAAAGCAAGATAGCCAGATTTGGAGTAGATGTCAGCTTGTTATCCACGAATTCGTTGACATGGGCTGTCCTCTACCCTTATTCTTCGTACACTTCTTCCTGGTAAATGGTACCAAAGCTGAGTCTCTACCCGTTTGCGATTCTGAGCCCTTCGTGCTTCCCCCTTCTCTTTACTCTTTACTCTTCCCTTCTCTCTCATCTCCTCTTTTCTCGCCGAGCTAAATATAGCCAACCTCACGCTATAAATAGAATAACCCCGAAGTTCAAAATGACCGGGATCAGCCTCAGCAAGATCATCAGCATCAACATCTCTTCCTTCGTCTTCTTTCTTCAGTTTCATCGTCCATTTCGCTTCTCCTTTTTATTTTCATTTTTTTTTCGTTCTATCCTTTTTGCTCATCATCTCTTTTTCTTTATTATCCCTTTTCTCTTCAGTTCTTTTTATTTATTATCCTTCTCTAGTTTCCTCTGCGTCCCTTCCCTCTTACCTCGAGCATGTCTTACCCGCCTCTTTCTTTATCTCGACTCGAGTTGCCTCCTCCCCCTCTTCTTTACGCCTCCGCCAAATGTATGGACATCCTACAGTCCTCCTCGATCCCGGAGTCGACCTCACCTTCGAGGTCGACTCCCTCGATAAGGGGCCAGTGACTTCCCCGAGATGATGCCTGCAGTTGTATCCTGACGTCAACCTCAAGGTCGAGGAAGGAAAAAGGAACACAAGATACTTCTCGAGATATGAGAAAGCGGTGGAGAGAAAACAAGATGTTTCGTTTGATTGTTGTTTTGACGTTAGTACTCAAGACATGGACAGAACGACAACCCAACTCAAATTAGGTACTTCTTCAAATCTGAAGATTCAACATGCATCTTCTCGATTGAATTTATAATGGAATGCAGTTTCTTTTCACTTCAAGTCTCTCAGGTAACAGGAATACACTGTGAGAAATCAGAAATTATCTATAAATATAATTATAAATAATTTTATCAACGTCTCTTTTTAAATTGTGATAAGAGAGGTCATCGTGTAGATTTTAAACGTGGGATACCAGAAGGTATATGAAGTGTTACAAAAGATTTCATGAACTGCGAGCCATTAGAGAAAATTGCAAGGTGTTTTAAAAAATGGTAACTGACTAGACGAAATATAGATTCGTTAAGGTCATAGAAACCTAGAGAAAAATTAAGGAGATTCAGAAAATGATAAAGGATTTTATATCATTACGTAAGGTGTTGCATAATGTTTTTCGTAGTATTTTCAAGGAAGAATTTACACTCGATTACAAAGGTTACCTCTTCCTCATTGTACTCTTGACAGAGAAGTATCATTTCTCAGTAGGCACTAGAAGATTATTTATCAAAATCCCTGCATTCTCCAGTCATCCGTTGATAACTCCATAAAGCCATTAACTTTGCCTCTTTAGGTATCACAATAACTACCATCACAATAACAATCCCAAACATACTATATTCGTATAATCCATCAGCCAAGGAATCAGATACAACTCTCTGGATTTTATACCTAATCTTCTATTGTGTAATCCACCTTAAGTCATCTCATCTACCCCTTCGATTCTTCTTCGCCTTTCCATGGACCTCCAACAATGAGGAGTGGATAAGAATGGTTGGACAGAGACGAAATATAGTAATCCACCCTCGACAGGAGCGGACCAAGGGATTAATGATAGTGACATCCTACTCGTGGCCAGATGAGGCTCTTCGTCTTACTCGAGGTGAAGAAAGAAAGGGAGGGGGTTGGAGGTAGGGAACATTGACCTTAGATTCGATTCACGTCCTTGAAAATACACCTAACATGATGGCGTCCTTTATGCAACGATCACCACAATCGCTACCTATGCTATCAATGTTGAATATGTGTAACGCGTCGCGTTCTATTTAACGACTGCCGATTCGCCACGCATGCATTCTCGGATGAATGTGGTTTCTTCTGGTTGTGTGAGATTGTGCATATATGTGCTGTCAGACGTTAAGCCAGTTAGTCCAGTTTCCATCGGTATCGACGCCTTCGAGTTGAATTCAGAAGAGTCGAGTCAATCTTACTTTCGTAATTTCTGAGAAATGAAGAATAGAAGCAGGAAGGCTAGGAAAAAGTAACTGTAGATCAATGTTTTATCCTTGATTATAGAATGATTTTGTGTATTAAAGTAATTCAAAGTGAATAACGATAACTTAACAAGTATCACTTGGATTTTGAAATGAGCTGTAGCAAAGAAAACCTTGGAAAGGTTGAGCACTGAGCGTCATCATCATGATAAAGTACAGTTATAAAGAAAATTTAACATTATTTTTAAGTGATTGAACATGAAGCTTGACTTCTGAATTCAGTTGTAAATAATGAGCTCTGGGACATGAAAAAATGTCTTACATTTTAATTATGAGATTCCAAGAGATGATATCCCATATTACTGCACATTATCAATATGTTGCAATCATTCGAAACAAGTTTGTACCCCATTTAAATCATGCTCTGATCTGCCGAACCAACTCGTTACAAATCACGTAATTTATTAGGTGGCATTAACAAACTCATTCGCTTAATCATGAAATCATGACTGTATATAGGTGGCTTTGAGCTAATTGCCTCAATTAAGGAATATGAGTTCTATGCAATAATCCTCTTGAATTAATCTTGATCATATTTGCGACCTCCACTTGAAAGAAAAATATATTCTACACGATTTAATTATTGAATAGGAATAAATACCAACGTAACTATGAAAACTATTAATATAGAAAATATCCCGTGCAGAAATTTCGCCGTGGCCCCGACCGGGCCCAGACTCGTTCATATCGGGCCCTGATGTGGAAATCGAGTCAGGGCCAGACTCAACATGAAACACGTAGCCACCTCGGAGCCATGTCTAGGGGCCCGATCAAACGCCCGATCTGTCCCCGGTCTGGCCCCTATTATTTACCCGAGTCTAGCCACATTTTTCACTTTTCTAGTAGGAATTAAAATGCTTCAAAATAATTATAACAGAATATTAAATGAAAAGCCAAATTAATAGGATTGAGCTTTATTTTAACAACACCTTAAAAATAATTCAAAATGGTTATTTGGACCTCTGCTTCCGATTACCGTCCCAGTCTTTTGCATTCCAGAAGACGTTGCTCATGTGGGACAGCACTTCCTCTTCGGTTGCATTGAATTTGTCAAAATTACATTTCTTCATTTCAATCCACAAATATTGTCCCTTACCCCGTCACTGGAGCGATAACATGCATAACTTTGAACTTAGAATCCAAAATATAACCTCAAAATTGCAACTACTTGTTTTACAAAAAAAAACGCTACCGAGCGAAAAAATATCAAATAATAATTTTTTTGACTGAAATGAGGAAATTGAATGTTTATGTTACAACTTGGATCCAGTGCAATACAATGAAATGTATCAAAAAATGTAATAATACAATAAAAAATGTAATACCATGAAAGACTTACCTTCGTTGCTTTCGTTTTTATCGCGTAAATACGGAATTTTGCTGATGGCACGATGTTTGCGAACACGCGGTGTGCTCCTTAATTTTGGCATTTATTATTAATGTGTTAAGAATATATTATACGGTCGAAGACTCCCGGAACATTTGCAACACAACACCACGAAGGAAATAAAAAATTAAGGTTATGTTCGTCATTATATTACATCTAGCGCATGTGGCTTAAGATGGCGCTTTGAAGAGGCTATATGACGTCACAGTACATAGCCCGGTCTGGTACGAGTCAGGGCCACAGAATTCTTCCTATCAGGACCAGATAGTACACATCGGATCAGGCCCTAGTCGGTAATCGGTAATATATATGGCGATTTCTGCACGGGATTATACATTATTACCTCGATTATTACATAAGGAAGATCAAGATATGATCATCATCGACAAAAGCTATCAAATTTTTAGAAGTTTTTTGCGCAGAGTTCAACAATACCGTTTTTTAAATCCATTCACGTTGACATCTTATGATCCTTCCAATTTGCCGCTCCGATATTCCCTTGTAGTAGTTTCCATCTATCATCATCAGAATTTGATGATCATTGACAGCTTGACAGTTTATTTTGATATCACGCTCGATTGAACTTCAAGTTCAAAGTCAGGCGACTTTGCTTGTTGCTTATTTTAGAGGGCATCGAACTAAGCAACGATACATTCCGTTTCTCTTTCTACCCATTCCTATGTAACTCTCGGTTCATGTAATCGAATTGGAACTCCATTGTCATCGTGTCCGAATGAAAAGGGTTGAGGGGGGGGGGGATTGACAGCAGTCCGGTTTCCTCGATAATTCAATTTAACTAGTCGTTGTTGCTGGATCTCCATTAAAACAGAAGAGACGATTAAAATGTTGGTAAAAAATTAAAGGACTAAAAGCTTTGAATCTCTTATTCAGCCTGGCCATTGATCGGCAAAACCGGGAATTAGCCTGGAATTTTGAGCGCCAGGAAAAGGCCGGGAAATGTTTGGAAAACCAGAAATTTTTTGGATTTATTTTTACTTTTACAATAAATATAGTTTCGTTCTTGAAAAATAAGTGTGTTTAGAATTGTGCCCAGTGTTACCAACTATCTACGTTAAAATATCGAAGTTCATTTTATATTAAAGATTTTAAAGTTAATGTCTTATTCAAAAATAAATATTTCTTTGACATTATGTTTTTAAGAATTTAAAGCTTTTGTTGATGACTCGTTCGAATACTAAAATCCCTTTTATATTTGAGAATGACCTATAATACTATGTTAGATTCTAACATAGTATTATAGGTAACCTGAATTTATATAATTAGTTACTAATAATAATTGACATAATAAAGTTATGATTTAGGGATAGTCTAAATGTTTCGCAAATAAATTTAAAACCATCTTTTCGAGAAACCCCGATTTGAATGTGGAGAGTTCCATAAGCTTACGTGTTATACATTTTCTCTTCAAATATAAAATTGACAGAGCCGGTCATTTCAGGGGCATAAAAAGTATAATATTCCCAGATAGAGCATAGATTGGAGTATTCCTCTCGAAATATCTAAAATCTATATTTTAGATCCTACAAAAAGGCGATTATCTTCTAATTCACGATCGACAAAATGGACCCTTCTCTTGCGGCACTTCTCAATTTATATTCTGAAATAACATCCGTTGCATCATTGCACAAAATTTTATCTGCTGTTTATTAAATCACATACTTTACATTTTTCTCCTTAAGGGCCATTCACAAAATAATTAATAAGTGATACATTTTTTAGGAACTTCTGACCCCCCCCCCCCCCCGCGTGATACTTTTTCCATTGTTCTTAACATGGAAAATGATACTTCAACAGACTCCTCCTCACCCCTAAACATACCACGTATTGTGTGAATAACCCCTTATTCCCGTCTTCTCTCCTTTTTAAAGAATCTGTCTTTTTTCCACTATTTTCAAAATAACACCGCCTTATTCTTGTTTGTTCAGAACTGATTTGATAGAAACCAATAAGAAAATCCAACCATTTTTGGTTGAAAGTTAATTATTTTTAACTGAAAAGTTTACTATCATATTTCTGGTCCAGAATTAACGTCTTTGAATCAAAAATTCTACTATTTGGTTTAAAATTTAATTATTTTGTTGAAAATTAAACTATTTTCTTAGAAAGTCATATTTTTTGTCGAAAATTCAACTGTTTAGTTAAAGTTCAAATCGTTTTGTTTGAAAATGTAATCATTTGCTTAAAGATCCATCTTCATAGGTTGAATATTCAGCTATTTGGTTAAAAGTGGAATTGTTTACGGTTAAGTTTAATTTTTTCTTTTTGAAAATCCGATCATTTGGTTGAAGATTTATCTTAGTAGGTCGAAAATTCAACTATCTAGGCAACAGTTTGGCTAGGTCACTGAATTCTTTTGTTGTAAATTCGTCTATTTAAGTTGAAAATTCCACTATTTTGTTGAAAATGCAATATATTTTGACTCAAAATCTTAAGAGTATTGGTACCTATAATAATTTTATTTAAAAGAATTTATTCTCCTATTACTCCCATATTTCCTTAAAAACCACCCCATTTTCCCTGTTTTAAAAGCACTTTGGATTGTAAAGTCTGAGATTACTTTTAA
The DNA here is from genome assembly GCA_932178445.1 of Andricus quercusramuli. Classification (NCBI taxonomy): domain Eukaryota; kingdom Metazoa; phylum Arthropoda; class Insecta; order Hymenoptera; family Cynipidae; genus Andricus; species Andricus quercusramuli. Next base: position 741,421 of record CAKNXH010000051.1, on the reverse strand, counting down.
AATAATTTACTTCATGTATTTTGCCGTCTCAAATTTAATTTTTGAACGAGACACGCGGGAAATAGTCTGCATTTTTTTAAAGATCAACTGGCCACCCTGTTATTGTTTTATTTGAAGCATACAATTCCAATCTTGTTATACAATTTCGTAACTTCAAAACTTAAAACGTCATCTCTCAGAATGTTAAAGTTGAAACTTTAAATGCAGGAATGTCCATGTCACCAAACTGAAAGACATGTAGATTGAAGGACATGTAAAAAGGGCAGATTCAATATTGACGGTCGAACCTGACATGGGCGGTGAGGATCTTCTGAGTGGACGGGGTTACTGTGTACCCCTGAGATGAAAAAGGAGAAAGTGTACAGTTGCAGATATGGTTGTACATATATGCGGAGGAGGGTATGTGCGGGACAGCGCATACGAGGGTCTGTACCCAATGCAACCGGGGATCCTTGAACCTGCAGGAATGCTGGCAACCCACGCGGCCTTAAGTACCCCACTCTTCCTTTTCACCCGATCTAATCTTCGCAGGGCCACGTATATACGCCAGGGCTAACCTTATTGGTTGAATAAGCACATATTCTCGTCACCTTTCTTAACTTATTCACGCTGTATGCACCAAGTGCGCATGTAACCTTCAAAGTACTGGCGCTGTCTGTAATCCTCCGGGGAATCATTTCCTAGGCCAAAGCTGATTGCTTGCTATAATTATTTAAATAATTTTAGTAGAATTATAATTGGTCAGGCTTGTCAGAGGTAGAAGATTGGTATATCATTTTATTCGTGCTAATTCTAATCCCACCAAAAACACTGCGTGCGAACAAATGCCGCCAAGTACATATTATTATTATTATTATTATTATTATAGCATTAAGCCATTTCCCTTTCGGGGTAGGCGTGACTCACTCGGTTGGAAGATAGTAATTAGGTATATATGGTATAAGGTAGGTCGGTATATGGGTATAAGGTAGGTAGGTATAGATGTTTTAGATTGATTTGGAATTCTCGTGTTGTTTATTTAAATGACACGTTCATTCCGCAATACTGCTCCTACCCATGTTGCTGATCAATCTCTTTTGCGATCACCCCAAGTGAGGAGCCTCACAAAATTGTTATGTATGGCTCCCCACTTGGGCCCATTAGTATCCAAGGTCTTTGTTTCAGGCGTCTTTCTCTCTATTGTCACTCTGTTTACAAACTATTTGTCGCCACACTTTTTTGTCCTGGCATACTACTCTAGCTTCCTTCACGTCCATGCATTTTTCCATGCAAGCTCTTGTGTTTCTATGGCTTCTTATGTCTCTTCGGAATAATGTGTCATTTACAGATTCTAACCATTCTTTCGGCGGTCTACCTCTGGGCTTTCTGCCATTTACTTTACCTTTATACACTTGTTTGGTCAGTCGTTCATCTTTCATTCTTTCAAGATGTCCGAACCATCTTAACTGATTTCTTTCCCATATGTCAAACAGTATCTCTCCTGTACCACATTCTTTGAGGATTGTCTCGTTTCGGACTTTGTCCATCAGTGTTTTCCCGCATATTATGTGCAGAGGTTTCATGCCGATCGCGTTAATTTTAATCCTGTCCTTTTCTTGACAGGTCCATGTCTCGCTACCTTATAGAACAGTCGGTAAAAATATAGAATTATGTATGGCCATTTTAGCTTTTTTTGATATGTTTTTATTTGTGAGGATGGAACCTGCTCTACCGATAACCTGCTTACCCTTATTTATGCGTTTATCTAACTCCCCATCTATTTTTCCGTCGTTGGCGCAGAAATTATAGGCATCTGCCTTTGAAGCTTAACAGCTCAGCCACAGCAAATGCCAGAATAATAAGTAAATAGGCATTTGAAAGCTGCAAGTGTTCCACGTAAATGAGCCCGAAGACGTTAATGTAAAAAATTTTTTGTGGTTTGCAGACTGAAAAATGTGAAAAAAAGTAAGGAATTTTGGGCACATTTAAGAAGAGTCAACTTTAGAGCATTATTTCTTATACAAGGGGTAATGGGAAAAATTTCCAAAAATTCATGAATATGAGGAAAACCTTTGTGAACAAATTGCAGTTGACAAATTTGAGAAATAATGAAAATTGTTGTCAAAAATTGCAGAAATGTACAACTATACTATCTCCCGTTCTAATAAAGATATGAAAGCGATTCAAACTGCAAACTTTAACGAATAGGCTCTGTAATTATTTATAATCTCCCGGAAGCATTTGATTGTTGTATTTTTGGTGGAAATCGCGATATTTGTAGACATTTTTTTTATTGGAAGACAAGTGTCAGAAAGCAGCGGGGATCCTTTTTTTTTGCTTCCGACCGCTCGTGCCTTTCTTCGACTCGTGCTTCTGAACCCTTGCCCAGACATTTGACGCCTCCTGCAACCAGTGCCGTATCTCTTTCATTCGTGACATAAAATCGTGTATATAGTAAATGGGAGTGGTCGTTAGGCTTGTACATAAAATAATTGTAGGCTGTTGTACTATTATTAATTCTCCAAATGAACCTGCAAAATGAACATAAGGAAGGTATAAAAATCGATTTTTGTAATATGCTTGTTTTGCGTTTTCTGGAAGAACCATAAGGTAGACTAAAAATTGCATACTACAAAAAGTGTGCCGATTTCAATAACACCCAATGGCTTTAAAAAAATAGGGAAAGCATGTTTGATAGAATAAACCTTCGTCAAAAACATTTGTTGTATTATTCAGTGCAGGTCGGAATTGAAATTTATTGCAATTTAGTGTAAATTAGCCCTCATGTAGTTTTCTGATTAGCAAAAATGTGCAAAAATGCACCGAAAAATTTCAAAAAACTTTAAAATCAAGAAAACGGTGGTGCTTTCACTTAAGGTATTGCAAAAAGCAATTTTTGCATTGACTAATTGGTCAATTCATTAAATCAGTACTGAGTGACATTATTTTAAACAAAACTGATTTCCAACAACATAGTTCAATTTTACACCAAATAATTCAATTTCCTAGTAAACTTATGCATTTGTAACAAAATATATGGATACATAATATGTAGACGAAATATATAAAATGTATACAAAATATATAATAAATAATAATAATATTTATATTTATATTATATTAATATTTATATTTATATTAATAATATATAATATAAAATATAACAAAATATATAAATTTGTAAGAAAGCGGATGAGTTTTCAAGTGAATAGTAAAATTTTTAACTAAACAATGATACATTTTCGACGAAGAATGTAATAGTTGATATTTCAACTAACAATTATTTTTCAGTGAAGAGAGAAGAAAATGTCAACCATATTGTAAAATTTTGAAACCAAAAGACAATTTCTTTGAATATCGTTTAAATCCTCAAGCAAAAAGTAATAAAAAGATGAGTTTCGCTAGAAAAGAGACTAATTTTCCACATAAAAATTCAATTTTCTAGCAAGATTTTAACAAAAAAATTGAATTTTATCAGAATAAGATTTATGCATTTGAAGCAAAAAAAACTGAATTCTCAACCAAAAATGTAGTAGGAGATTGTTTTCACCAAAAATTAGAATAAACTTTCAACCGATTTTCCAATTTGCATAAAATAATGTGTACGAAGTTACGCGTATTAAAATGTTGTGCTTTGTTTCTCAAATAAAACCCCAATTTTTTCTCCTCATCTATATATTTATCGCCTTCTTTCTGATTCTGATATATGTTACTGTCTTCTTTTGAAATCCACCCGAAAATTTGAAAAAGGTTTTAAAGTAACAAAATGACGCTGGTTTTTCTGAAAATATTACAAGTCCAAGGTACTTCGCTTAAAGAGATACGGCACTGGTTGCAGGAGGCGTCAAATGTCTGGGCAAGGGTTCAGAAGCACGAGTCGAAGAAAGGCACGAGCGGTCGGAAGCAAAAAAAAAAGGATCCCCGCTGCTTTCTGACACTTGTCTTCCAACAAAAAAAATGTCTACAAATATCGCGATTTCCACCAAAAATACAACAATCACATGCTTCCGGGAGATTATAAATAATTACAGAGCCTATTCGTTAAAGTTTGCAGTTTGAATCGCTTTCATATCTTTATTAGAACTGGAGATAGTATAGTTGTACATTTCTGCAATTTTTAACAACAATTTTCATTATTTCTCAAATTTGTCAACTGCAATTTGTTCACAAAGGTTTTCCTCATATTAATGAATTTTTGCAAATTTTTCCCATTACCCCTTGTATAAGAAATAATGCTCTAAAGTTGACTTTTCTTAAATTTGCCCAAAATTCCTTACCTTTTTTCACATTTTTCAGTCTGCAAACCACAAAAAATTTTTTACATTAACATCTTCGGGCTCATTTACGTGGAACACTTGCAGCTTTCAAATGCCTATTCACCTATTATTCTAGCATTTTTTTTGGCTGAGCTGTTAAGCTTCAAAGGCAGATGCCTATAATTTAGATATACGTACTTGTCAACTTGTTCTAATCTTTCATCATTCAGGACAATGTTGCATATTGTTTTCTGACTTTTTCCCTCAAACACCATGATTTTCGTTTTATTCACATTAATTTTGAGGCCCAAGTTCTTCATGCTTGTATTAAGTTTATTCAGCATGCCAACGGCCATACCACGCTGAAAAAACCAGTTCTCGTTAGATCACTGAAGTTAAGCAGTGTTGGGCCCGGTTAGTACTTGGATGGGTGACCGTCCGGGAATACTACTAACTACGTGCTGTTGGCATGTCGTGGGTGTGGTGAGCCCACACTTGTAGTTATTTACTACAAGATACTATCCACCTAGAAACACTACCCGAATCGGGTAGTGTCACGCCTACCCCGAATAAAGGGGAATGGCTTAATAGTATACATACATACATACATACATTTGCAAGTCCTCGATTTATTCTGCCATAACAATCTTGTCATCTGCGAAAGCTAACCCACGTACCTTGACTGTTTTGAGATCTACACCTTCTTCGTCGAAGAGGGCAGTTCTTAGACACTTATCCATGAATATGATAAATAGCCACGAGGACATAACGCATCCTTGTTTCACGCCTTGCATAATATCGAACCAGTCACTCAGTTTCCCATTTACCCTTACACTCGCTTTACTACATGTATATATTGTTTTTATTGCTTCTAGGAGCCCTCCATTTACACCGTACTCTTTAAGGACTTCCCAAAGTTTACTTCTATTTACCTTGTCTAATGCTTTTTCTAGGTCATTAAATGCACAGAAAACTTTCTTTCCTACTCTCAAGCTTTTTTCTGTGATCTGTCTTAGGCTAAATATCTGATCTGTACATGATCTTCCTGGCATAAATCCACTTTGGACTTCCCATATCTTCTCTTCTGTATGAGTATTGAAATAATAGGGTCGCCACTGGACCTGCAATTTTTAAAAATTGGGCGAACCGGGAAATAACAGTAAATCTATTTTTTGACCGAGAATTTTACAAAGCTTTCGAATAAAACTCTATCCAATCACTTAAAATGTCACAAAATTTATATCGATATAAAGCAAATTTAAATCCCTTTCATCATTTATGGACCCCAAAGCCACAAAACAGAAAACTAATATAAGTACTGAGGGTCGCGAAAAGCCAACAACAATTTAAAATAAGTTCGATTTCCACTTTTTTTAAATGTTAAGTTAAATTTTCGAGTTTTTCAATCATGAAATCATTCAGTTTATAATGCCTAATTCTGAAATTTTCCAATTAAAAAATTTTCCATTCTAGTTCTTCGACAGCGCCACTAATTTAGATCTATTGGGAGGAAACTGGAGTTGTATTACAATATTAGTAAGAAATCTTATAGTAAATAACTAATTTTGGACCTTAGTATGTATAATATTTTTTATTAAAAGGAATTGATATTTACTGCTCTTTTTTACTAGCATTGCTCTAATAATTTTGAGATAACCAATTGTTCTCATGTCAGGTGGCGCTGTTGTCAAGGACAAAGAGTTGCGCTGCAAGCGTATTAAAAATGGAAAAATAATTGATTTTGAAATATGATTCTGTCTAACTTGTGGAATGATGTTGAAATCCAAGGTTCGGGAATGATGAATAACAATTTTTTAGTTGATTCTATATCTGTTAAAAATTAAACTATTTATCTATTTTAAAGTTAAAAATTGATCTGTTTCAATTCGAAATCCTCTTAGCAGTTAACCCTCCGTTTTTCACATGGGTCCAGCCAGACCTTTTGCGATTTAAATTGTTTTTCTAGTATACTTCTGATTGAGCTAGCGACTTGAAATCTCTGATTCTTCCTAAAATTTCATTAGCTATCATTAAAAAAAATTGAAAGGATACATGCCATACATGGATGATTACAAGGATATTTATTTGAATATACTTCGGTTTGGCACATGTGGTCTGGCCAGACTTCTAATATTTCATATGGGAATGTATGAAATATAGTCAATTTTAAACAGTTTACTGCGTTTTTTTAGTTTCTCTTGCTATTTTTCCATTCGAAACTGCCTTTTATATTCTAGCATCTTGCATACACATATGTGAAATTGTGAACGTTATAAATTAATCCCTTACTTCTCCTGCTTCCATTCCCATCACATCACTCACTTCCCAACCCCTCACTTTCACTTACTTCCACTACTTCCCTTCCCACACTACCTAACCCCTCATTAACCATACTTTCCACCCTTCCATTCCCTTACTTCTCCATCATCTACTTTCCCTCTCCAAACTCCCCTACATTCATTCCCCACGCATCCCACCCCCGCACTTTCACACCCCCTTCGCTTTTCTTACTTCTCCCTCTTCTACATCCAAACCCCTAACATGCTTCACATCCCCCACTGTTCCTACTTTCTAGCCCCTCACTTTCTTTACTTCTCCTTTCTCGACTTCCCCTCCCCTCATATCCCTCACTTACACTCACTTCTCCTACTTCCCTAATTCCACTCCCATACTTCTCCTACTTTTCCTCCCCTCCCTTCCCTTGATTCTCCCTCATTCATATGAATTCCGTTTATAAGAATAATACGAATCGAAATAAAGCGCAAAAATGAATGAAAAAAAATTGTCTTTACCGTTAGAATTTTTTTTTACCTTAAATTTTTTTATTTTCACCTGAGTAGGTAATTAAACATATGCGAAAGCCACTAGGAATAAGAAAAAACCAAAAATATATATCTGCATGCTATATAAATCCATTTCAATACACCTCCAAAAACGCAATATTTCCATATTTCCATATACATTTGTATGGAAATATACAGGGCCTGGTCAGACCACATGTGCCAAACCTAACGTTATCGGAATATGTGCCAAACAGAGGGTTAAACAAATCTAAATAAACGTCCGATTGAAACTTGAGCAACTATTTTTAATTTTTTTTTAATTTCAAATTAATAGATTCATAAACAAACGCTTTTGTTCAATTTAAAATCCTATTCAAATATTGTAACAGTCTTCCATTTTTTATTCCATTTTCAACCCATTCAATTTAAAATGGTTCATTAAAAAAATCTTTTTTTTAAATATGTATTTAGCAATTTATTGACTGTTCATTTGAAATGAACATTTAACCAATTCCGTTTTGGCATTTGCATATATCTCTCTACGCTTGAAATAAAAGAAAACACCTGTTTCACAGTTTAATCATAAATTTCTTCTGATTCGTTACTATCATTCTAAGATTACCTACGAATTCTCAAAAATTGACAAAGTTACGGCTGTGTTTTTAAATGATTGAAAGTGGAAATTAATGGTAATATATTATGCTATGCATCTTTTGAGTTTCGTTCTCAGTAAAACACTGCTTCACGTTGAAAAACATATTTCTGAGAAATCGAATTTTCGGATTTTCCTTGGAAACAATTATAGGTACGGCAAAATGGCCACAATAAAGTGTACGCATCTAGAAAAGTTTAAAAAAATATACCTCTTCCTCTTTTGTTACAAATTGTATCACTACAAGAAAAGAAAATTATATTTAAAAGAGAACATTTTTTCCGGCCTCAACAATGGTTAAGCCACCATAAAACTTGAAGGATTCCTTTCTTTCTTATATAAGTAATAAACAAATGAGATAAAATAAAACAGGTGGTTTCATTTTCCAACAAAGAATTCTAAACTTAGGGTTCTTGAGAAAATCTACTTTCTAGAATTAAAAAAGACAGCCGCTGATTGTAAAAAATAAAAAAATTTAATATATGTGATCAAACTGTGAAATGAATTATATATCCAAATGAAATGTAATTCTGACACCATGATCTAAAATTTTCTTGAAATTTTCCCGACTAGAAATGGAATTGGTTATTTATATGTCAAATATTAAAAACTAAACAATTTAAAACTCAAATGTTTGAAGTAGCCTTCAATCGTTAAGATTTTAGAGTGCTAAATTTAAACTTTTAACGTCACAATTCTAATTGTTCTTTTACAAATTTTAATTAGTAAGTGAAAATGTTGAATTTTGATGTCCTAATTACAATTCAACAATTATTATTTTAAATTGACTTTAAATAAAAATAATTGAAAAAGTCTTCCAATACAAAAATGTTTAAATCGTTCAATTTTTAATGTCTGTCGGGAAATGACCAGAAGTTTTTTTCTCCAATAAAACGAATCACCTGAATATTTTATTCATTTATGTTAAAGGTAATAAAATTTGTAAAATAAAAAAAAATAATCCAAGTACAAATAGTAGAAAATTGGTAAATAGTAGCATGTTTATTATTTTTTTTAGGTATAATAACAAATCCACATACATTAAAAATTTTCGGCCAACAATGGAATAAAATTGTAATGTCAAATTTGAAGGTCAAAACATCGACAACTGTAATTTGGTGATTGTGAATTATCTTTTGTTAAAGCTCCTTTAGCTTTAATCATTAATGAATACATTCTCATCATGTATCTCGTGCTTCGCACTGGATTTTGTCCAAAATGCGAACTTCTCCATGTTCTGTTCGACACTAAATACCAAATGTATATAACATTTATTTCTGTATCTCGGCCTGTAAATGCTTATTCAGATGTTGCATAATAAAGAACACATTTTATTTTTCATGATTACTTTAATATTTGTTCCTTATTTTGCACCAAATTCAATTCTCAGTTACCCTGAAAATATATAATTTCAATCAATTTATGTTATTACAATTCATAATATGCATTATTAAAAATTTTATTGCAACTTCTAACGTTTTTCCATAAATTTGATTTGTTTATTTTCAATGTTATTTTTTACGATCTAAACGAAAAATACGCATCTCAGCGTAAGGTGGTTCGAAGAAAATTTGTAGATATAATTTAGGCGAAAGATTTTGTTGGATGAGATTTTATTGCAGCTTGTGTCCTTTTTTCAAAAAGTTATATTTTTTTTATTTTCAGTACATTTTTATAACAAGAGTTTATAATAAATTTGTAGATATTTTTTAGTTGAACAACTTTGTCTTTTCATTTTTTTCGTCTCTTATGTCTTTTTTTTCAAAAATTTAATTTTTTTATTTTTATCTTATTTTTTACGATTAAAAGAAAATCTACTCATCCTATCTAAAGATTACTGATAACAAATTTGGAGATCCTTTTTGGGTGAACAACTTTTGTGTCTTATTTTTTTTCGTACCTTGTGTCGTTTTTCAAAACATTTAATTTTGTTATTTTTAATGTTATTTTTTACGATTAAAACAAAAACTACGCGTCCTATCAAAAAATTATTGATGACAAACTTGGGTGAGTTTTTACTCTTTTTTCGAAGGGCAACTTTTGCCTATACATTTTTTTCATAGCTTGTGTCGTTTGCTTAGAAATTATATATATATTATTTTTCTATTATTGTTTTTAACGAATAAAACAAAAACTACACATCCTATCAAAAAATAATTAATAACAAATTTGTAGCTCTTTTTTGGGTGAAGAACTTTTGTTTCATAATTTTTTTTCGCAGCTTGTGTCGTTTGTTCAAAAATTTTATTTTTGCATTTTCAATGTTGTTTTTTAAGAATAAAACAAAAACTAAGTGTCCTATAAAAATGTGATTAATATGTATGCATATATGTATATTTAATATCTCCCTTTTGCGAGGTTAAGGGATTAATAACAAATTTGTAGATCTTATTTATGTGCAGAATTTTTGTTTATTCACCTTCCTTGTATCAGCAAAATGGAATATTTGAGTTTTCATTATTTTTTGTGAGGTCAAAAATTTGAATTTTCGATTTTTCAAGAAAGTTCAAAAAGTTGTTGCGATAATATTGTAGGGTGTTCAAAATGCAACGTTCTTCTCTCTTCGACATTTTTTCATATCGTGCGTCATTTGGCTTAAAATCTTCATTTTTGTTCCTTTTTTGGGATTTTGTAAATGCAATAACTCCGGTAATTTTTCTTTTTCAAAACACTTCATGAAGATAAATTGTCCGTACTTTTTAGTACTACTAACAACCGTACATAGAATTTTTAAATCTTAAAAAAAGTTGTCTAAAACATTTTGAAAATGCGCTCACTTTTTCAATTTTTATCAAAAATGGCTGGCTAACTAACTTGAACTACATTTTAGGACACTTGAAGAGTATACCAAAGCTTAATCCAATCTGTCAATTCATTCGAAAGTTATCGTGCTCCAAGGCAGACATGCAGATATACAGACAGACGTACAGGCATACGGATAGACACATTCGTAAAAACCTGTTTTTTGGGTTCAGGGGGTCTCAAAACGTGGGTATTTGACAAAAGCGGGGGGGGGGGGGTCAAATTTTACTCAAATATAATACCTTCTCTAATGAGAATGTAATAATAAGAAAATTTACAAGTAAGAAAATACACTGAGAAAAACGATTAGCTGGGCCAACTACTTAGTTTATAAGATATGGCACTGATATTTTATTAGTTGGGACAAACATTTGATTAGTTATTGATACTAACTGAATAGTCACTGCAACTGATGAGATGGCTGTACCAACTAATTTAATAACATATTTAACAAGCTAAATAATTGGTCCAACTAACCATTTTTTTCATAGAGCATTGATAGAAACTCTTATTCCAGCTTTTCATTGACTCAAAAGCAATTTCGAGTTTTTTGTATCCCTCGACTAACCACCTTTATTTCTTCATTGAAAGCTGATACACATCTCAGTTCACTAAACTGAGCATAAAATGTATGGCACAGCTGATTGATCGCCCTCCCCTTAGAGCTTAGACAATCGCTGACCAGCTTGTTCGAATTCTCGCCTCGCTTCATTGTTTTGCTTGGCAGATGTTTCGTCTTGAGGCAAATTATTTCTTCTCGTCAGACATTTTTGCTGTAGAAAATCTTTTGATTGGATATTTTGATTGCTTTCATCGCATGGAAAATATGTCGACCACTGACAAAGATTTTCTGATTCCACAGGCAGATAATTTTGATCCAGGAAGTAATCAATACAATGATTTCGAGCAAAGTATTGCAGATATTGAGTTTGACGATTCTTATGGAGAGCATTTGGGAGGAGGTTATGAAGATCAACCTGAGAATCAAAATGTGATGGAGGTGAATTAATTTCCTGCTAATTTGAAAATTCAAAAATCGGAATTTTTATTTCAAATTTGATTATTTTATTTAAAAAGCTGTTCAGCTTTTCCTAAATTGAAAAAAAAGTGTAATTAAAAATACTTTTAATTTTGGGAGCTTCGGAACCTTGCTGAATTATTATTTTTTCAATTTAGACTTTTAGAGCGTTATAACTTTGAAAGCATTGGTACGGAATGGAATTATTTTTATAAGGAAAGCGATTTCGAAATTTATCTCTCCAATTTTATAAGCTGACTCATCAAATTTGTAATTATTGATAACATAAATTTGAATTTTGAAATTTGAATCCTATCTCCAATTTGGATGTCTTCAATTTTAGAACCTATTTTTTAATGGATGGGTCTTTTAATATTGTCAGATTGACTATAGTCAAACGTAATATAGTTAAATCTATCAATATTTTTAATAAAACATTTCTTGAAGTATCATTAGACTTATGAGATATTCAATTAAAATCGACACCATCTCAAACGTTTCGTTGAAGCATGGAGATTCAGAAAAAAAGATCCAGGATTTTGAATTTGAACTGCTTGAATCGGAGAATGAGTTTGAAGAAGCAGGCGAAGAATATGAAGAAAATATAAGGAAGAAGGAGATAGATTTACAGGAACAGGAAGTGAAAACTTTGACACCACTAATGGCGGAAAAAGGTGAAGAGGAAGTTCGGTCTTTGGAATCTAATCATTCCTTTGAGCTTCCAGCCGAGGTTCGCATAAACTTGTCATACACAGTCGTAATACCTATCGAATTACGATTTCCCGTGACCTTCATGATCTCTTAAACTTCTTTTTAAAACTGTAAAAAAAAGAAATTCTTTGTTCAGCAAACGAGAAAATTGGCAATATAGCTATAATTTATTAAATGTAGATGGAATAATAGAGAGAAAATAAAGAGTAGTCTGCTGGTAAAAGGATAAATAATTATTAAGAAAGAGCTTTACGTAGAAAGATAAATAAATATGAGGAAAATGAAGCGTAATCAGGGAATCTGGACTCGTCACTTCTTTCCTTATTTAGGTGTTGCAAGATCGTGAAGCGATGATTAGCAAACTGGAGGAACTAAGGAAGGAGCAGCCAGCGTTGATGCGTAAAAACAAGCTTCTGGAGTTCTGGGTGGCCAAACACATGGCGAAGGTCAGGGCAATGCTGCTATCATCATATCTCAAGGTCGAGTCCAACAAGACCTTGGAATTCCGAGCGCGCGTTATCTTCCGTCGCTTGACTCTTCTCGTCGTCAAGACTCGAGAGTCGAGCCCTTTTCGTGTAATTTCCTCGGCATTCCTGGTCGAACTCATTTTTCATCTCCTCCTTTATTGTGCATCGAGGTTAAGCCGGTGACCTTCGCATCCATCAGCTATGGTTCTTTCCTCTGATCCAGGCAGACCAACCAGAAAATCACTCCTGTGGACGTGTCGATGCAATTTGAAGAGTTCAACTTGATGTACAACAAGGCGCTTCGGATGTATCAGCAAGATTCTGATAGAATCCTGGCGATGCAGAATCAGCTGCAGATGGAGGTTGATAATTACGAAAACAAGGTTCAGGAAGTGCTGGATAGAGATGAAAGGGCGTTTCAGGATCTGATCGATCAGCAAAGAATGATTGGAGTTGGTTTGAAATTTTCTAAGTGTGCTAAGCATGTCTCTGAGGTGCATTTTAAAAATCTTCTTCGGCAACAGGTTGGTAGTTTTTAAAGGACCCTTAAATTTAACAGTTAAAGAAACCTTTAAGCAAATTCGAGACAAGCGCTAATTCTAACCGATTTAAAAAATAAAGATAATAAATTAAGATCGAGAACCAGATCATCTTATGAGGATATTATTCAAGTAAAAGCTTTACTATATTTACCAAGAGTTTCTGTTAGTTAGAATTAGTTTGACAGAGAAAACATCTTAAAAGATAATTACTATACTATGTACAGTAACGGCGGCCCCCCTCCGAGCATAACCATGACAAGCGCAGCTTAACTCCGGTTATTGAATGAGAATCTCAAATAATTCGATGTGTCCAAACGGACAAGTAATTTTAATAAGAAAATTGTCCAACTAGTACAATATGTGAACTTTCTGAAAAAGTGTAAACTTTAACATTAAAAAAGAGGGTTTTATTTCTTAAATGAACCTTCTATTATCCAGTTAATTTTTGTTGTTTGAAAGTGGATTGTATATGATATACGCTAACAATTTTCTGGAGCTGCTCCTTACAATTCATTTCAATTTTTTCATATTAAAAGAATTTTGTTTTTGAATTTTAAATTACTTATCAAGAAGTATTTTTAAAAAACTGTGTTATACATGATTTTAATTTTTAAATAATTTAAACTCGTAAAATAGATCCGTTGTATTAAAATTGCTTGTTTTTATTGTGTTATAAGTTCAATTAAATATTTGAAGGGTGGCAATATATGACTAGATAAACAAAATTTTTGTCGATAATGGGTTCATTGGATATTTTTGAAATCTCATTTCTTGATACAGTAATTTAAAAAAAGTGCTAATAAAATTATAGTTCAAATTTTAACGCAGTAATAATTTTCATCAACTATTTACTATTAACATATCTTGAAATTATTATCATCGTTCCATGAAAAAATATATACATTTTCTCAATTTTGTTTGGATTTTTAGCAAAAAATGTCTGTCATACTGTGATATCGCGATCTTCAATTTGGATTTCTTCGGAACAGGTTATTATATTGCATCAAACCTTTTTTATTTTTATTCAACGTCCCCACATCTCGAAAGCAAGATTTTGTTTTGGAAAAAAATTGAAAATTCGATTTTTAATGACTATACAAAACCGATTTTGAGAACCCATGAAATTTTAATCTTAAAATTCTGGTTCGTTTTTCTCGTAATTGAATAACTTTTTCCATCAGCATTTTCAAACTTAATATCTCGTGAGCGTGTATTTATTACTTATTTTGGCTGATAATTGAATTCTTTATCGCAATCTACAGCCGAGCCTACTCGAATTTTAGATTAGTGTCACTATGAGATTGTCAACTTCTACGTCCATTTTCATGATCCTGGATAAGATTTTTTAATTAAGATTTTTTGGCCTGAATCTAAATACTTCAGATTGGCAGTGACCATTGGTTTCATATTTAAATAGTGATTTGGACTTTACTGCCACCCTTCATTTATATTTCCATAATATGCAATGCAATTTGGATTTATCTCAAATTACCATTATTTTATATCTTTATTGGGTATGGGCTTAAACTCGTTTCTGTTACTAATTTTTTTCTAGTTGTAATTAAAATTATTTCAGTTCATTTCAATAAATGATTTTTGTAAGTAATTACATCTTCACAGACAGAAATAATCATTTCGTAATGTATTTTCAAATCGAATAACAATTTATTGATGCAATATAAACCAATCTTATGATAATTATTAATATTGAATACCCGCACCGAGACCCGCACAAGACATCACATTAAAAATAGTAATTTCTATACAAAAATAAGCCAGAGTAAGGTATTTGAACGTCCAAAAAGAAAAATACGTTGCAAATTGATTTTTGTTTTAATTCGATAAAATCTATCGACTGCTCCATACAAGAATATGGAATCAAGTTCAGATGATTCTGTATTAAGAATCAGGTTTCAGATGATCTTTATATGGAATCAAGTCTATTTTCATGTATTTGCACATTCTGACTTTTGTTGATGTAATAAACAAAAGCAGGCCATCTTGCAGCACGTAATGCAATTCTATGGAATTCTCTGTAATATTTACTATTGTGTGGAGTTTATTAATTATTGACTTGATTTTATATTGTATCAAGCAATCAGTATAAGGATAATGATGGATAAGGAAAAAATTTTAATTTAGTTTGTAAAAGATTTTGAAAATTGCCAAAGTAATGGCAGCATAATAATTATGAAAAAAATGTCCAGTAAAACATTGGACAGTTGATTTAATTTCATGCTCCGTTAAGAAAATTACAAAAAATCAAACAGATAAATAACTTCTTTTCATGAGACATGGAATCCATCTATAGCTACAACTTAGTTTTTTTTTTAAGAAGGGGAGAAATTAGCAGCATTGAAAATTATGATATATTTATTTTTAGAAACTCCCCTTTCAATAAAGGTACTGGAAGTGAACGTTCACATTATTCAATCTAAAGTCTACTAATGATTAAAAGTTAATTACTTTACTCATCATTATTTGATAGATCACGCATCGTGAAATTCTTATGAGCTGTCGCAGCAATTACAATCACCACCTCTGTCTTTTGGAGAACCTAACTAAGAAATTAGCAGAACTAGAAAAATTGGGAACAGGCAAAAACTTCCTGGACTTTCACCATTTGAAAAATACTAACTTACAATTAGTTTTCAAAGTAGATGAACAAATCAGCGAAGTCGACAAGCTGCGTTCCAAGTAAAGGCTATATTATGTTATTCATTGACTATGGGGTACAGGGAAGAGGGGAATGTCTAGATGACTTCTCATCTACAGTGCATAATCATGTTTATGCTTTCAACCTGATGATCTCGCTTAAAAAGAAACATGACGCGAGACACGATCCACTTTTATCCAATCCATTAACTCGAAAGGCAAAAGCGAATCTTGTAGTATATGAAAAAGATTAGGAGAATCAACTCCTCATTTAAAAATGAATGCCCAATGTACTTTTGATATAGCTGTCGGCTTTAGATTTTAACCGGATCTTGAGGCGCGAAATTTAAATTCTGTGAAGGTTGCTCTTTTACCTGGGTCTATTTATAAATTTGAAAAATCATTTGGATTATATTAACTGATAAAAATATGTAACATGTATTTTTATAGCGGAATACAATGGACAAGCATTTAAGAGATTAGGGTATCTAGAAATCGTTTTAAAACACTTGAAACCTTTAGAAGTTTTGTAATATTCCATGCACAATTTTGAAACCAATCAAAAACTTTTACAAAATCGTTAATGTCTCTCTAAATCCCTTAAAGTATTCTCAAAAGATTCTGGGAAACCCCTTGAAATATTCTTGAATTACTTGAAATCCTTTGAAAATCTGTGAAGCCCATTGAAACATTTTTAAATACTTCTGCAGTCCTCAAAACCTTTTAAAATGCTTTGGGGTTTCTATAAATCTTTTAGAATCACTTGAAACCTTTAACAATTTTATTATATGATCTGAAATATGTTCAAATTCATTGAAAAAGCTTTAAATATATTAATATCTCACAAAATCCTTTGAAATCTGCTTAAATCGATTGTAACTCATAAATATTTTGTGTAAGTATTTGAAATCACTTGAAACCCTTTTAATTCCCTTAATATCCCATACAATTTTTTGCAATTTCTTAAATTAGTCTACAATTTTTTGAAATTCTTCGCAATCTCCTGGAATCTGTTGAATTCACTTGAAATAATTAGAAATCACTTGTAATATTTCAGAAGGCTTCGGAATCGTCGACATTTTTTCTAATTTTCCAAACTCCAAAGATATCTTCTGAAATCCTTCGAAATTTTGTGAAATCCCTTGAAATATTTTCAAATACTTTGACAATTTTTAAACTTGAAACCTTCAAAGGTTTGGTAATATCCTGTGAAACATTTTGAAACCCATTGAAAACTTTTACAAAATCGGTAAACTATTTTGAAATATTTAAAAAATCCCTAAACTTTTTAAAATACTTTGCAAGTACTAAAAATTCTTTGAAATCCATTGAAAACTTTGAAAGTTCTTTTTTGATTTGCTCTGAAATATTTCGAAACTCATTGAAAACGCTTTAAATCTCTTCATATCTCTTAAAATCTCTTAAAATCTTATTAAACCGATTAAAATTCATAGATATTCTGTGAGGGATGACGTCATTTTGCCGAATTTTCAAAATCCCACATGTGAAAATATACCGAAAAAATAATTACCGAAACATAAATTTTGCTCGAAAAATGAAAATTCTCGAATTTCAAATTTCCGAAAGAAATTAAAACTGCCGAAAATGTGTATTCCTGAAATTTAAAAACCCGAGTCTTCGAAATCCCGAAAATAGTAGGAATTATTTCAAAGGGCTTGAAATCTTTTTAAATCCCTTGCAATCCCATATTATTATTATTATTATACCATTAAGCCATTTCCCTTTCGGGGTAGGCGTGACTTGCTCGGTTGGGGAATAGTAAACAGGTGAATAGGTATAGAGTAGGTTGGTATATGGGCATAAGGTATATAGGAGTTTTATAGGTGTTAGGGATAGGTGTTTTAGATCGATCTGGAATTCTCGTGTCATTTATTTAGATGACACGTTCATTCCGCAACACTGCTCCGACCCAGGTTGCTGATCAATATCTCTAGCGATCACCCCAAGTGAGGAGCCTCACAAAATTGTTATGTATGGTTCCCCACTTGGGCCCATTAGTATCCAAAGTCTCTGTTTCAGGCGCCATTCACACTATTGTCACTCTGTTTACAAACTATTTGTCGCCACACATTTCTGTCCTGGCATACTACTCTAGCTTCCTTCACGTCCATGCATTTCTTCACGCAAGCTCTTGTGTTCCTATGGCTTCTTACGTCTCTTCGGATTAATGTCTCATTCACAGATTCTGACCATTCTTTCGGCGGTCTACCTCTGGGCATTCTACCATTTACTTTACCTTTATACACTTGCTTCGTCAGTCGTTCATCTTTCATTCTTTCAAGATGTCCGAACCACCTTAGCTGATTTCTTTCCCATATGTCAACTAGTGTCTCTTGTGTACCACATTCTTTGAGGATTGTCTCATTTCTGACTTTGTCCATCAGTGTTTTCCCGCATATTATGCGGAGAGGTTTCATGCCGATCGCGTTGATTTTGCTCCTGTCCTTTTCTTGACAGGTCCATGTCTCGCTACCGTATAGTACAGTTGGTACGAAGATAGAGTTATGTATGGCCATTTTAGCTTTTTTTGATATGTTTTTATTTCTGAGGATGGACCCTGCTCTACCGATAACCTGCTCACCCTTATTTATGCGCCTATCTAACTCCCCATCTATTTTTCCGTCATATCATTCTTTGTAATCTCTTAAGTTGGTAAAAAAATCCATTGAAATCCTTTAAGATTCCTCGACATCTCCTGAAATTTCTTGTGATCGCTTGAAATAATTAGAAATATTTCTAAATACTTCAGTAACGTCGGAATTGTTTAAAACTTTTCAAAACCCAAAGGTATCTTATCAACTATTTTGAATCTTTTGAAATCTTGATGTAATGATTAAAATTCTAATGTCTGGTGTACACTTAAAATTCGAATGATTATAACAGATGTAAAAAATTGAATGTTGACAGCGGATGTCATTTTTATATTTCAAATGTAAAAAATAGAGGAATTTCAAGTCATTCAAAAGCCAATCAGGTTTTCAACAACACTGAGTGCGCGATTTTCGAGACATTTCGTTACACTACTTTTTTAGATAGATATATGAAATTAAAACAACAGAAAGGTAGTATTAAATAAGGTATTTTGGATATACAGGATCTATGAGGCTACTAGCAAAGTAGCATGTTGCAAAGAAAAGGACTTTATTCTTACGAAAAACATAGAGGAATGGTCAAAAAAATTGGATGTAGCTAAAAAGAGATGTGCTATAGGAAACGAGCGTCTCAGTAAAGTTCGTCTTCGACAAAACACTATAATCAGCACGACTCGAAACAATCGTTTCGTTAATATGTAAGATATTTAGCAATTGAGCGGTTGGGTGCAACAACGGTGTCCTTGCATTTTTTAAATTCACTTTTTTTGACGAATGACAACTTCATGAAGAACAAATAAAAGATGAGTGAGTTCTGAAAATTCAAAAGCGCTGTTACTTCACCCATGCAATTGTTCAAATTCTTAACTTAATTGGAAATTCCAAACTTAACATTTGTTTGAAATTCAATCCAGCCCACAGCTTCGGGGAATTCATCAAGGTTTAAAAAGGATGGAAAGTTATAGAAGCAAGAACACGGTTCTTCAAAATAATATTAAAAACAGCGAAATCAAACGAAATGGCAACTTATCAACTACCTCAAGAGCCTTGGTAGCGTCTCAAACTATATCAATATTAAATCCAGGAAGAAGATGAATTTTTAGATTAAAATTCCTGACTCGGAATTGTGGATGAACCGCGATTAATTTCTGATACTTGTCTCTCTTACAAGATAAATATTCGTATGAATAAAAGCAATATTGATTTTTGTATGATGTTTGTATTTTAATAATGTTACTGCATTTTTAATATAGTTTCATGCCAAAATTAAGTACAAAATGCATTTATCAAACTTCAATTGATTACTTTCTTACAAGTTTTAATTTCAAATAAAATCGGTTGCCGCATGCATGGCAAATCGTAAGATTTTTTTATCAAGCCTGAATTAAAATGCGCCGCGATAAAATTCTAAAATTAATGAATTCTGCCGGATGACATTTATCGTACAATTTTGCCAATCACTGAAACCTGTTTCAAAAAGTCTTTGACCGATGTGACGGGCATCAATTTTTTCTTAAATACAATTCTAACCTTGAAAAGCTTTATCAATTTCTTGAATTTATTATATAATCTTGACTAATGCCAGTATTTTTCATTATTTCAATGTTTATTAATTTATTGAGCAAGAGACCACATTATTCATGCACGTGAATAATTCTTTTTAATTACCGATTATGAGTATGCAAAGTAATATGAATGAAAAATTGAGGTTATTTATTTGCCTTTAATATCCTATCATTTAAAGTAACAAACTACCTTTAATATTATTACCCATCTTTTAACAGGGATATTTTTCAGACGAATAACTAACGAATAATGAATATTTAAACATTAATTAAATTAATTAAAGGAACCTTGTTCCAACGCTGCATTTAAACATCTGGTAGGCATCGTTTAATTTTACTCTCATTATTTTGTCGATGTCACGTGATTATTCACGTGTTTTGCAATTTATGCAAGAATCCTCCATCCCCCGCAATCTTCGCACAATTAACGATTCTGCTGCCGGACATGTACGAGAATTACGAAGAGATCAGAGCTCGATAGGGCTAAAACGAAAAAGACTTCATTGAATTTGCAGACTGAAGCATATCACGAGAAGAATTATTGCCACCCTAGGCTGAAAGTTCTGAAGCTAAAAAAATCTTTGCATTTATGTTTTTTCATGTTATGATCAAATATTCTTAAATATTACAGCTCTTGTCTTCTCATTTTTTATTGAAAATTTTTTAATTTATAAGTTTTTAGTAGTTATTTTAATCATTCAAAAAATGAATCGAGGTAAGAGAACCTAATAAATACGACATCTTCCCGACTAATTGTTCCAGACTAACTATTAGTCTGGAAAATGTCGTATTTATTAGGTTCTCTCACCTAAAGTTATAAATTATTAATTTTCCCAGTTGTAAAAGAAGAAAATTTTATTCTTGTTATAAATTGATTTTTGTAATTATTCACATTACATCGATTCTCAGCCAAATTTAATGTTTAAAAAATATTACAAGTTGAAATTTCACTTTTGGATCTCTTAAATATTTGGGACTAACAAATTATTTTTATGTCATAGTTTCTCATCCTTTTGATGTCAGAAAAATATTAAAAGTTGAAATTTATGTATGGGTCATCTCTACATAACTTAAGCTTTTCGCATTCTAGGTGTACGATAATGATCGTGGGGTCAAATAATATTCAACGATTTTTCTGATAAGAGATTTTTTTAATAGGCGTGACAGGACTAATAAGCTTGCTCAAGCATAGGTGTAACATTATCGAAAAAACAATGATTCTATTTCAACCTTTTGCTGCTAACACTGAACATTAATTAAGGTTTATCCAACTGATTAAACAATTACTCAACAATTCTCAATGATTTTGTTGCTTTCCAATCTTTTAAAAAGTAACAAAATCTAGGTTAGATATAAATATGAGAATAAATCGAAGTTAAGAAATGTCACTAAATTGATTTTAATGGTAATTTTACTATGAAAAGAAAGTGGGACACGAATGTTACCGGACCCTACTGAGATCCAACCGTATTTAATAAAATAGTACTTATAATTTACATATTTTCAATCGACTTTTGGGAGAAATTGATGCTAATCAAGGTTAGAAAAAACAGAAAAATACCTCTAATTCCAAAAAATTCAGGTTCCAGAGATTTGAGGTGATAGTGGGACTACTGTTTATTTCAAATTACAAATGCATTTTCTTACCTTAATGTGTATTTCGGCAAGCAAATTAAGAGATTAATTAACTTGTTTCTGTTGGAATATTTTGTTGGGTGTCTTAAGATTTGTGTCATACAAAAATAAATGCTGCTTCGAATTTAGTTGAAAAAATATATTTCGAAAATGTTATGGGACACGACTGTTACAGTTTTAATATATATATAATCACATATATCATATAATCATATATGATTCTTCAACTTTGAATTTAAGACACCTACATAAGTATAATCACAGGGTTGCTATACAGAACCTGGAAGACCTGTTAAATCTAGAAAAAGTCCTGGAATTTTGAAAAAGAACCTGGAAACCCAAGAAAAGTCCTAGAATTTGGAAAAAGATCCTTGAACTTTGGATTTCTATTCATTTTTTAGATTGAATATTTATTTATGTACTTTTTTTATTCTTTTACAAATTCAGATTAATAGGAATTGATTAAGTTACGTTTTTTCCCCATATAACAGCACGAAAGTTAATAAAATTCTGCGTCTATAGTCAGCCCAACTGGACGGCAAATTGTCAGTTTAATAAAAACAAAAAAACATATTACAAAAATACGTCAAATTATGATGTTTTCGAAAAATTGGAATAGTTCTAAAAATAGTCAACATTTTTCGAAGTTTTTGACATTTTTTCCTCTATTGTTCCTGTAGATTCTGCTCTAGGACCGGACTTAGTGCAAAAAAGTCGCAAAATTTTAAATAATGATTGTACTCAGGGGTCATTGACAAAATACTTGATATATTTTTCAGGACCCCCCCCCCCCCCCCCCACCACCACCACCTACGTGATACTTTTCCATTGTGCTTTTCATGGAAAATGATCACATTTTGGAAGACCCCCCCCCCCTGACCGTGTCAGTCCTCTCACCACATAATTGAATAAAATTTAAAACAATAATATTTTTATACATATTACTGAAATTTATCAAAATGTAATAAATAATTAATTTAAAAAACAGTATTTGTACGTATTTTCACAGTTTTGAAATTATGCGACTTTTTGCACCAAGTTTGACCCTACGTCAGGATCTAAGGATAAAATTCTAAAAATATCTCAACACTGAGGTATAAATGCTGTGGAGATTTACCTTTAAAATGTGCTCAAGAATTTTAAAAACTGTTCATTATCTCAATTTTACGTTTTTTTCCATATTTTTTTTATAAAATTGACATTTATGTTTCAATTTAGGCTTATAAGACGCAAAATTTTAATGCCTTTCGTGCTATTATAAAAAAAATTTCATGTTAATATCAAAAAATTAGGGCACTTTTGCAGCATCTCAAAAAACTGGCGGGTAGATAATTTTCGCCAATAGTATACAAGAATTTTGTTGAAAATTATATTGCAAACAGTACGATTCTCTGAAATTGGTTTGAATTCAAGTTTTGAACAGAATTTTTTAAAAGCTGACCTGGAAAACAACTACTCAATTTTTCATTAATCTTGGACATTTTCTAAAATATTTAAAATTCGTGATATTCTTTGAAAAATGATCCATATTTAGAACTAAATTTAAAGCAACTTCCTATAATTAAAAAAAAAATGAAATTTGAAGGCGTATAATTTCGAATTTATAAACATAACCAATGGATGTTTTAAGTTATTAAAATATTTAGATTTTAACAACTTTTTCAACACCAAAACATGGAAATTTGAAAGCAGCTAATATTGTAAAATGAATAATAAAGGTCTAAAAAATAAAACATTCGACATGATATTATGAACTATGTACTTGTAAACTAAAATTCAGCTGTATATTTCCATTCACTTAGTGGATGAAACATTATCGATCTGAATTTTTAAATGCTACTTGAATGTTGCGAATTTGGGAGCACATGCAGTTTTTTTAATTTATTAAATTTGAAAAAAATGAAGTACGTATACTAACAAAAGATGTCACTCGATTGTTCCATGAATTACATGGAATTCTTTTACCCTAAAACTAAAAGAATGACCGAATTGTTAAACATCCCCCATATTTAAATTATTTAATATCTATATTAAAATAGAAAATAAATTGTAGCATTTAATATAGTAATGTATGGATATGAGTAAGTTATACAATCTAATGCTGTAATCGAAAGTATTAAATAATTGGTATCGGCGAATTTGAAAGGAGGGTTCAACACGTTACATTATTTTTCTCGGTTGAGCGATCGTGTGAATCGGCGATCGTGAATGGTTGTTGAGCAACCATTCTTGGAAGACTCTATGAATGAATGGATATTTCTGTTTAACCTGGCATCTCTACCTGTTGGCCAGTAGTTCTTTGACACCTCGTAGTGCCGATGCGCGATGCCAATGCCGCGAGGAGGCATCTATTTGCGAATCGAGTTTAACCTTCCGTACCCGTTATTATTAACGTGAGGATGCGCACAACGGATTAGTGCCTTTCATTGCCTTATGTGCTAATATGAGGAATCAAAGCTGCACATACGTGGGCTGCTTCATTCATGCGAACAAACGAGTTCACCCACCTGTCGAGTTTGCAAACCTGCAAACAAAACAAAAAATACTCGGACCACCCGCACATTCGCCAGCGAAACAAAGCAGATATTAATGACAATGATAATAGTAGTAGTAATAATAATAGTGATAGTAATCATAGCAATAACAACAGCGATAATCATGATTTCACGCATCCTTAGGGCAGTAGTAAAATACATCATCGCGAGAGTTACGAGACTATTATTTCACCCCGTGACGAATCGATTCTTACCATTTTCAGTGTGGGAAGCCTGTAGGGGGAAAACTAGACAAGTTCAAGGTGTCAGACATGTGATCGATTTAGGACCAATTACGGGCCTTGGAGAGGTTCATTAAATCCTTTTCGAGGATTCATTCGATGACACGTAGTCCCGAGGGGAAGACAAATTACCACTGAGAGGAACACGTGCCTATAGCTATAAAGGGAATCCAACTCTGAATCGTTTTACGGATTAGGTTTGGTTCTTCAGGCTCCCAGGTATTTGGAAAGAATGGGTCTGAAATGAGCCTCAGTCCTCTAATTATCACACGCCGAGGATTTAGTATTGAAATTTCAATAAAATTTTATCACTTTTTTAATTCTGTACCCTTTATAATTTATAGAAATCGATTTTTTATCGACTACTACTTTTCGAGTGTGTTATTTCAATCTCCAACCTTTAAACTACCGGCTTTACCGATATTTATAATGATATATTCAAATGTATCCACAATTCCACATGCTTTCAAATCCACACCCAGATGGATTTTCTGTGAATGAATCTGTTAACTGTTTTCTCGATTTCTAATACTATATGATCCGTTAAATTTCCGTTTCGTTTTAACCTATTACAGGCAGGTAGATAAGGAACCTGTTTATTTAGTCCCCTTGGTACCTGCGAACTCTGAAACCTGAAATATTTTGCTTTCAGAAGAATTATGTTTTGCATTTTTTAAACATCCAGATCTTTCTTCTTTCAGTAAAAGCGAATTGATTGGATGTTTTCAAGAAAGGTTCGGGGGTGGTATCGGAAAAGGAAAAAGCAGTGCGAAACAGAGAGAAACTTCTTGTGCTGGTGAATTATGCAGATCCGTGTTGCTTAGCATGTCTGGTTGCTCCAACAACCTTTCTTCTGTTTACCATAAAAAATTGGCGGCATCCAATTCGATAAATTCGCGATTGCCTGTCGTCTTTTGCCCTGCCCTGCTCCAGCGCTGGCTCAATCGATCCGGAGATCGATGGATCGATCTCACGCTCCCTTTGTTCGCATTTGAAGGCACGACATTTTCATTAAGGAGAAATTAAAAATTCCACATTATTATTTATAAGGTAATTAACAATGCCTATTCGTGCTATTGCGAATAAAGTATCTCTTAATGAAGTCAGTGTGAACAATGAATGTTTTGAAACAAATTAGAAGTAGTAAAAAAATGTATTCCGAAGTCATGATCTTCGCTTGTGAAGGGGAAAGTATAAATTCTTTGCCCCTTTTGTAACGAAAGTGTTGTTTCGGTTACGTGTAGGATACGTGTAGATAATTTCTGAGTTGATTCGACGTATTGGTCGTGATAAAAAGTCGATTGGTCTCTTCTGAAACCAACGAGAGTTCTTTGGCAAGTCGCTCGCGACTGGGTCTTTTCCAACGCGTCTACCCTTTAATTTAATTTGTGATTCTTGCATCGCAAGCCCCGTAATAAAAAAATGTGGCCGCGCGTGCTGCCAGTCTGGCTGTCCGCATTAGTTCGAAAGAAGAATAAGAACAAAAATAAGCAGAGGGCACGCATTAAGAGATATGGCAACAGAAAGATATTCTCCTCTTCAGTTTGGACACAAGAAGGATAAAAACCACGGCATTATAAATCCGTGGAAAAAAGCCACTTCGTTATTCTACTCACCAACTCTAACTTACCGAATTCAGAATAATAATGATATATTTAAGAAATTATTCTTTTAATAATAAAAATTTATATTTTTAGGTCGATCTTTATCTCACGATTAAAGAATATAAAAGGAATAACATTTGACATGTATGCATAGGCGGATTCTGACAGTCAACTAGCACTTAACCCTAGTACTACATAAGTGCCCGGGTAAAAATATTTGGTCTTGATTTTGTCTTGAGTAAAGACCAGTCCAAGACAATTCCAAGTCATTCTGTATGTCTAGCTCGTGAGACGGAACCAGAGTATTCTTGATGTCTTAGGACGAATATTTTTAACTTGAAGACACAAATTTATGTCTTGAGGGTCATCACTAATCCGCTTCAAACTTTATAGGATGTTTAAATTATTTATCTTCATGGTATTTATTGTTTATGTGTTGATAATTTCATTGGTCTGCAATAGTTATGCTGTTTGGATGGCGAATCTAAAAATGTTGTCCATCTTTTCCTATCTCCAACAGTTCACTAGATACTTCTAGAAAATGACAGTTTTAATCTTTTCATCAAAAATTTTATATGCCTGCAGTTGTTGAGACAGACAGGTTCCGAATTTCTTATTTAAAAATTATTTATTACAAAATTACAAGTTTTATCGGTTGTAAAATTTTAATCCTCAGCAGATGTCAACTGCTTGGTCCTCACCTAGCTACCTGATTCCTGGAAATGGCAGGCCCTGTCTGTGGGGTCCATAGTTTATAGAGGCCGCAGTATAATGGACAATAAAATTTACAAACTAAAACTTCTTTACTTTTGACCCTGGCAAATGTTAAGGCCACAAACTGGCAATATAATTTTTTTAAAGAGCAATTCGTTATATTTATCAGGACTTACACTTCTTGTCTTGAAACAAGTCAACCTGGTATTGTCTTGGCTCAGTCAACAGTCATAAATGCAAGCAAAGCCTGTATATCTCCAATGTCTAGCTGGTGAGACGGAGCCAGATATCACTGTCTTGGAGACATATTCGAGACATATCGAAGACATACAAGACAAAACCAAGACAAAATATTTTTACCCGGGTGGGCACTAGGACGCTATAGAGCTCACAAGCGTCGCGGGAAGAGATGAACATTCACCACGGCGAAAATTCACCACCTCTGCCGCATTGAGACAGTATCATCCATCACATGCAGCCACTGGTAGCATAAAAAAAAATTTATTTGAAACCAATATGTTATGAGCCCATTACGCCCCAGAAAAGTTAGGGTTAAGATAGCCCTTTACCAAACAGTATCAGCTACTGCCAGTTTATTAGTTCTACAAATGGCCACTGAATAACGCACAATGTAATTAATTAGATTTCATAAACTTACTGTAGA
>CAKNXH010000051.1:654431-713886 GCA_932178445.1 Andricus quercusramuli | reverse complement strand
CCATATATATATATATATATATATATATATATATATATATATATATATACACAAAAATCTACCTCGCACTGAGCCAATCACAGCCCAAACAGCTGACTCCCATATCAATCGTATGTTTTCATCTGACGCAATAGAATCCATGAAACCTTTTCTGCAACTATGTCGCAGTTGTAATTGTAAATCTTCGTACACTCAAAATCATGGAAATGATAAATATGAGCTGACCTTCGAGAAATTTGACAAATGGAGAAAACAAAACAGAAGAATTTTTTGGACAGTAATCATCATTATCAAAAAACGTTCAATGCATATGACACGTTCTCGCTCCATTTCGTTAAGGGGCTATCCAACGCTCACTTTTCTGGGGGCTCTACAGGCTCATAACATGGTGGTTTCGAATGAAATACCTTACATCACTTGTAGGTTGACACACGTCACTTAAAGACGTGCCTCACCCTACTTGTGATGTAATATACTATTAATTTATTTAAAATTAATTAAATTAAATAATAATTTTTTTAAATTATGCTACCACTGGCTGAGCAAGGTGGACGCTGCGGTCTCTATGAGGATACCAAAACAGCCAAAGGAAGGTATCCCTCTTACGGTGATTTTTTTACCGTATTACTTTGTCTGCTGCGTCGGGAGACATTAAACAGCCATATTTAGAAGTTTGTTTTATGACACAAGCTAATTTTTCATTATAATTCATTTTTATGTAAATATGTATGTATATATTGTATGCAAATTATTTTCCCATTTGTAAAAGATACGAAATCACAGATAATCTGACAAAATAAGAAGGTAAATAATGGAAAGCTGGAGGATAAGTAGTACTGAAAAGCGAAAGTAAAAAAAGTGCTCTTAAGAAAAATTTGCTCAGAGAAATACGTTGATGTTGAAAGCGATAAAGAAACGTCTTTCCGGAAAGATTGTTCGATGGATAAGACAAGTTTCATGTAAATGATGACAATGACATTAATGCAATCAGTCACGTTCGCTGAGATTGAAAATTCGATGACATTTATACGCGAAAGCGGTCTCCTTCCGCAAAAGGGAAAAGGCGTATTAAACTAATATATCGTGTCCATATTTTCAAGGACAACTGGTATATGATCAGCTTTTACAAGTGCGCGTTCTGTTATTCGATTTGTAATTATTATATTGCAGTTGTGGATCATTATGTTTTTTATTTTTATTCTTCAAGTGGGATGCTTGTAGAAGCTTATTACGAGTGATCAGTTTGATTGGGGACGCGGAAATGGAAAGACTATATGAAATACAGAAGAGTATTGGGCACTAGTAAACTTTGCCTTATGTGGCAATGGCAACTGATCATCGATGCACGATTTGAGCACGTCATTTCTTCTAGGAAGTGATCCACTTTGAAACAAAAGATACTTCTGTTCCGGCATATTATCTTTTGTTTCGCCCGATTAGTTGGAAAGGTTTATATTCCCGAAATTGTGGAGTAAGCTGCAATTTCAACTGATCTTATTCTAATGTAATAGATTTCAGTAGGATGTTTCGTAATTAACGAATTTCCTGATTCTATTTTCATTTGGTTGTAAATGTAGACATTTGTTTGAATCTGGAAAATATTATATATGTTTTAAAAGTTTTAAACTTCATTAGAATGTCCTAAAAACGTTCCATGGTCTTACAAATCAAAAGACCTTAGTTGAACGTTCCAAAAACCGTCCTAAGTCAAGCCAAATAATGTTCTGAAAATGTGTCATGTTTCAAATATGTTCTTAAAACGTCTGTTTTGTAGAAAATGTATCTTGTTTAGTTGAATTCAACTCTTTTTGATTTAAAATTAAACTCTTTTTTGTTTGAAACATCAATTATATTACATTTTTCGTTGAGAATTTTTTTTTTTTTTTTTTTTTGTTAAAAGCTGAACTACTTTGTTAAAGGTTCATTTGTTTTGGTTGAAGGTTCATCATTTTCGCTGTCGACGATGTCCATGAAATATGTATATGAAACTAGCAAATAAATCGTTTATGAAATATTTGAAATTGGTGACATCAATAAAAAGAATCTCTTTAAAAGCGTCTTGTTTTCTAATTTCTTCTTTTTCTGTTTATGATTATTATAAAATGAATCGAAACCTTGTAAAAAGGGGGGAGGGGTGGGGGTAAATTGGGTAAAAATTCGCGATTTTACGTGCTCCAGGATATTTTAACAATTTTTCGGGGAAAATGGGGGAAAGGGTAAATAAAGGATTAGGTAACAAAGAGAACAGACTATGATCCCTGTAAAGTTGAAAATAAACCATAAAATGATGATTTAATTAATTGTTTGTACATATTGATTGTGATTAACAAAAATTATTTTATTTGTTTCAGGTGAGTCCATATTCTTTTAGTTTTCGGATAGAAGTCTGTGAGTATGAAAAAACTTCATTATACAAGTATATGATCATCATAGAAAACTTTTTAGTTCAAACGGTACGCTTAAGGTAGTTTTTGTGCCAAAAATCACGTCTCTGGGAAAAAGTTTTCTGCGATTTTAAGAATTGAAATTATATTATCCGTTATGTTTTATTTAAAAAAAAAACATTTTTTATGAAAAAAGTTAAAAACTTACAAAAGAATGATTATTTAACAATATTTTTTGTAATTTAATTTTCTCTTACTGTCGTCTCTTACCAATTTGTTAAGAATTGGGAAATTTAATAAATCATACGACTTATTTTTTCGAGGAAAAAATTCCTAACAACTTTACTTTTTCTAATTTTAAAGATAAGTAAATAATCTTCATATATAGATATTTGTTTGAAAAATGTATTCTGTAAAGAATTGTTCTATCGATTTCAGCCATAGAAAAATTTATTGTCGAAGTTGGAAACATTAGATTCGTAGAGAATGTTTTTTTTTTCAAGAAAAAGAGTAATAATTAAAATTCAGACATTTAAAAAAAAATTGGAAAGAAGCGATTAAAAAAAAAAAAATTTGCAATTGATATTGTTAAAATAAAATAATAATAATCTGAAATAATAAAATAAATCTGATTTTGGACGCACGAAAACTACCTTAAATTTTGCTATATTTGTTACAAAAGAATGAAAAATCAAACATAATCAAATCCTATATTACATACGTCTTATGAGTTCTGGTAGGTTTTAGAACTGCGTGTTCATTAAAGATCAAATTAAGTTTGATCTCTGCCTGCAGCAGTATAGATTTTCTTAATGTCTGCAGTATTTTTCTATGATTCTGATAAGGATGATATCTCAACAATGAATATTTTACTTTCGAAGAGTAAGTGTTCTATACGCTCTTCTGAATCAACAAAAAAAAAGTATTGTTTTCTTGCCAATAAAATAAGCGCGTTTTTCAAAAAAAGTCAGAGAGGGATCGAAGTTTCTAAATCACAATAATTACGCTAATTGGCAATATGAGCTATAGCGCACAGCTGCAATATTAGTGAATGCATCGCGATTTATCGAAACAAAGTTCGAAATCAATTTATAGTCTCGGCCATAGAGAGGTTTCGTTTACGATGATCGAAACAATGGTGCGATTTCGCAGCAGGCGTATGCATGTACAATGCATATAGTTTCAGTTTCGGATAGTGGGCGTACAACAATGGTACCCGCTCAGGCTGTAGGAGGAGGGGGTCAATAATGTTATCAAACACTGGAGAATGTTTTAATTGTAACGATAATTGAATCGACCTCGGGTCAGCGACAGCATCGATGGACTCGACGTCCTTGGCCACAACCTGGCAGATGGTTGGCAAGACAAACTTGGTCCGAAGTTGCACGCCGTGTACCTTCACTCGTCTAACTTACGATGCAACTTTTAATTTTTCCAAGATACTTTGAACGAGAGTGAGGGGGAAGGTGGCAGGAATCAGTGAGGAGACGAAAGAGTGAGAGAGAAGGAGGAAAGTCGTGGGCGAACATCAACTCGTTATTCGCTTATCGAAAATTTTCTCAGGGACGTAGTTCGCTTATTTAACGATTCCTCGGATTGTATCCACGACGAAGAAGAAAGAGACTCATTAAATTTAATCGTCGATGAAGAACGCGTTCCACTTTGTCCACAAATAAAAGCCACTCGATATCCATTATCCGAATGGTGGTATATATAGTATAGACTATATATATCAATCCCTAGAGGAGATTGAGATCGACCCTCGATCTTCGATATTGATATCGTTCGTCAAAATCAAAATCGTTGTTCCCAAAGATCGACGACAAAGCGATCTTTTACTTAATCGTCGTTGGATCACAAGGTACAGTACAGCATTGTGAAATGCATTACCCAAACGTTAGACCAACTGTGGGAGAAAAGTCATGATGAGAAAAATGATCGATTTCATCTTTCAAATCTAGAACAAGATATTAGGAATAGCGGATTAGTACTTTCAGAACTTTCTTCCTCTTTCATCTTAAACTCTTAAATCTTGTTTTTTTTCAACACATTCTTTTCTTTTTACTACGGTCGATTCTTCTTCATTTCTATTTAATCTTGTTTCTGGACTTTATCATACGATTTCGTTCCAGTGTCTACTTCTTTTCTAGAGTGGTGGGTTCTTTTATAATAAAAAATTCTTTTATTAATAACCTCATCTTGGAAAGTTTATCTGAGCTTCATTTGTCCTTCTAGAATATTTACGAAAATTTAATCTCTTTCACAACTTCTAAATTAACCTAAAATTGTTAATAAGGGCCTTTTATCGTAAGATTACCAGTAATATAAACCATACACATACACACAGAGCCTAAAATACATTTTTTATGATTTCATGACAACTTTATTTTGACCCTTTAATCCTTCAATGTAACCGTTATGACATATAGAAAATTGTATAGCCTAGCGGGAATAAAAGAGCGTTCGTAACTCAGTCCAATCGAAACTAATCAAAGAGCTAAGTTATGACGAAATTGCCCGTTTTGTCACTTGTTCGAGTCGAATAATAATATAATAGAAGACGTGTAATTTCTCTTCCTCGTCTTAGTCTTTCAAAAAGTGACGCCTCCCTCTCCCTTACGAAATTAAACTTTATTCAGCATTTAGCGCGTCGCTCTTTGAACCAAAAAAAATTTTCTCTTTATTTTCTTCCTTTGCTGTCCAGAATTTTTACGTAATAGTAATTGATTTATTGAAAATAATGTCAGAGAAAAATGGATGTTCAATAGTTGATATTCAAAGTGCAAGATAGTACCGCCAAACATACATATATTAACATGTAACATTTACTATCTTTTTGAAATATAAAATATATTTTCACGTTAGATTGAAATATCCATGTTGTTAAAATTGTACAGGAAAACATGCCGGACCTCTGTCAGCCGCTTGATAAATAAGCTAGTCAATGCTGTTAGATGTCATTTCATGTCATATGTGAACTTGTGAAAAAATAATGATATAACTAATATTTTGTTTAAAAATGTGAATAATAATGCTGTGAATTGTTTGGATAGAGTAAAATGGTTGACGAAAGTCATGTTTCTTCTTCAAAAAATTCTTGTAGGTAAAAACGCTCTGCGTTGCATATCTTTAATATATCCACAGAAACTAACTTTTTATATCTAGATGGCTGTCCTATAGTTAGACATTAAATCACTCAGAGAAATGCGCCCTTTTGTGACAAAGGGATGTTTCTTGGCGTGAATGCAATTTCCTCTTAAATTTAAGTTTGAGAGGATTCTAATTTGTCTCACATTGAATCCTATTGCAACAAAAATTTTCCTAATGCGACTATTTCATCTAATCTTGCAGCCAAATAATTCTGTTTGTGTAAAAAATATATTCACGTCGTTCAAAATAAAATCGACAAGAGGACGTCGGACGATGCTTTTGGTTTCAAAACAACTTTTTCTCTGAGTGAATATGTTAACCGGAAACATCTATATTTTAAAGGGTAAACATCCATTTTTCTCCGTGTACCACACAGATTTATGGCTTTAAATACACGTGTATATTAGGGCGTATCGAAAAAATAAAGTTTTTCATTTATAGTTCTAATAGAGATAAAAACTTCTTCTGGAAGTCAAAAACACTCTCCTACAGTTTCACTAAAAAAAATGTCTTCTATCTCCGCATCGTAGATAAAATCAAGACTTTGAAAAGGATACTTTTCTTTTTATTATAAGACCAAACATTTTTCTACACTGTTTTTTCTCGACCATACTTGACCAATAAATGTATGATATATATTATCGAAAATATATTTTCAATATATTTCAACAAGAATACATGATGAAGATTGACAATGAAATCATTTTTATTGATTTTTAATTACAAAAAAATATTTTAAACTGAAATATTACTTTTTTTTTCGCGATGCCAAGACAAGAAAAGTGTGGCGACTTTATATTTATAAGAAATGCGTGCGGATGAGTGTCACTGGAGTGAATGACCCCTAAAACAAAAGATCTTGGATACTAATGGGCCCGAGTGGGGAGCTTTACATAATGACTTTGTGAGGCTCTTCACTTGGGGTGATTGCTAGAGAGATTGATCAGCAACCGTAACACTTTTTATAAAATGTCCGGTAACGCTCCATGCATATTATTTTATCATACTATATAATGAGAGGATGTTTTGCAACGCTGAAGTCAAAATCAATTAAATCCTGAAAATAGTCATTTTTACCATATTTTTAAATATATGAATCTGTTCTCCATATATTTTTAATTAAATTTCTTGATCTACTAATTTTATAATGATGATAGTAAATAATTATAATAATGATAACAAATAATTTTATAAAATGGTCAACTTTTTGGCAATCGCCTATATATAGCGTGTATAATTTATATTTGATTAAAAGTTTTTGAAATAATCAAATTTTAAATTTACAATCCCTTAGTTTAAGTTACATTATCTTCCAATTAAATGCTATCTATAATTATGAATAGTTTCAACATCTTTCAATTGATCAAATCTAAATACAAAGGATTTTTATGATGAACTTTACTAAATTAGGATGCATTCAAATTAGATTCATTTGAATAAAATGCTTTGAAAATTTGTTGCTTTCGATTTCAAAGGTTTTTAAATTGAATACGTGTTCAAATTATACATGTACTAAGTTCCAAGATGGAAATTCCAAAAGTGGACCAAAGCATTGCACAATGTAGAAAAATTTGACAATTACACAAGTACTACATTGAAAATTAAAACATCCATATTTTCCTACACAGTGTTTAGAATATAATTTCATTTCAAATTGAATTCAGTAAAATCGATTGAAGATTAAATCTTCATGTTCAAACTTTACATTAAAAATTTATCAGTAGTACACGGGTCAAATCACTTTTTTATTTTGATGACATAATTTTTGTACTTGAAAATTTTTCCTTTATGAGCAAAGTATGGAACAAGATTTGAAAAATTCACATACTAATTATTTCTGCATTACAGATAGTTTATTTTACAAATAAATTAAGTAATCTCAAGTTTTATAATATAATTCAGGGTGTCTGCTCACTTAGAAAACCTGGCAATGCCAGGAAATTTTCATGGTCAGGGAAACTCAGGGAAAAGTCATGACATTTTTTTAAGCAAGCTTAAATTTGTTAAAAAAATTTTAATATTAAATTTAATAACGATGTTTTTCATTTGTAGAAGTAAATGTATAGTTCTAGATTTATACTTATTTAGTTCAAACTTCTTTCTATCGCAGTTATACTAATCTCAGGAAAATATATTTTATTGAAACACCCTGATAATTAATTTTGTGAACAAAGATTAATTTCACATTTTATCAAAGTCTCCCATGTTTTTATTAATTTAACACTGAGAACTTTTAGTTCTAATGCCCCTTAAATTGAAATCTTTCGTAATCTATCTGCTTATCCTTTTGTACAAAAATATATTTACAGCCGTTCAATTAACTTGAGTAGATTAATAGTTTCTTTGGTGTGAAACTATGAGAATGCGCCCCTGAAAGACCGGATGATGCAGAATATGTCAAAGACGGTATGCTCACAGTTTCACGATTAAAACGTCTTGTTGGACATTGTCGCTTATTAATATATGCGAGCCTCATCAAAATAGCACTAAGCGAGGAAACGTGCGCAGCGTGGGCGAGGACACGCGCGTATATTCTTAATAGTATATCATATACAGGTTTCGAATTCCATTAAGCAATTTGGAGTACTAGTGGGCGTATGCAATAAACTTTTATGATTGATTCGAGGTGCAATCTAAGTAATTATATTGTCTGAATTATGTTGTCATTGAACCAAGCAATTCAGCAGACGAGGTGAAGACACCCCCTCCTTTCTCTCCTTCTAAGGGCTGGTTTGGAAATTGTCTATTATTGAATGCTCGTTGCCTTTTCCAAGCTCTCGCGTGACGGATACATAAAAATATAGAACTACTATGAGATTTTCTGCTGAAATTATGCTTATTTTCATTATGTGGATAAAAGCAGTAGCAGAGGCGTATGAAAGAGTTTTCAGCCATATAATTAGGAACAAAACCAATGGTTCACCGGATGGAATGTCTGTTATTAAAAAATGAAATAGTAAAAAGTTTTAGTATATGATACTGGGATGATTACCTGAATATGTGAAGAGAGATTGTTTATCGAGGAAAGTAGTTGGACTTGGCATATATTAAAAATTTATAAATTATAACTATATCTTGTTGAAAGTGCTTTTCAAAGAGAAAATTTTGCGCGATTACGCCTACGAGTAGAGTAGATGAAATCGCGATTGGTAAGGTGATTGTTGCAATTTATTTAATAAAAGTGGAAGACGCAATCACCTTCCGATTGCTATTTTATTTCTATGTAGGTGTCCCTCACTCCCCCGGTTTTATTACATTCAGTGGTGGGAAATATTTGTGTAATCCTTTCTGCAAAACATCAATAATATTTACATTACAATTTTATGCTTAAGCACAATTCTGGCAGACGACACTTTCTTTGCTTGTGCACTTTTATTGAAGTTATTAATTATTATTTTTATAAGGAATTGCGTAAGTTACGTTGATGTGGAATCAATAATGAGGGAGAAAATAATACTACAGTGGCGGAGAGAATGCCGCTTTATTACAACAAATAATCATAGATTTCATAGGCGTACGTTTCTACGTTATTATCAAAGAACTTCCCTTCAAGATTTGCAGTAGAAAAGATATTTCATCCAATACTGATTGTTTACAAAAGTTTGAAGTGCTCTAGGCTTCTTGAGCCAGTATCAACACTGCTAGCAATAACCAGAAATGGCATTTTGGACCACTTCACCCCGTTTATGTCGCAAAATTGACGTGATACACAAATTCTCATATCGCAAGAAAAAAAATTGACTCCTTATTTCTCAAAGGTTTGTAATCATTGTTGTAACTCAATTTGTTTTACTGTTTCTTTCTCGGTTTCTTTAGTATGTTCAGCCTTGTTACAATAGTCAAACATATTAATAATGTAAAATTCAAATACAGTAAACTGTGGTTTGGGATTTGCGGGAATCAGGATTCAACAGCTCAATAGTTATTGACCTTTTTCAGGTAGAACTCAGGGTTGATATTATCTTTATTTTAAGGGTCAACAAAATAAGCTTTTCAGTGGGAACGAATACATCCTTGATTAGTATCTCTATTTCCTCAACAACAGATTTCAAAAGATTTCAAGAGATTTCAAAGATTTCACAGTTCCTTCGAGGTTTTGAACATTTCTATTTTCGTAAAAAGAAACAAAGAACTGTATAAGAACTCGAAATTTAAGGAAAAAAAGTTTTAAAACGTGTTTTTTTTTTTGTGTGCAGAAATTGAAGATTTTGAGTTAGAATTTGATTGGTACTTTGGTGTCGGCTGCATTTAAAAAATTTTAGAAACAGGAATATGACCAGGAAAAAGTTACCAATCAGAAAAAAATCAAAATGTGTACGAAGACAATGTTGCATTACAATTTTTTATTTTTTATTTTTAGTAATGTGCAATAAGTAGTCTTATTGACTTATATGATCGAAGAGAACCTTCAGTTCTTTACGTTCAAATTTAAGACAATCAAACGCGTGTTTGCATGTCACCTCAATAAACCAAAAAAAAAAAGAGGAATGAATTACTAGCTCTTTTTTCCTTCATTGCGATAATTAAACAAACTAAATAGCCTAAACGCGATAATTAACATTACATTCAAAATTATAGGGCATATATAATATGGGTATATAGAAAATCAAGTAGCACATTGCAGAGGTATGAGGTTAGGCCAAAAAAAAAAGAAGAAAATTGGATAAAAGTACAGAGAGTCAGTTATTTAGTTTTTAATTGCCAATCTTTTTGTCAGGATACTAAAAATGGTATTATGAAAAAATCCTTTTGTATTTGACGTTTCAAACATTTTTTATGCAAAAGAGAACAATTTTTGGCAACAATTTTGTTTATATAGTTCTGTACTGCAACCTTTTAATTATTTTTTATTCACCCACGCACTCAAATGTATACATTATTTTTTTATTGCTAATTTTACCCTAACTGCTCGGCTCTCGGGTTTTATTTCACAAATTGCTTACATTTGATGTCGAACAAGAGCAAAAAAAGTTTCATTACAATATCTCTACCAGAGGACTTCCATTTGGAAAAGTTTATTGAAGTAAAAAAAATGGTGATATATCTCTAAACAAACTCTGAAGTATAAACACCCGGTTCTCTGATTTTATTTCACATATTACTGGCATTTAATGTCAGACAACAAGATAAATAGTTTCATCCCAATATCCCTATCGGAAGACTGCCCTGTAGACAAATTTATTAATAATAACAACAAATTACGAATAACAACTGGATAAGGATTATAAATGAAATTTCACAGGGTGAACAAAAAAAGTTTTATAGTATAGGTTTTCAAATGTTGATAAAATTATAGAAGCCTAAGGGGAATTTTCATTTCAGAATTTATGAAAATATAAGAATGACAACTGTATGCGGATCAAGAATAAAATTATATTTATACTAAATGATATGAAATTTACTCAAAATTGTAGAAGCATGTGGCCATTATTTTTAATGTTTCAGAAAGTTGAAAATTAAAAAAAGTTTTTTTTTGTGGTTTACAGCGGGAAAATTGAATGACCTTCAACTAGTTGTTATTCTCATAATTTAAATTTGGTCCTTATCCAGTTGTCATTCTCATGTCTTCACTTGTGTTTGATGTTGGACAACAGATAAAAAAGTTCCGTCACTATATTCCTATTGGAAGTCATTCTATTTTTCCTGTTTTGACAGCACTTCGGGCCGTGGAAGTCTGACATTACTTTTAAAATAATTTACATGATATATTTTACCTTGAATTTCTAAAATGTGTAATTGTTTTCATAATTGATATAATAAAACAAAATTTTGTTATTGAATAATTATTATAAATGCTTAATAAAAGTCAACTAGGAAAAATGTAACACAGAAAAAACTAAGAATAAAACTTGTTGCAGGACATTTTTTAGAGCGATAAACTTTGGTACAGCCAACTTCGCG
The DNA here is from genome assembly GCA_932178445.1 of Andricus quercusramuli. Taxonomy (NCBI): domain Eukaryota; kingdom Metazoa; phylum Arthropoda; class Insecta; order Hymenoptera; family Cynipidae; genus Andricus; species Andricus quercusramuli. The sequence goes on along the minus strand of CAKNXH010000051.1, from coordinate 702,451 downwards.
TCTTTCAGAATACATGTGTTTGTTATGGAAAAACAAAAGAAAGTTTAACCGATATTTGTGTAAAGTTCCTGCATATTTTGCCGGATTTTAATTTTCTGTTACGGCAAGACATCCCTGTGACTGGTTACTTAAAAGATACATAAGTGACATTTTTATGAAAAATGAGTTTTTGGTATCGTTGGATTCGTAAGAGAAAACTGCGTCTAACTGTGTTAATAGAAATTATTAATTATCAATATTTATTGCAAAAAACGATTGTTTATAATTGAAGAAAGCCGAAAAAGTTGAAAAATACAACATAAAAAGATACACAAAGCACTTTGCGCGTTCTAAAATTCGTATAAGGCATGTAATATGTCATCAGCATACAAATCAAAAAGAACCTAAAGAACTTTGTGTCTTTTTTGCTTTGTAAAAGTGACCGTGCCCGAAGCAAATTTACATTCGAAAAGAATCGCTTGCCCTTACGTATGTTTTAGCCTTGTCAAATAGCTCGGACTCTGATCGGAAATCCAAGGGAAATAAGTCCCGGCTAAATTCGGCTATACATCAGCGACGATCGATCGGGTAAATTCGGGACAGCCGCTGAACACACAGTGTCCCTTATGTATGTTTTGTTGTATTTTGAGATCGTGCTCGAGCTCTCCCATAAAGGCATCGTCCGCAAGTACCTTTGTGTTCTTTTTGCCTTGTATTTTTGACTTTTCGCGACTAGTAAAAAATCGCAAGTCCATTTTCTAATAGAAATTGTTTAAAAAATGAATTTTTTATTGCAAAATATGAAAGAGCACATTATTTTTACCCAAATAGTGTATCTAGATTATTCAAAACTTTATTCAATCTTGGAGTTCTTTGGGCATACAGTTTTTTTCGATTTTCTCAGTTCGAGTGAGATTGGACTTGTGTATCTTTTCAGTTTGTACGGCAGTATTACCATAATTTTAAAAATGTATGAAAGGATTGATGAATTACCATAATTTCCAAAATTTATGGAAATTTATGAAATGTTTCGAAAAGTTTATTATTGAAATTCATTACATTTTTTGAAATTTATGAAGTTTGTGGAAATTTATGAAAGTTGTGGAAATTTATGATAATTTACGGAAAATGATTATTATTATTATAGATTAGCAGTTCGAACTCGAAAGTTCATTGCCTCATCTACCCGAGACCGCCACACATCTCTATCCTGTGCATCCTCCATCCAGTTTAAGTAATCATGTCCTAGTACGTTATTAAAAATATGCCAGGAGAGAACATTAAAATCCGGCAAAATCTGCTGGAAGAGAAAATTAAGATCCGGCAAGGGATACAGATATGTGCAAATGACACGTAACCTCCACCTGTCATCAATATCACCCTTTAATTTCCTATTGACCGACATATTTTTTCAAATATAAATTTTTTACCCCGTTGCAATTAATCTAGAATTGTTTGGAAATAATAATAAATCATTTGGAATTCATAATAAATTCTTTGGAATTTAATTTAGTACACGATAAAATATGCCCGAAGGGAAAATTAAAATCCGGCATATTTTGCCGGAACAGAATACTCGACCTTTTTTTTGTAAGTTTGAGTAGGCACTCTTTATATCAATTTGCAAAATAATTTTTATAGAGGTACTTATCCATTTTTAATCCACTTGTCTTTAAAACTTTTTAAAAAACTTTTTTAAAAAACTTCCCTGAAATGTAATGCTCCATTTTGCGAGCATCTGGTTTCCGCCGCGTGCATACCTTCTAGTGCTCGGGCCTTCTTCGGCGATCTTCGGTCTCTTTCGCTAGTGCCGTTCGGTATCGCGATCGTCGCGATCGGTTGTCTTCGGGTCCAGCCAGTAGTCTATCGGCGCTTGCCGGGAGCGGTGTGTGGCGGTCGTGTGTGTAGCTTCAAGAACACGATGATACCGTTTCTGACGTCCTCGACGTCGTCATCGAAATCAATAAAAGTCGATTCGTCGATCGTCGACGCATCGCACCATCAAATTTCTGCACCAAAAACGTGATAATAACGATTCTGCACAAAAGAATCGTGATCGCCAAGAACGACGCGCCGGTTTTGAGCGCGCGCTGTGTGACGTGTGTGCTTTGGTGTTTTGGTGCTTCATCGAAAATTTCCTAATTTTTGGTGATCCTTTGTACTGGTTTTACCGCGACTTCGTGCTAATCTCTCACAAGAACCTTGGATATTTTAAATCGCTCTGACTCTGAGAAGACTAGCCAGAGGCGATATTCTGAGAATCAACAGGTGGGATCCTGAAGTTTTACAAACAGGTACTGGTTTTTAAATGTTTTCAAATGATTTTATTCAAATTAACGAGTGGGTGAATACATAAACAAAGATTGACGTTAATATCAGTTGGCAGCAATCTTTAAAGTGTCAGTCTTATATTCGAAGATTGTATTTTTTTTGTGCAGAGTGGAGTGAATAAGTGATGTGAAGTAGTGGCGTGGTATGTTATTTGGTTTTAACCTTCAAGAAAATCAAATATGTCAAAACAGTAACAATGAAATCATAACTTATCTACACTTATCACTATAAGAGAGATACTGCACAAAAATGAGAATGATCACAATCTTTAATGGCACATTACATTAACAATAACTCGTATATTATATCAAACTATAAGGAATGTGAGGTCAACATATTATGGAATTCATGCATTTATTTTGCAAGTTACTCAATGCAAAGGTATGTTTACAAGAATTACGAAAAACCGGAAAGGCCGATTTAAATAGTCATTTCTAAAGTGTCGCGTTGGAAGATCGAAATATATGTTAGGTTAGGTTAGTGATGAATGCATGTTGAAACGGAAGGTTTGATTTTTTTCCGCTTAAATAGGCTGGACTATCATAATCTGAATGCAATTAAAAAATAACAGTTAACCTACATTAAAGAAAGCGACCTCGAAGGGACCTTTGTGTTAATCTGATACTTAGCTGTCAGATTCAAAAATAGATCGTGTATTGACTTTGATCTTGAGGCCATAAAGCCGATATAGAATTTTATCAGTGATTGACAAGAAATCGATTTGGTTTGTTATTCAATGACATTTTGAGTTCAAGATCGTGAATAGATTGAGAGTAATGATTAAATGAGTTGGAAAATGGAGGTTAGGTTTTCCAAGGTGTACAGATTCCTCGAGGCGGTCGTTCATTTCTCACGCCTAGAGCAGCCGACGGTATGAAAAGTTTTTTCCCTCGAAAGAAACGAGTGCTCGAGTTCTTTTGAGGACTATAGAGTGAACGATACACAATTCCGCGTACGCGATAAACGCATGAGTCTCGTTACACGTCTTCCGCTTCTCACAAAATATCAGATCGTGATTACCGTTGCATTTTTTTTTAAATCGCGCGTTCCTAGGCATAATATACGAGACATTTATGCCCGGCGCGATTTAACGCTTGCTCCGAGTGCAAGCTTTAGCTTTTAGCTTAGCCTTAGCTCTTCGAGAGAGAAAACCGAAGAAAGAAGGGAAAGACAGCGACTGAAAAGTGCATCTTAATGAATCGTCCTTCTCTTTGCATTTTATAATCCCAGATAATGATCTTTAGCGGATCTCCGGTATCCACGCTCCCGTGAATCCGATTCAGTGATGTTCGGATCGAGTTAAACCGCTTTTAAAATGCGCTGTAATTCAATAGACACTTTTTCACTGGATATTGTACCCATTGCGAAGAAAGTAGCATAATCTTGCAAGAAATTTGTTACGTCTCTGCTACCGAGAACTGTGATGATACTTGAGTCTGACTCATCTTCACCTTCGTTTCCATCCTGGAGGCTACTTCACTTTCATTGCAGAAAAAAGACTGCACCTCGAAGCCTTCAATCCGATTATACGCGCTCTGGTACAAAGTCTGAAATATTATTGAGATGGTTATACTTAGAAGTCCTAGCCACGGACCTTTAAGATAATCTTAATCGTAGCTATCAAATTTTATATGGAAATACCTAGCTATATTGCGAATTAAATTTGAAAAGAGGTAATTGCAATGTGAATTTACTGTAGAAGATGAAATATTATTTTCAAATATTTTGTCGTATGAACAACTTTTGAGTTGGCTGTGTGGTTCAGTTATTGTAACGTACTTGGTTTATATTCCATCCAGTATATGTGTGATTCTCCACATACGGCACTTTTGTGTCTCGAAACTGTAGTTACTATAGCAAACTATTTTTCTTTATAAAACTTGGTGAACTTCTTGATCTTAGCTCTATTCAATATTCCCATAAGAAAAAATCAAGTCGCATTATCGTATGTCTGAGCAAAAAGCTCCTAAAACACTCGAAAAATGCCTCTTCGGGACGTTGCTACATACGGGACGCTAAGTTTATAGACGTTTATTTAATATGTCTCTGAATTTATCAAATTCGTGAGCAATATTTTAATTCAAGTGATATATGCAATTATGCATAGATAAAATATCATTATACAAGTGTCTCCCCAAATGTTGTATTTGGATATAGTATCCTAATCTCTATACTACTCTTCATTAAGTTTGGATCATTTTTTTTAGGTCCTGTTTCTTGCAAAATCTAGAACAAAAGCAACATTACTCATTCGCCCAACTTTGTAGCTAAAAATTGAGAACTTTCTTTGCAATGTGAAAAAATACAAACGAAAATGTGGCGTATTTTTATTAGTATCGGATACCGTACCTGATATGAACTTTCAAATTTCACAATAAAAATTGATGAATAGATGATGATTACTTATAGCTCGTATGAAACGAGGTTTTCTCAGGAAGATTTATTCATTTCTTTTGTTTTCGAAGTGTAAAAGTAATTTTGTATTATTTTGGGATACCATAACATTCTTTTCGATTTTCAGGGGCGAAACTGAGTAATTAGGCCTTTTCCTAAACAATTTTATTAGAATTTGATGTTAATTGTTTTATTTACAAGTAATGAGAAAAGCAAACCTGATTGCTTGCTTTATCAAATAATCTTACATTAATTTTTTTTTTCATTTGGGACAATTATTAAATTTTTGTAGAAGATTAAGTTTTGTATATAAAAGTTGTGCTATTTCTCATTTTAGGTTTAGTGTGTATATATTTTACAGCATTCTGTTGCTTTACTTACAATCAGAGTGCATTAGAAGAAAACTCAAAAATCGATAACATCATGAGCCATAAGTCCTTTAAGTAATATTTAATTGTGAATACTTCTAGGAGCCGTTCCTTTATAGGCCCAGGGGACATAATTTTTGTATGCTAAAGAACAGCATTTTTCACCGAATAAGAACTCAGCTTTTTGGAAAAAAGCTGATTGATTTAGCGTAATTTGAAGGGTTGCAGTGCAGGACTAGATAATCAATATTTCCCCCCAAAATGGGGTTTTTGCATATCAAAATGATTACAAAATCAAATAAACGATGTGTTAGAAGGATTTTTCCGAAATCTTATTTTGGATAAAGTTATGAAAATATTGGCAATTCAACTCGAATTTTAATATATCGTAAAATTTCGAATGGAAAGTAAAAAGTTTTAAAATGCCAAAGTGTACTGGAGTTGAAAATAAACGAAAAATTGCCATAATGACGAAGAAACGTTCTTCGCCGGTTGAAATTCAAGGAAGGAAAAATCAATTTTTACACGTTTGTTTTCCATGTTTTTTGTTAGTCTATTTTAGGCTGTCATGTCAGTTTTCATAGACCTAAGACGGATACTAGCGAAACCTGCAATTGCTTGCATTTGAAAATAAATAGTACAACTAACTCTGAAGCTGAAAGATTTGCACAACAGAAACTTTCGGATCATCATCTTACCGTCGAAATGGATCAAAAGATTTTTAAAGTCGACAAAAGAGGCTCTTCAAATGATGTTCTTAGCTTCGATCTTCAACAGCAAATAGATCTTCCCACTTTAACGCACTTGAAGATGTTTACAGTCGACAGCTTAGCTGTTACAATTTGGAAATCCACGAAAGAACAGATACATGATGTGCTCATGGACAGTGTATTACCGGAAGAGAGATTTGACTATATGTCTTATGATTGAGACTTCGGTTTAATACAAAAAACTAATCGACAATCCAAGCTTTGTACACTGACGGATGTTGCTCAAATGATGGAGGGATCTGGGATAAAAAATTACTTCACAATTTCATTATAGAGATGACTTTATTGACTGGAAGTCAATAGCTAGAGATGCCTTCAAATCAACTAATGACTTGCACATCAATGACGCTGTCCAAATTGAATTAACGAAGGAAAATCTCGGAGAGGTGAACGTTTCCTACGACTACAGCGATATTTAGAGTTTAGTCGAAGAAGAATATCCTGATGAAAGGTCGATAAATTTTATTCATTATAACATTTAAAACAATAATATTTCATTTACTTTCATTTATTAATCAACTTCAGTTTACATGTAAGTCAATAAGACGCATTTTTGCTCGTTACTATATTTAAAAAAATATAAATTTTAATCAAAGATTGTCTGCGTATACATATTTTTTTCTGCTTGGTAACCTTTTCCTGACCATATTCCTCTTCCTAAAAGTTTTTAAATACAGTAAAATAATAAGACTTTTTTTAATGGACAAAGCCCTTAAATAAAAGTATTTTCTATTTTTTTTCAGCACCATAGTACCAATAACATTTTAACCTAAAATCTTAAAAGTTTTTCTGTATTGGATGATGCTATTTTTTAGTTACCTAAAGTTCACCAAATATATCTTGGAAACAAAGAAATGGGGTTTTCTTATAAGTAAATGTTGAGCGTTAAATATTAAGGATATTTATGAAATATTTATGGGTTAAATATTAAGAATAAGCATATAAAAAAATTAAGAAAATATTCATTGATTCAAGGAACCAAGTCCTTGATTTGGAGAAAAGGGAGAATTATTTTTAAATTATCTAATTTATAAAAATTAAGCACATTTATCATTGACCTGTACAAATGCCACCGTGGTTCAAATTTGAATAGTGTAAATACAAAAATTGTAAATCACATATTTTTATTATAACTATGATGATAATTTGTGGCTAACTTATAACCTAGATAACTAATTTACTATCGAAAGATATCTTTCTTCAGAATAATCCATTCCTTACTCATGAACTAAATAAACGTTTCTCCAAACGGATCTCATGAACGCTTTTTATTCAAACAAATGTTGTTTGAACTGAAAGAAATGTCCAATTAAAACAAATATGTCAAAATGTTAAATTAAAAAAGACTTTTTTCAACGAAATGCAAATTATCTTCTTTCAAAAAAGCATTTCCTTTGTTCGAGTTAATTAATTGCAGATTGTTTATTCAAACGACGATTTCTTCCAGTGAAATAGATCTATATTCAATTTTTTTAATATTTTTTAAATGTAAGAAATTATATACTTGCAATAATTGTGTCATCTCTTAGCATCGGATAAATGTTTTTTTTTTCAATTCGATGAATAATTATTATTTATCTGAAAAAAATATTTCTTTTACTCAAAGAAACCTAAATTACTTTATCTACACATGGATAAATTACCTTATTTAAATACGTATTTATCAATTCATAGAATCGATTGATTTGAAATGAGGAAATATGCCTTAGGGTGTGAAAACAGATTCAAAGAAAATAGGTTCTCCTCAGCTCCCAAAAAACCTTTTCCTTGACTTAATAATTTTTACATTTATTGTAAAGAAATATTTCTTCGGATTAAAGAAATATCGCCAAAGAAAAGTTAAAAAATCCTTAGTTCAAAGGAAAAAAAAACAAAAAAACAAAGAGACGCATTTCTTTGGATTCAGTTTTTTTTTTCCCCATTTTTTCAGTTTATCAATAATGATAACAGTGGATAGTGCTTAAGCTAAGCCTTGACTTTGAGATGCACACATGTAATTTTGAGTCACCATATGAAAATTAATATCTATTAATATCTAAATTAATGTCTACGCGTACGGAATGAATCCAGCTATTTGTACCGAAATTACGGTACACGTAGCCACGGCCTATTGTTTGCACGAAGTAAATATTACAAAATTGTACGACAATAACCGTTAACTAACGATCCTCGTTCTCCAGAAATCTTCTTACATTCTCGCAAAACGTCTCAGGCGCGATATTATTTTCCAACTCGTTCATTGTCTCGTTCCGCCTCGCTTATAGAGAGTATAGAGTCTGATTTTTAGCAAAAAGGCCTTTGCTCGAATGCCGCGATACTCTTGTATATGTTTACTTGAAATATTTAAGCAACCGAGAACTCTCTTTATTCTTCCATAATTACAGATGTTCGATACAAGCGCTGATTAGTTGTTCAGTTCATGTTTCCGATCTGCTCCAGTTCATTCTCTACAGGCTGAAGGCCAAAGCACTCTAATTTACACAGACAATACAATTCGCATTTCACTTAGATCTGCAAATGATAGTTTTCAAGTTTAAACTTATGTTTTTGTTTCCTAAATAAGCAAATAATCAAATAACACTTTGCATCTGGGAAAATATTCTCTAAACTATTATCTATTATCTGGTTATTATCTAAAGTACCCCCTCAGGGTAATGACTAATATATTGTCACCTAATATGAGAAATATGCAAAACTATGTGTTTTAAAAGAAATTTCACTGGCACAAAACCTCGTGTGAAATTCGAGTAGCTAACTGGGCTACTCAATAATGAGTTTTGCTCAATCTGCACTAAAAAGTACTCGCTGTTGAAGTTATTAGGAAAATTCGTAATAAAAAGGAGAATGCCTACCTTTCATTGGTAGTAATTAGTATATCTTTACACGAGATAATTATTGTTATGAAATATCAATAATATCTTATAAGGTTCCACTGCAATGTAATTACTCTCTCAAATGTAGCGAAATAGTAATACAGAATGGGTAGGTCTACACATTACTGTCAGAAATGTATTGCTATCCTACGGTAAATAATCAGTCATGCTTCATGAACAAATCGTTGCCATTTCTATCTTCTTTCCGTTTTTGCTTGAAATAATGACACTATTGTTTGAAATAGTTCATTTAAAGTAAATCTCTGTCTACATATTTCAAAATGCAACCAGTAATCAGTGAAAATTGTTATCATTCCGTCTCTAACTCGTTTTTTCCTCTGTTTAAATTACACGTTATCTTTCCCAGTGATTAGGAGGTTTGTTTTCATAGCCAATGTTTTGTTGGTTTAGCTTTCAACATTCTTCTGGCAGACCAGAATCGACCTTGTCGAAACTATATTACCCGATATTTTATTTTATGATTTTCTTTTTGCGGGAGATTCGATTGATTCACAAATTTATTGAATATAGTGGAATTTATTAATGTAATTAACAGTAGAGCGTTGTGGGTTCAGACATAAAGTGAATAATGATCATTACTCCACTAGGTCGATGAAGAAATAGGGCATTCAATTAACCTTTTCAGAAATTGAACTATTATTTTGGCAGTATAACTTAGTGGAGCACATTGTATTTAATTTCTCGAGTAAAATGTTTCTGGACTACCTTTTATTCTCAGCCATTGAGAATTTTGTGGTAAGTTGTACGTGCGGATTTCATCCTTTCAAGATACAGAAGTATCTGTCCTACCTTCGAATTTAGTGAACAAAGGGGGTTGCTAGTCTCTTTTATAAAAGCGAAGGGAAAACTTTTTCCGGTTGTGAAATTTTCGTTGTCCGTGAAACGTCTTACCGCAGGTGCAACGATTACTTATGGATGAGCAGGCTCCGGAGGCATTTGAGTCCTGAGAATCCAATGGTAACGCTTATTAAATTGCTATTACTGGCCGATGCATCGATTACAGTGGTTTTACTTAAGGTCGCGACTCGAAGCGAAAGGTCTTTCTAGAATACATTTACGCACGTATCACTCACTATACTTCCGTTCATTCGCTGCCAGACTACTTTCTAACTAATTGTATCAATCAGTACCTTTCTATTACAGCTAATCTATAATCTGCATTTCCAAGAGGAATTTTATTTTATTCATAGATAATACTGTACTATTAGTATAATTTTAGGCTCAGATATAGAAAATTATTTACACTTGTGATTGCTTGGGTAAACGTTTCTTTTTTTTTAAGTTCACAAAGATTGTATTTATAAGTTTACGATTTTTCAGCCTTATTAACTTTCGCGAACTACGTTTTATTCAGTGTACTTTTAGTTTCTGCATATTTTTGTTGCTGATTAGAACTTTTATTTTTCCGTAATGTGAAAATAGAATAATGAAGTTCTTTAGTAAAAATGATGATTGATGGTAAATTAATTTGACTTGTCTCTTCCGTGAAATATAAATGACTAGTTGATCGGTCATAAATCAATATGAACCGCTCGATATAGCTGCTCGTTAAACCGTTGCTCTATTTACCACAGCCCTTATTTAATGAAACCATCTCTTTATTTACCCATCGAACGGGTCTTTCGACCGGAAACGATCTGGAGCGGAAGCAAAGCAGTCTTCCCTGGAACTTGTTTTAGATGTCGACAACGACGATAGCTTTTGCGCAGGTGAAAAGGCACCACGGCTTTTTCAACGTTTCACAAGCGCTAACAAAAGAAAAACAAAGAAATTACACAGATTAGCATAATTTGCGAGAAAATTGCAACTGTATGCATCAAGAGAGACGTTCGTGTCCGTAATGACCTTGAAACGAAAGTAAGAGAAGTACGACTTGTGGGTTATTATCACATGACTTGACTCATTTTTACCATCGGATGGAAAGTAGAATCGCGTTTTTTGAGCAGAATTTCGTTTTGAAATGAAAACATAAATTGGATATGAAAGGGATCAATCTGATACAATCAATAATTTTATTCTTTTGTCCATTCTTTTTTGACATGAATCGGAGGTGTTGATCTTGATCAGCCCTTTTCGATAAGAAGTTCACTAATAGGAGGTGTCATCGCGGACAAAAGAATAGAGATTTCGAAAGCAAGGCTTTATGATGCAACATGCGAAAGTGGCGCGGACGGTATGGACCAATAAATATCGAGCAATGGGAATGCAATAAAAAAGTTTTACCGAGGAGGCGATCGCGGTCGACCCGAGGACGAAACGGATGCTTGGTTGAGTCCCAAGTGCGAGATCGATGCGCAAAATTCGCGGAAGAGCGTATTGTGCATTTAAGCCGATAAAATTGAGTGGACGAGATAAATTGCTTTTAATGTCAATCTCCAAAGGGAAACGCATTAAGAAGGACTTATACGTCCGTTAGTTGATCAAGCCACCCCAGCGCTGACTGTCGGATTATTATATTTGAAATTTCTCGAAAGAAAACACTGGATTATGCTAATGACAGAAATTTAATTTATGTGTTCCGTAATTTCGAGAAGAGAGCTCAGATTATTGAAATGATAATTGTTGGAAGTCGTATTAATAGTGAGCAAGAGTCTTTCGAAATGTATACATTAATCACTTTAAGTATGAAAAATGGCGGTATCGTTTCTCCCACCAGTTGGGTCATTTATAATTTTGCAATTTTCCTCTTCTTTCTCCTCTCTCTGGTTGATTGCTTCGATTCGATCTAACATAAGTGCAAGTCATTTTCATCGTGTACCTACGACCCAGAGACATTTCAGGGACAAATGCGGCACGAATCTGGGAACGTCTGAGTGCAGAATTTACAATCGGTCATTAAAGATCATTAGAGATACCTTGATGCGATGATTTTTCTGTTTGAGTGGATATCAATTGGTTGAAGATTGATCAAACGGTTTTAGATTTATGGCTTTAATATTTTAAACTGAGAGATATAAAGTTGAAGATCTTTCTTTTACGAATGATCATCAAGCGACTGGAAGAGGGAGTTTTATTTAAGTTTGAAATTTAACAAGGTAAACGAATTACGTCAATTCGCTTGGTGAAATTCCTCAGGCGGTATCCCGTCTGTCACTGACGAGTAGAGATTGCGCCCTTATTGCCTTTAATGTTTGTAAAACGCCCCCAGGATGCAGAGTGTGTACCATATACTATACAAACCGGATGTCCTTCGCGATGTGGAAGCCAGCTAACCCATTTCGCATTAATAATCCCGTTGTCAGGCAATGGCCATTGAAATTGCGCGTTTCAAGAGCGGATAATCGACTATCGGGCGTAATCTTGGGCATCGGCACGATCTCTACTATAGGTGCTCGCTTGCAGGCTACTATTGACCAAGCAACATTGTAGATTCAAGCGATACGCGAATTCGACGTTTATACAATGTAAGACCCTCGCGGATCCAGCAATAATAATCGACATTGGCTCTCGCACCATTAACCAGTGCCCGTGGCCGTTTAAGGTCGTCCTAGCAATCGAACATCTCGAATGTCCTTGACGAGAGGATATTCTCTACTCTAGTGCTTTCTTCTGTTTTTGTTGATGAATTATGGTGTGAATTATTGTTCGATTATTTATATCCGAATTGACATCAGCCTGCCTAGTGTTAAATCTTGAAAGCAAAAATCGACCTCAGCCTGGATTCGAACCATGAACACCTAGTATTGCATGTGCAGATGCGTTATATCCGATTTCGCCCCCGAGGCTAAGATAGGTCTCTCGCTTTAATTGATTTTATTTATTTTTTTATTATTAATTAATGCTCGAAAAATTTGTAACAAACAAAATATATGAAAAGCATGTTGAATATAGTTCCGAAAAGCGCATACCTCCGATTACTTTGATCTCCATATACTTATGTATTTTGGTGCGCTGATTGCGAAAATGATAGTGAAAATAGACGGTAATTCTATTTTGGCGATGGAACCTATGAAAATGGGTTTTTGCCTTTATCTAAGTAAATAATGAAAATTTACAAAAATTCTTTCAACAAAAGTTGTGGATCTTTTGAAAATACATATTTTATGTGCAATACATTTTTACTCTACGACTAATAGTTTTTGAGAAAAGAGACTTAAATGAAATGAAAAGTTCCTGGAAGGCTGAATACACGCTCGTAGAATGGTTAGAAGAAGCGGAACTTCCGAGAGCGGACATTGGTCACAGGAGTACCTCCCCCCACGAGAAGCTGAAAGGGGGCAATGTGACCGAAGTTATTTCTGTGGCCATTTACAAGGGTGCCAGCCCGCCCCCACGAGAAGTTGGAAACGTGTAAGGATGTGACCAACATTATTTCTGTGAACAGTTACAGGGGTGCCCCCCCCCCACGAGAAGCTAAAAAGGGATTATAATGTGACGCAAGTTATTTCTGTGTCCATTTACAAGGGCGCCTTCTTGCCCCCCCACGAGAAGTTGGAAAGGGGTAAGGATGTGACCTACATTATCTCTGTGAACAGTCGCAGGAGCAACTTCCCCCACGAGATGTAGAAGAGGGGGAGAAATGCGACCTACATTCTTTCTGTGACCAGTAACAGGGGTGCCTTTCCCCCACGACAGGTTGGAACGGGATAGGGATGTAACCTAATTTATTCCTGTCACCAGTTACAGGGGTGCCCCCCCCCCCTCCTACACACGACACGCTAGAAAGATTTAGGGATGTGACTTACATCAATTCGGTGGCCATTCACAAGAGTACCACAAGTTCTTTTCGAAGCAATTCTACACTTTGTACCAACATTTTCCTACTTTTCTCGAAAAATATTGGTTTTTCAGAAAAACTTTGCAATATATAAGAGGTGTTATTTGAGTAGATCTACGACTTTTGTTTGAAGCTTGTTCAAAACTTTTCATTATTTACTGAGATAAACGCAAAAAACATGATTTTCATGGTTTCACCATGAATATCATATTCGCGCCTATTTTCATTATCATTTTCGTGATCACCGCGTTAAAACACATAGGTATACGGAGTTTCAAAATAATCAGAGGTATGCGCATTTCGGAAGTACACTCAGCATGTTTTATGATGTTTGTATGGCAAAACTTGAACCCAAAGAAATTTTGCTTTACATTGCTTTTAAATCTTCAAAGTATCAGCTATATATAAGTATTTTGTTATTCATAGAAAATCAATTCAAAGCAATAGTTTATATTCACAGTAACGCAATTTTCTCGGAATAAATTAAATTTTTTACTTTATACAACTAATTGGAGAAATATTTCGTTGATTCGAAACAAAAATCTGTAGGAGCTGATACATTTTTTTAGAATACTTTGATTTTTTAACTATTCAAACCGGAACGCTTCCAAATTTGCAGAAAATACAAAAGAAATGTCCCCTCAGTTGTAAAAATATTGAAATGACAAATATAGGTTGTTTCAAATTCAAAGTGGATGCCTTATTTGCATTCAAAATTTAACGCCAACTAAATGTTTTTGTGATTTATGAATTTTAATGTTTCCAAAATTAAATGCTTTCCCTTCAGGTCACGGTTAGTCGTCCAGCTTTTTCGGAAATTGTGCGCACGACTCCTGTGAGCACTATTGAAAATCACTGCTGAATTCGAACCACAATATTTCCGTGAAAAAAAAAAATCGAGTCTGAAATCTTATCTTTAATTTAAGCCAAGAAAACTTAAAAAATCTTCATGGGTACCCGAGATATGATTAAAAAACGGTTCTCAGCCGAGAACCGTAATCGTCTATCAAAATTGAGCTCAGATACGATTGAACATTTTTAATCATATCTCGGGTACCCATGAAGATTTTTCAAGTTTTCTTGGCCTTAATTAAAGATAAGATTTCAGGCTCAAAAGAAAATCTTGAATTTTGTTTTTATACTTCTCACGTGCTGTATTATTTGCAGAAGATGAAAAAAATATTTGTTTGGTATCAATAGACGTGGAATTTTATAAGCTTTCCAATTGTTGTGGTTCGAATTCAGCAGTGATTTTTAATAGCGCTCACAAGAGTCGTGTGCACAATTTTCGACGGTAGTGTAGATTGTGTAAGTTATTATAAGAAACAATGTTCTATGTTTTCAAATTGTACAACATTCAAAATTTTTAGTCTATAACTGGGCTAACTTCTAGTTATATATACGGCGGGTTTTAAGGCTTTAATCCCAGGCTAGTTTTTTAACGTGACTGGTCTTCTTTACATTACACCTTGAAACAAGCCAAATTTTGGGCTTGAATCAAGACTTATTTTTTTCTGTGTATACTTTAGACTTTTTAATTTTGAAATTCGTAATTTTCATTTTGAATTTCAACTCAACTTCACGATTGCTTCAAGCTGTAATAACATCTTTTTAACTTCTTAACGTTCTAATTTTGAAGTATTTAAATGTATATGAGTTCAATTTGAAAGAAGATAAATATAATTCTATTAGCTTTTTATTTTTAAAGCTTTTAAAGCATTCTATTCTTCAAAGGTATAATAAATATGAACTATTTAAAAAAGAAAAATTACTGCACAATTTGTTTATTTTAAACCGATGAAATTATTTGAATACTAGTTTTTGTTATACTCCTTAAAAAATGTGTAACTGCAAAAATAAATTTTTCTATGAATCCTGAAAAGCGGCCAGCTTAAATGATTGTTTCGATTTATATACCGGAATTAAAGATTTAGGAATTATAGTTAGAATAGAATAGAATTTGTCCTATTATTTATAGTATCTTCTTAAGTATAATCTTGATTATTTATAGATGGCTAGAAGTTTTCTGCAAAAAGCGAATTACTACTGGCGGCTATGATAAGAAATTAGAGCGTATTCTGATCTGCTAATAAAAGGAGCATTATAGTTTATAGATTATGAAGGGGAGCCTACCTATCCAACTAGATAAATAGATACTGGAACCGACGGCTGGTCAGCCTCCCGGCGATATTTATCTGAGACTACCTAACCCCCTCCTAACCGTGCCTAACCTGCCTATTTATCTTTCTTTATACCTTCTCAGAACAGTCAGGGCTGCACCAGTTCTAATTTATATTTCATGCAAAATTGTTCCAATGAGATACCTCCCGGCGATTCTGGGTACCACTTAACAAAGATTTGACTTCATTCAAGATTCAAACCTGACAATGCTGATCAGTGATTACCTTGGAAATTATTTTGTCTTATTTAATTGTTTCAGTACCAATTTCTTGTCTAACAAATCTGCATTTGCATACCATCAAGATGTCAAAGTTAGATACATAAAATATATCCAGATTTATTATTTACTCTTTTTACGTAAGTTGTTGTGCTTCGAATCGCAACTACATCCATTCAGCTTTGATTCGTAGAATGAGGTTTGAATCGCGTTAAAATTTAGATTCATCAGGCTGATGGCACCCATTCTAGAGTATGTTCAAATGTCGAGGACAAGCCAATTGCACATGCTCATTCGCTCATAAAACAGTGACTAAACGATGACGTTGGGAAATAGTCTGTAGACTCTATATCATTAGAAAGAGAGAAGGGAATGGAAGACGCAGTTCAAAAATAGAAAAGTATAGTTTAGTTCCCTATATAGAGTTGAAAATTTATTCCTCTTGTCAGCTCACAGTTCGCGCATATTTTTACGTGAAAACGTATGAGTTATGTTCCGATGTTAGAATCTCATGTAAATGTTCAAGACGAATGCTGGGGAATTAAATTAATTTATGCCACTGTATGTCGTTTATTTCTATCAAATGTTAATCGTGCTCACATCTTCATCAGAAGTTAAATAAATAAAAAAAATTGTATTACATTTACCTATATTCTGCAATTTGAAAAAAAATCAAAGAAAGTTCCGAAAGTACATTGTTAGGAGCCTATTATGGTTCGACTGATCAAATTTAATTCTTGCAGAACAAAAATAGATTTGGTGTACAATTTATCTCAGCGAAGTTATAACGATCCCACTTATTAATGGATGTAAAATGTCTTAGTTTAATCAAAATGTTGTACACCACTATTGATATAATACCCTTAACGAAAAATGAGCTAAGTCCTTGACGAGATAATTGCTGTGCAGCTAGGTCGGTAACTGTTGGCGCAAGCAATGCACTTTTTTATATCTTTTTGATACGGACCACCCGCTATCAATTGAACCCTTCGCCTTGTTACTATACGGTTGAAATATTTAATTACCCGCGGTTTCTACTCGCAAGAAGAACTCGAACTCTCTACATAGTACAGTCACAGAGAGCAAATATCCGTGTGTACACTGCTTGTGGAATTCGCTTGGAAACAAACGCCAATCTTGGCGTAATGTTTAATGTGAAGTAATATTGGTTTTTCTTGTATTTTTAATCCTCCTTCCAGCCATTGTGTTTTTTCTCTCTTCAGGATATTGCAAATTTAAATTTGTTTAGCTAGTTGATTTTTTGTACTACTCGTATATAAGTAATCTGCATGCATCGATTCTTCCTTTTGGTTCCGAGTTTTACGCCGTCATCTGAGTAATGGGCACCGATGCGTGCAATCCGCTATGGCGAACAATCGCCTCGTACAATTATTACCCTAATTAGTAATTAGCTGATTGGCCGTGAGTGGAACTCGCCATCGTTATGGATTCGCGTATACCGTACTCTTACTTTAAACAGCTCTTTTTTCATTCCCAAAGCACCGCATCTAGTTCCCACGTTTGTACATATATACCAGTCAAATCATTCACGGTACGTGAACTATGAACCATCATTCCAGATTCTATTGTCGCCGATAAAGACCATATAAAAAGGTTACCGTTCCGCTAGTTCTTGTAGCAATGTCAACTTTTTGGTTATATTGCAGTAAATCGCGAAGATATTTTTTATCTGAAATTTGATAAAAACGTTGCAAACAATTGAAAACTATAATTATATGACTTCGGATAATATTTATCTGGAGGCGGATAATTTTTACGTGGAGATGGATCAAAATTATCCGACATTGGATAATTGTAGTTATCAGTTGTTTTCAATGTTTTTATCCAACTTCAGATAAAAAATATCTCTGGGTTTTACTGTATCTGTAATCATAATGAGGAAATAAATTTAAGCTTCAGTAGCATACTGTAAATATTTAATCTTGAAACCTTTAAGTATATGTTAGCGTTTGTACGGTTTGGCTCCTTTTATTTGTTTTCTTCATATTGTATATGACAGTTGTCTACATTACAAATGAAATATGAATACCGCGTGATTTTTAGTTTAAAAAACTGAAAGCAACTATATGTTTTTAATTTTGAAATTTGGATAAATGTCGGTAATTTAAAAAAAAACATATAAGAATTTAGTTTTTGATGTATAAAATTTTCAAAACAATTTTCGATGCAATTTGTTATGTTGAATCGTTACGAAATTTAAACGAGGAGGATCTTTTTCTGCTGCAATTAAGATAATCGTATTGGGCGTCTTGAAAATTAATGCTGCGGTCGAGTTTATCTGTTTTCGGGAGAATCTTGATTTCCTTTTAGCAGCAGACTCGCGCCAGGCCGACTCGAACTAAGAACCTCCGCGTAACGATGTTATCGGACAATTATACGATTGGAAGGAGGTAATTTACGATTATGATAATTCGCGTTCTTTATGGCGATCCAATCGTGCGAACCTTCGCGCATTTTAATCTTTCATTAAAGAGACACTCCTCACCATAGAAAGTGATGACGCTGAAAAATTAATTACATTTTTTACACTTCTTTTGATATTTAATAGATCCTTCATGCTATTTTAAAATCATTGATAACTTCTTGACAATTCCTAAGAACATTCGAAATTTTTTTGTTATCTTGAAATTGAAATACAACTCTTTCAATTAGTGTTCAAAAATATTTTAGCGTGAATGAAATATAGTTAAGGCGTGCGAAGAGGCAGGTGGGCGAAACTAACAATAAAAACTTTTACGAGTTCGGTTCTCGTTTCGCTTTATGCTAAAAGGCAGATGTTTTAACGTGTGGGTCAAAAATGCGAGAAGCCAAACATGCACGAAGACGCTTTATTCCAAAATAAATTCGAGCGGATTCGTCAGAAGTAAAAATGCAGACTTTATCCGACTTTACGCCATTCGCACACCGATATATGTAATATTCACGTGACAGGTCCGAGATAACCGCATTCCTTTTCACGGGCTTTTCGGTTTATGCATCTTGTCTGTCGCAAATCGCAAAATAATATTGGCACGAAATATTTCCCATCCACTTTCTCCTTCCATTTCTTCTCGTAAATTTTCTGAATCTATACTATTTGTACTTTTACGGAATTTATACATAAATAGAAATATCGTTACTTTATATTCGAGTGGTATACATTTCTTTAGATTGACAAGTATAATAGTGCCATGTGCAATAAAATAATTTGCAATTTGCGTCTATGTATCTAGATCTACACATACACAAGAGGTCACATTCGTGTGTCACGATGAGGTGCTTGAGATAGTAGCTCCCCCCCACCCCTCCCTGACAAAGAAGTTTGCTTACGCATGCGTATGCACATTCAATATCGAAATTGACACTTGGAATGCTAATTTCGATTAGTTTAATCGATATTATCAGAGTGTACCATTGTATGGGTACAATATATCTATTGTAAATATATAAAGATGACTGTACTTACCCACGTGGCCAACCGCGACATGTCCAGGAAAAAGAGAAAGGACGATTATTCTATTGTGAATTTATCCTCAGTGAAAAATTACATTATCTAAATATTGCCCAATAAGCTGCGATACGAATTTACGAGTCACAGTTAATGTGAAAGTTAATTATGCAATTTTGTTCTTCATATTCTTTAAATGTAGAGCATATCGTTTCTTTGAAATTTTTGCCGTTTGATAACTTAATCAATTAATTACTTCGGCTCATTTAAATAGTGTAGAAATGGAATTAAAAATATTCTTCTTGGAAAAGGAACTCCCTCTGATATTTTCGTGGATAACTGAAAGTTAATTAGGTACATTCTAGCACCTCCTTGCGTGTTAATTAACCTGAGAGACCTTGCTTGGTCCACGACCAAGAGCAAGCAACTGCAATCAAACGTGCGATTTACGTAGTAACATATGTATACATGTGATATCTGTTCTAGTACGTATGGTGTATAGTGTATAGGACGTAAGAGTGTTGCACTTGAGTTAGCAGGACCTACAACCACCATTGAGATGTGTATAATGTATAATGTATATCACAAATTCATAATTGATAAATGCCTCGAGGTCGTACATGACCTCCGAAATTGATTTCGGACCCGACTTGCGAATTTCCTGCTACCTGCTTGCTTATCCAATATGCATCTCGAGATTAGATCTTTTGTCCTTGATTATCGATTAGTCATAATTGATTTTGCTTTGTGCAAATCAGAGTTGCACAAGTATCTGACCGTTGCTAAATTATATTTTTACACGTTCATATTGTTACAGTTTCATGTTATTACTAAATCATGTTATGACTAAGTTACGTTGGGACTAAATTATACTGTTACTAAATCATATCATAACTAAATTACATTGTTACTAAATCATATTGTAACTAAATTATATTCTTACTTACTCGTATTGTAACTAAATTATATTGTTAGTAAATTTCAGTGAAGAACGAGAAAAATGGAGATTGCCTTTCAATTCTTAAGGCGAGATACGATTCTGTAATAAAATAAGCATGCGCTGGAGATTTATCTGTTCTCTGGAGGCGAATTACTGGCCTGTTCAACATCATAATATTAAGTTCCTTTGCGCCTCCATTTGTGTGAAGTTTACAGGCGCGATCTCATAAAGTAGTGTGTAACTCATTGGCGATTGCATCGACACCCGCGAGTATTACGCGACAGCACTTAAATCGCAAAACATCCCCGAGCGATAGCCTTACCTTTCCGAACTTATCAGTGGCAAATACACTCGGGGTGTACAGGAAAGTGATAGCGCACATGTGCTTTCTGATAGTGTTATTTATTTATTCACTTCTCGGTCTTTCTATCTCTGCTTCTTCATAATTTCTACACTTTCAATAAATTATACCAGGGTACATTATCTGGATTTCTTCTAATATCTCTTGTAATATGTCAAACATGACATATTGTATTATTTTGATAAAAAATCTATAAAAAATAGTTGATATTCTCTTACGTTAATCTCAATTTCTATACTTGTTACCTAAAAAAAGTTCAGAGTTGTGTTGTTTTTGGTGTTTCTTATGAATAATTTAAATTTTAATGTCTGTAAGACCAAATCTATGGTATCAAGAAATTGTATCAACTCTTAAGGATATGCCATATCTCAATTTTTTTTCTTTATCGCCAGAATTTTGTGATAATTTAACATTGAATTGAGGATAGATTTAACCACAATGATTCAACACTCTAAAAACAGCAGGACAGTTCAGGAGTTGCTGAAAACAAGCTTCTTGGATACGATGCTAGTCACGGTAGTGATTTTTCGGGCTCTGGGCATTCGAAGAGTTCGTACTGAACTTACTAAAGTCAATCTTTGTTCGATTCTTTGAGACGCACACGTGAACATAAAAGCATCCAGTCACTCTCTCGTCCTCCCGTTTACTCTCTGGCTGCTGTCTTTGCTTCCTTTTTGGCGGCTAGGGAGAGCGAAGAACGCCGCGTAGCTTTCGTCCTTGTGCAGACGATACGAACGGAAAGACGAAGAACGTCGGCACTGTACGATGCCGAATGCTGATTGGCCAACCGACCGCTTTATAATAACGTGCTGCCCACCGAATGGTAGATGCTCTCTGATTTTCTCACTCAGGCTCGACCGGTGGCTTTCGTTAAAGTCGTTTCTGGCTTGTACTTACATACCTGCTAGGTATAGCTACGTACAGAACCTGTTGATGGTTTAGTGCCATCGTGCACCAGCCAGCTTTAATGTCCGCGAATAACCCGGCGAACGCTTTTCTCCACCATCTGGAAAATGCTACCGTGAAATGAATAAGTGATAATATTCTTACGACCTATAAAAATCTCCTTTCAGCCCCGACAGGAAATTAAATTCCTCCTTTCTTTCTCCGAGAATTCCTCATTTTATCATCGTTTCTGATTCAATGTACCTCTTTTTTCATAGCCAACAATCCTAGGATTAGTTTCATGCAATCCTCTGCTCTTCTCTTTGTTCGCTTACCTTTTCATTTCCCAATATCCTCTTTTGTCCTTTTATCATCTACCTGCTGAAGCTGTCCCTCTAAAGAGTCTAAAGTGTAACTGTCTAACTCCTAATGCCCTTAAGCTTTGGATGTGTCCTAATAACCTGCTAAGTCTTTTCTTTATCCTATTGCCTAAGCTTCTTTTCTCCATCATTTTCAATGCATTTTTATTGTTTTTCAGTGTTTGAAATAACTAGCTCAGCCCAATCTGCATTATCAGATGATTTATCGAAATCTACAATGGACACGTTGCCTTTTCTTTCCATCCCGAATTACTTTGATCTTCATTAACAAATGTCTATCCAACTATAACTGTACTTCAGAAAGTATTTACCAACTAGCTGCCGCTTCTTTTTATCATACACACGTACTGTTTCTAATCATCAAGGGTGATACACAAAATAATTGTATTCCATATAAAACGTAATAGTGGGATCCTGAAAGTGTAAAGTCAGGTAGCGGTGTTTATGAAAGCGTCGTCTAGAATCGATTAGTCTCGTTCCAGTGACCCTTTGGGCACTTCGTGCAACAGGATTACGCATTCCTCGTTCGTACATTAAATTATGCGGGTACAAATTAAAAGTGTTTATGATTGCGAAAAGGACGAGTGATCCTCTTTTTCCTGGATTTACTGCATACGCGCAGGTACCTACTTATCTGCCATCCGCGAGGATCCGGCGTGTGACTTATAACGCTTTTCGACTCATTTGCAATTTTATTTACACGTCCCTGCATACCTATATCAGCATGGTATGCGTGTAGCTTACCTGTACCTATATAAGGACGTCCCATGGTTCTACCATTCCGCGGCACATAGGCGCATGGTGTACCTGCACTTTACGGTATTCATGCGTATGCAGCACATGAATATATGTATAGTGCATATCCCAGGGACCCTTATATAGGTGGACGCGTAACTGGGTGTATATAGTGCCGATGTTCTCCATCCTGTGCGAACACGCCTTTACGTGCGGTTTACGATGTCAATACATACATATATACATGGGTAATGCATCCTGGTATGTAAAGTTACGAGCGCATATATAGGTGTCGTGTACATAGGTTACTGGGTATACTCCGCTTCCAATATGTACCTGTGCAGTGTGCATACACGCATCCACAAACCAGATGTCAATATACAATCGTATATCCGCTCGTAATGCATATCCTCGTATGCGACGCTTGTTTATGTACCGCGCAATCGCGTCCCTTGTGTTCGTCTTGTTTACTTTTTTCTTCCTCCTATCCTCTCTTTCTCTCCCCTGTCTTTCGTTTATTTTCCCCTTAATGCACCCACAAAACCACCCGCAATTTACACTTTACGCCTGCCTCTTATATTCCTCGCATAATTGCACACATTTTTTTCTACGCCGGTTTTGTTTTATTGCGAACGGAGTCACTCTGCTGGTCTGTTTACTTTTGGAATGCTATGGGCTTCTGACGGTGCTTTAAAGATCTGGGTTTTACGGGCACTATAAATAAGACTGAAGCAATGAAAGTTAGGATGGACTTTGGTATTTGAAAGTTTTTCGAGAGTCCCTTCATACCCGTTTTAATGACTGATCTGATTTTAAAACTTTTATTTTCTAAATGAATTAGAAGACTAATGCCTGTCATTTTTCTGTTTCAGGTAAGGCATTTTTTAAGATCATAAAACCTGTTTGGGTAAGTTTTTTTGAACCAAAGGTAACATTTTATCGCTGCACGAATTGAAATCATCACCTGTCTTAATTTGACCTACATCAGGAAAAATCTGATCTCCATATAGTACCGTTAAGACCTTTCATGCCTTTTCCCGTTGCATTCTATCAATCATCACTGTGGCAGCCCTCGAGTTAGGAGAAATGCCGAGCACCTTCTTATCAAGTCGGTAGCAACTTCGATTAAGAGATTCAAACGATTCGTCGACAGACTATTTAAAGCAAAAGTGGTGCCAGTCTAGATATAGAATCAGATCATTCCAGACGCTTTGTGACCTGCAGTAATTGAAAAAAAGTGCTCGACACCATCATTATTCTCATTTTTCAAATTGTTCCGACCTAGGAAGCATTTTATCTCTGAAAAATTCCAGGTCGAGTTGTCTTCTCTGAACATTCTCGCTAACGACGAATCGGAATTGAAAGCGACATTACCAACTTATCGGCACCCGGTCAGGAACGTGGCAGACCTAGTCGCGATCTAACGATGTCTCCTAACCTCAAACTCGCCTGGCCGGGAATCTTGATTGCTCAAGCACGCTTTATTCTCGTGATGAGAATCGAAGACGATTCGAATCTAGAGATTCTTTCCTGAAATCGTATAGGTACCCGTCTGACCCCAGGGGTCGCCATTGTCGTGGACATCGGTGTCCCGTGTCTCGACATACCCGGACGTTCCGGGTCACCAGGATGCGACCTCTGAATATCCGGCGAAGAGTAACGTCTCCTGTTACCACTGTCTCCGGATCTGCATCTTCTTTTCCGCATCCTCGAGAAATTGATATCGGGTGTCCGGCGCCGGCTAGGCATCTCTGCAGTAAAACACGTGGTGACACTTGTAAGGTTTCGCCTGCACCTTTGGAGACAAGCAGACATGCAGAAGCAGAAGCCTTGCAGCGCCAAGTGAACCTACTTTGCGACAGCTTTTCAGGCCTTGGCCACAAAACAAACCGTGGCTCCTTTCATTATTCTTCGGTGAAAGCTGCCATTGTTGTACAACTGCATTCCCTTGCACGATGATGATATCTTCACCCCTAATGATCCCCAAGATGATTGACTATTAGCATGACCCGCGAGCGCAAACCGAGTCATTTGGAACGCCTTGATCATATTCGAGGACAACTTTTGCCTATCTGGAGACAGTGGGTATGTTATTCTTCTATGATCCTCTCGAGATATTGTTCAGACGTGAGTCTCTCGAGACCATTAAGGCCTTTCATGACACGAGCACCTTCCAAATGGTGAAAGTCCCTATTTTGTTTACTGGCTTCTATCATCATAGATGACCTTCGAAGATGAAACAGTGCCCTTAGACGCGTTGCGCGAGCTCATTTGCGAATTCTCGACACTAAATACGGTTCTGATATTTGTGAGGGAGTTCTTTGTTAAGTGCGTTTAGCTACTTTCCATAAATGGCTTCGATGTTTTGAATTTCAATGAGATGGTTTGTAAATCTCAAGCTGAAAAATTCTTGAAAGAAGTCGTGTGCTTGAGGAAGTTGTGTGATTACTTTCAACTCGTAAGCAAAAGAAATTAAAGTAACCTTGTAGAAATCGTGAATATATTTAATAACATAACTTGTTTGGTTTATAAACAAAATCAAATGTTGAGAGATATGGTGTATCTTCACAATTTAAATGCGTTAAATGTTGAAAGTTCTTAGATTTCTTCATCAGTAATTCTGCTCTGAAACCCAATGTAAAAATCGGGGACAAAATATTCCGAATTTTTGGTAAAATTTTATTTTAAAGAGGGGCTGTTCACTTCTGAAATAATTTCAATCCCGCGATCTCTTCTTTAAAAGTCGGAATGATCGATTTAAGATTCCAGATCCCTCACTGTGACCCGATGGATTTCATGGGATCTTTCAAGGATTTTTTCAAATTTCGCGAAGATTTTTGAAGATTTGAAAGATTTCCGAGATCCATGGCGAGATTTTGAAACTATTTTTCAACTGCTTTTGAGTCGCTGAATCTTGGGACCACCGAAATCTGAAAAAGTAGAAAACGATTGAACTTTCAGTAAAATTCATGGAAAATGTCGCGGTGAAATTCTCTATATAGTTGGTATTTTTATTATTCCTTAATACGAGTTGATGTATGAAACATGAGCTGATAGAAATGGTGAGGCTGATTTAACCATACGATCGTAGGCTAAAAAATTACGATTATATTTATAATATAATACGTGTCATTCAATCAAAAAGAGTATGAAATGCACTTACTGAAATATGGTAAATACAACTTATTTTTATATTTGTGGTACAAAGCTGTAATATATGTGTTGCTGTTATATGAAATGTGTAATTCTATAAACATTTACCTGAGTCAACTATCTTTAAAATGTTTACGTTCAGCAATACCCCTTGTATGAATGATTTACCCGACTCGGTTTGTTTTGTTTACAACAGACTCATCTCGCTCGCGCCTGCGCGTCTGCCTTCATAAGCAACAGGAATCGGATGGCCAAAACATACGTCCTGTATGGCTGTATCTATACCAGCAATAAAATAGGGTTCAGCTAATCATAAATATTGTTGTACCTCCAATTTATTTCTATCAGTGTGATTCGCTATTTCATACCGCAGAATTTTGCTGATAAAATCTAGAAAGCTAAAATGGCTAAATATTGTAAAAATTTCCAATCTGATGATGATTTTGTTTAACAAAATGCAAATTGAAAGATAGAGAAATGCGGAAACCTGTAAAATTCTGAAATCATATTTTATATTTATTAAGAGGTGTTTAATATTCATGACTTTTTTAACAAATAAACTAGAAAGGCGTTCTTTCATATGAATATCAATAATTAAAAAAAAAAAAAATTGTATTCATTTGTACTTGAATATTTTTAAATTTAAATATATTTCACTTAATCACTCAGAAAAAAATCGGTGAATATGTTACAGCGGTCCTATGCGGGGTCCAATATGTTAAAATAATGATATAGCTTTCAATGTAAATTTTAAATCATTTTCTGCAACCATTACAGAATTTCTAGGTATCTTGCAAATTTGCGGGCATAAGTAAGCACAGCATATTGTATCTGCAAATATTCACCTTGAATTGAAAGTTTTCTTTTTAATGCACTAAATCATTAACCAGTTATTGATAAAGAAACAGGCAGGATTATAATATATCAAGCCCACACAAGGCCGCAAGTTATGGATAATCATTTTATTCTCATTCTCTCTTTATTCATTGATGCATGCTGATACATACATATAATTCACGCATTGTAAGTGGAATAAAAATATTTCCCTCGTTTTACCCGCGGAGATCCAAACTCGTTAGTCAGAGCCACCGATGCGAATGGAAGAGTCAAGACATGAAGGCGAGGACGAGGGAATAAAAAGAATAATAAAAAGAATGGTATAAGTAGAGGGTATCCGCGACGTGAAAAGTTGTTGACAAGAACCGTTCCTTGTCTTCAGTGCCCTATAAAATTGCGTCGTGGCGTAGGTCACGAGGTGGCTATATTCCCGGTTCTCATGTGACGGCCAACTTGCTGACGGTGACTCTACTCAGGAAGTCAAAGGCTTAAAGACTCCTGACACTGTGAAGAACTTGCGTCACACAAATCCGCTCTTCGGTCACATCAACCATTAAAGCAAATGTACGGTTCCATGCTAGACCAAACAAGCACCTTTGGCTTGAATCGACGATTCGGACTTGATAGTCACTGACACAGAAAACGACTTGTGCAATAATTTTAGTTAATGCATTAGCTAACATTATGAAACAGATAAAAGTAGTTTTATAAGTAGAGAGGTAGGGGGAGTTCTGGGCTAAGATTTCTATCTTACAGACTTCGAAACATTTAACAGCTCATGTGGTTCATGTATGTGCTAAGTTTCTATAATCTGCTCGATGGGTCTCGGTGACATCATAAAATTATATTGCGCAATTGTGAGAAACGCATTTTGCGTAAACAACTTTAAGGTTATTTATTATTTCAATTATGCATTTATAAGGTTATATTTTGATTTGTTCTTGCATATTTGACTGCATAATACAGTTGATGGAAAACAAGGACTATTTAACGCTTTCTTTCTAAATTTTGACAACTAATTCAGTAGCCTTCATGAACCTTATAAAAACTTACCACGGACCTGCACCACTGGAACTGCTCATCGGTCTTGGAGACGTTAAGGTACGAATCTTGGTCCGGAAATCCCTTGAGTTTTCTTGACCATTACTTTTACAAATTCTATTTGTTTCTTTTTATCTTTACTTGGTGGGTTTTTAGGACAATCGAATTTACAATCTTGCATTGGGGATGTGTGCTGCATTTCTAGGGTGCCGAGGAGAACATGCCAATAGGGATTTTTGTGCGATGATGAGGCAGGTGTTCCCGACATCCACTGCCATAGACGCGTATAGACTCAGTGGTTCTCGAGCAGCTACTAGTTGGCGTACATTCCAATTCATTGACTCGTGGAGAGGACGTTGACAGCAAGCTGACTCCTGGAATGTGTCTGAGATAAACCCACGTCTGCGATTGTGACAGACCACTGTACCAATATTGACTCTCCATCGGTCTATCGTTCAGCAATATCCCTACATTCGTGATAACGTTCTAGTGTGGGCGAAAAAGCAAACTTCTAACTTATTTCCATGCAAAACGAAATTCTCCAACAAACATTTCAATCGAGCAGTTAGAGAAAGTAGTACAATGTTTGCGAAAACAAACATCTATCAATTCTTTCTGAAGAAATACCTAATTCCAAAATATTAATCAGTCCAGGAAGATTAACCTGACAAATTAAAGAAAAAACTTTTAATATTAGACAATATGTAAAAAATTGGACCCTTTCAATTAAATTAAAGTGGATGTGGTAAAAAGGTACCTGAAATAAGATATGAGATGTTATGTTTCGATTTCATCGAGCCGGAAGCGAGGCTTCGCCACGGCCCTGAATGAGTTCACGGTTGCCGGAAATTAATGTTTCTTGGCGAGAAAAATGTGTTTGGAAGACTTTCTCCTCAGAATCCGTGACAATGGCCACTAAAAAATTATCCTCAGAGTATTCGTACGAAACCGCTGATGCTCAATCTTGGATTGCGTAAGGACCCATGAGTGGAACGACTTTCAAGGCCGCGGTCGAAGAAATACGATCGGCCAGGCCTCTCCAATGGAATTTATTTGGAGTGTCAGTCCCGCGACCGGACTGGGTCTGCCTCCAAGGAAAGTTAATCCTTTAGCTAATTTCGTTTTGCGGTTTTCGTCCCCCTTTTGTAACACGCGTTTATTACTGTTATTATTCTGCAACTCTCGTGTGGAAATAAATAATCACAAGGAATCCCTTACAATCATATTTATATTAGCTTCAGTTTACAATGTCACAATGTTGCAATTTCATTGCCACGCTTTCAAACTAAGCTCCTCTCCCTTGTCCTTTGTTGCTTCTTCATCTTATTTTTTATTGCCAGTTAATTATTCGGTTCTTCTCTTGGCCTCTTCAGTAGAGTAGATCTTTTTCCAAACCTTTGTTTGGTTTCGTAGAGAATCAATAATTTAAAAGTTTGAGTTGAATGTAAATAGTAATTAACGGGACTGAAAAATCGATTTGATGATCCTTTGTTTCGCTAAAGGTTCATTCTCGCCGGTTACCTGGCTCTTAGTCATGAATGAAATATGCTTTTGGTGCTAAACGTGATGCAGAAACTCCGAATACCTACCTGAGCTTCGCATCGCACTGGAGAATGCTGCCGACAAAGTGCATTTTTCCACGTTCCGCCCTGCTATAAATTCGCTAGTTTAGAATTAGCTTAGTCGATTGGTTGGTTTCTCATGACAGGTTACAAAACTCAATTGGATTACCTAAACGTGCTGGCCCAGGTCTGGCAAATATTTACTGCCTTTTTTTATTGTTTATTTACCCAACCAGAGGCTAATTAAAGCAATCGATCAGTTCATTTGCCAAATAGATTACAGCCAATTACGGCCTAGTCGAAGATTATCTTTATGGTCAAAGGACTTTGATTTACAATTGGAGGCTGCTGCAACGCTTTCTACTAGATGTCGATTTTCACTTCTATTTGAAACTAAACCTCTATATAAAACCTTTCTTTGTTTCGTACAACTTTTTTTTATTTCTAGAGACCAAAGATTATTGTAAGGAATAAATTATCTTGATAATGATATCATCTCGTGTTCCTTTATTTATCGATTCCACATCTGAATCGACTTTTTCCTCGATTTTTTCATCACCCACTGGGAATGAAGGTCACCAGAGATCTTGTATAGATGAAGCCATCAGATAAGTAATTCTTCCTTAAAACCTGGTCGAAGGTCCCAGGTGGGCCAGGTTTCAGGCCATAGAGGGTATAAAAGTCGATCTTATCGTTAAGGTTAATTTTTCTGAATTATACGCATACTCGTCTGCATTACGATAATGTCTTCTCTTGATGTTTCTGCTGATGACTTTGAACGATGGCAACATGGGGGACGGAAGATCAACTTCTCAAATTAGGTTTCAAATAAAATCAGAGATGGAGAACATAATGGTTATAAGTGTCTCTTAACTCGAGATGATCTGTATGCTTCTGACTCCTTGTTTT
This sequence comes from Andricus quercusramuli, assembly GCA_932178445.1. NCBI lineage: Eukaryota > Metazoa > Arthropoda > Insecta > Hymenoptera > Cynipidae > Andricus > Andricus quercusramuli. The sequence goes on along the minus strand of CAKNXH010000051.1, from coordinate 672,349 downwards.
GTTAAAATTCCGAAATGTTCCAAGACTCACCTGTTATTTTACGCTTTGACGCCATTTTAAAACGAGTTCTGCAACTTGTGAAGAATTCTAACTTTATTAACTATCGGCATAAATTAATAACGATAATAATCAGAAAGTAAAAGGAGGGACGTCTAAGGCGTGTTCACCGAGAGGAAGTTCTCATGAGAGATTTAAAAGTTTCCTACAATGTCGGCGATTGGTACTTTTTTTTCTTGCTTTTTAGGCACCGTGAATAGAACACGCAGGGGTTTATTATATCTTCGTGCATGTCTGACACAGGCTGACACAAAGTTGTCTTTTAGTCACGCCATTTTGTCAAAAGTAATCACTTCAATGAAAGCTGATGCATGTACGTAGTTAAGCAAATTGATGTTCAACATTTTGTGTTCAAAGTGTAACATGGCTTGCTTGCAATTTTGAGCTAGCCTTTACCTTCATATCACGAATTCCTGTATGGAAATGGGTAATAAATTGCTTATACAGGTTGAGAAATGGTATATCTGCCCTCATGATAAATATTCTCTTATACATTTATCTCTTTTAAACTTTAAAGTCCATTGTTGTCGCAACGATACATTTTTTTTCTTATCGCTTATTTTTTCCTTCGCTTGTATTTTTTCACGATCGATTTCGGGGCAACATTGGGACATCTTATATAGCGTATAAATTCTCCTACACAAAATATCAGATGTGAAATTTTTAATGACCTGCGATCGAATATCGGCTGTGCAAAATGTGGGGAGTCGAAGAGTCCGAAGTTAACACCGAGGTCAAGGAGCAGAGATGCTGTATAGAGGTAAAAAGGAGAAGAAAGAGGAACGAGACTCCGACCAAGGTGGAGAAAGATAGAATCCATGAACGGCTGGAATGTCGTCTCTCGCCCGCAACTTTCTGCCGATAGCCATTTCGCTCGTTTCCTTGATTATTCCGTTTTTCTTGATTTCTCAGCGGATTCTCAACACTTGGTCAGTTCTTTTGATTATCTTTTAATTTATATCAGAAATTTGGTTGAGTCAACAAAATTTTTGGTTGTTTTAACACAATTTTTTTGTAGATGGAGTATTTAGTTGATTCGACGATATAATTTTGTTGGTTCAATTAAATATGTTGGTGAATCAACAAAAATTTGTTTGATTCAACCAAATTCAAAAATCTTCAACATCCAAGAAAACAGCTCTTTGGTTTAGGACAATTTCTTTTCTGAGTGACTGCACTCAATAAAAGAAGACTGACTAATTTTATTCCAGATGCTTTAATTTTGAAATCTTCTATTTTGATTGACATGAACGTTGTTAATATTATCAGCATCGCAGGCCAAGAATTCGCTCACTCTCCATTAGCAGTCCTCAATTGACGTCGACGTCCTCTCCGATAGGACTTTTTTTCTTGGGATCCGGTATGAAGGTTTCTGCGTCATCGTGCTCGATCGACGAAGAACACGTTCCATCGCGGTCAAGCCCATGACTCGTAACATTTGTATACTTTGTTACAGCTCCTCACTGTAAATCTTAACATTTGCCGCCCTTTTTCAATTTTCATTACTTGGTTTGCTTCGATTGCAGAGTTGACATGCAAAAAAAAAGACAATACGAGTAAAAACAGACGTGTTCTGTGCACAGAAAAAAACTGAGGTCCCGGAAATTGAGGTTTCTATTAGAACTAATTTTTGATTCCAAAAGAGCTGCAACAAAAAGAAAACCCTCTTGCTGGGAAGGAACCGAAAACGATAAATTAGTTTCAAAGAAGACTCTGTTTGCACTTCTAAACAAACCCGATTGTAATAGAGTCTATTTCCAAAGAACTTATTTTTCGCTTTGCCCACTTCGACATTTTATCTAATTAATAACACAACTTTTATCTTAAAGCACACATGTAATCGAACGCTGATGGACATAATTTAATAGAGAGAATTGAGGTACAAAATATTATAGCAGCTAGAATAGATATAATGACTTAATAAATATCATTTGAAAGAAAACAGTTAAGGTGGTTCGGACATGTTGAAAGAATGAAAGATGAACGACTGACCAAAAAAGTGTATGAAGGTTAAGTAAATGGCAGAATTCCCAGAGGTAGACCGTCAAAAGAATAGTTAGAATCTGTGAAGGAGACATTAATTCAAAGAGACATAAGAAGCCACAGCAGCATGAGAGCTTGCATGAAAAATGCATGGACGTGAAGGAAGCTAGAGAAGTATGACAGGACAGAAAGTTGTGCCGACAAATATAGTTTATAAACAGAGTGACAGTAGAGTGAATGACGCCTGGAACAAAAGACCTTGGACACTAATGGGCCCAAGTGGGGAACCTCACATAATAACCTTGTGAGGCTCTTCACTTGGAGTGATCGCTAGAGAGATTGATCAGCAACCGGGGTCGGAGCAGTGTTGCAGAACGAACGTGTCTTTTAAATAAATAACACGAGAATTCTAGATCAATCTAAAAAATCTATACCCCTTACCTCACATTACTCCTTTCCTCACCTCTCTCTGGTGTAAATATACGACATTAGCTACAATAACTGTATCAAAGTTTGTGGGAAAATGTTAGAACTAAATAAATAAGAAGTAAAAAACGGATTTTGTAATTCCATAAATAACGTCGAACAATTTGATTCGCTACAGTCAATTTCGTAGGGTTGATTTGGTAACCCGATAGGTATTTCAAGGAGTCCAGTCGCTATTATTCGCTAAAAATGAGAGCTCTTGCAACTCGGCGCACAGTGGTGTGATTGCGCAGACGTTTTCGTTTTACAAGCCTGCATATCGTGACACCAATGGATGCTTCGATTATTCGGACGTTGTTCCAGACGATTACGATAAATTGCATAGTCTCTCGAGTAGACAATACCCATGGAATTCTGTGTTCAGTGCACAACTGCAGTGTGCAGTTGTGCACTGGCTTCAATCGAACGCATAGACATTCCCGTTCCCGTATGGCGTATGCGTACCGATGTATCACGCACTCCTAATATTGTAGCTGTAGACGCACGAACCTGCGTGGGTACATGGTAAATGATGCCTGCCGGGTGATCCATCGTGTCCGTATTTTTACTCACCCGCCATTCGAAGATCGGATTAATCACGGATACATTGTCACCTTACATTTATTCATAAAAAGGGTGTCTACCTGACCCGGAAAACAGGAAAACGAAGAAAAGAATTATAATTCTGAGTTGTGACAGGGGATGTCAGTAAAAAATTATAATTTCGTCTCTGAGACAGGGAATTATCTAAAAGACTTTCAATTCTGAGTTGGGGCAGGGAAGAAATAAAAGAAGAAATATTTTTGAAAATTCACGTCCTGACTTGATACAGGGAATTTTCAAACATAATTCTCATTCTAAGTTGCGTCATAGAATTTCAGTAAAAAATATAATTTTGAGTTTGAGACTGGGAATTTCCATGAAGAATTATAATTATTGTTACATTGAGATAGGGAATTTTAGTAAAGAGATATAATTTTAAGTTTGGGACATGGAATTTCAGTTAAGAAATATAATTACGACAATTGAGACAGGAAATTCGCGTAAAGAATTATAATTTTGACTTTGGGAAAGGCAGTTTCTACAAAGAATTAGAATTTTTAATTTGGGACAGAGAATTTTCTAAAAGAATAACAGTTCTAAGATAAAACTGGGAATTTCCGTGAAGAATTAAAATTTGTGTTGTAGCAGTGAATTTTTGACATAGAACGGAAATTTTGGAAAAGAAATTCAATTCTAATTTAGAAGAAGGGAATAACAAAAAATCCCTGTTCCAAGTCAGAATTCGTCACAATTTGAAACTTTCCGCTTCCAGATTTTGAAAAAAGGAGCATATTTCTGAATTAGAATAGAAAATTGTGTAAATAAATATAAATCTAACTTGGAACAGAGATTTCGGTGACACTAAAAATGTCAAACGTTGAAGGTTATTCCTAAGCGGATTCGCAAAATCTTCAACTACTTAAAATCTTAAATAATTTGACATGTCTTTTGGAAGCTTGAGTAAAAATGTCTATTCATAATACCAGAAAATAAAAAAATTAGATTATTTTTCATTAATTATGGTAAAAAGTCACCAAATTAATAGTATATTACATCACAAGTAGTATTAGACATGTCTTCACGGGGAGATCAATGTTTGCAGGACGAGTTGTAAGACCAAGGCCGAAGGCTTGGAAAAATTGTTCGCAAACTTCGCAAAGAAAAATGATGAAGGTTTCAATACGAAATCAGATCAAACTAAGAAGCCCAAGGCGCCTCATCTGAGAGGAGCATATTAGCTGCTTCCAGGTACGCGAATGGACCTGAAAGCATTACAAGCAGGGACCACGTGGAGGACCTGCTCCTTTATTCAAAATCGATGGTTTATGAGACTTTAGGGTCCTTTGAAAAGTCGTGATGTTTATATTTTTGGTCATGAAAATATACGACTGACGTGACAGTCATCTGCTCGGCTGTGATTGGTAATCTCTATGGCGCGAAATTTGAAAATGGTTTGGTCCGAGCTAGAGTATTATATATAATTATATATGTCTACTAAAATACAGTGCAACCTCCGAATAAGACCATGCTCGGGCTTGTAGGGGAATACAATTCCGAGATATGAGCTACCTCCACCCTCGGTCTGAAATCGCTAAGAAAAATTCTCGGCTCAACCTCCGAATAGGACCGCGCTTGCACTCGATGAATTTCACGTGCAAAGTGTGGCAACCTAACATATAGATTGCATAGTTCAAATCCAGTTTTTTAAATTTTGAATTTGTGTCAGTAAGTATTATTTTAAATATTATAAATATACTATTCTAAATAAGTGCAATATTTATTGTATTATAAGTAATGTAAAATGTTTACTTGATGAAAAATACTCAATTTGTAATTTGCAAGAGGTACTTAGCAGTATTTGACAAAATCTTATGTGATACTATTTTTTAGTATTGAATTTTGAATTCAAAAATATTCTTTTTTAACAAAGATTGCTGAATATGTTACTTTGTGTTACCTTTTTTGAGATAATTAAACATTTTTATTAATATATTTGTATAAAAATGTATTAATGTTAATAAGTATTAACAATAGGTTAATGCAATTGATTACAATCAATTAAAATTTTCATGACTATACTATTATTCAAAGCATAAATTAAGATAAAAACGCAATTTCGACGCGCGGTCTTATTCGGAGGTTCGCCCCCGTTTCCATGATGCGCGAAGTAGTGGGGGCAACTTCCGAACGAAGATTAGGAGAAGCGGTCTTATTCGGAGAGGGCTTATTCAGAGATTGCACTGCATCAGATTACTCTGAATATTTCAGTGTGGCGGCGTTCGGAACTAATAATAATTCATCAGGCTTTGTAACGCTCACGTAACTCATGTAACTCACTTTATGAGGGCTTTACAGGCTCATAGCACGGTGATTGCGAATAAAAAATATAATAAATTATCTGTGCATGCTAGATTTTTTGTGCGCTCCGTATAACGGACGTCATCATAATGGCCGCACTTATTCAAATGTAGTAATTCCAAATCGGCATTTTCAACGAATTTTAAATAAGCTATAAGTAATTAAAATGATAAAATAAGCGCTTTTATCAAATGTTTAGATCATAAACATGGTGTCTACTGTGCGGGAATTTAAGGAAATCTGGGAATTGTCCTTGATTTTATTTTTGGTGCGGGAAGTGCATTTCATTTCCTTATAATTTATGATTGTTTGTTGTCCTTTTGAGCTACTTGCGCTATTTTTTCTACTTAAAATTGAAATTCTTAAAAATGATTAAAAAATATATTTTTTAAATAAATTGTAATATTGCAATCGAGCAAATTGCCCATATCGCAATCCACTATTCATTGTCTGTATGCTTCTACCGTAAGAGGCACCTAATATTTATAAGCGGAAAAATGCGGGAAATGTTCGGGAAGTGTGCGGGAATTTCACGGGCAAAATTTAGTAGACACTGATGATAAACTTTAAATAAAACGATGATTTAAAAAAAACTGTAATGTTTTTTTTTTAATTTTTAGTGACCGCAGTACATAGCCTAGCAATTTTGTATTGAATGTCTTCAATATGTCTTTAAGACCATGATGTCTAGTTCCGCCTGACCAGCTAGACATTGGAGATATACAGACTTATTTTGCATTTATGACGAAAGCTGTGCCAAGAAAAGACCAGGTAGACTTGTCTTCTGACACGGAAGGATTATTTATGAATTTATGTCATGGTTGTATACTACTGACAGGGCCTGCCCACTGACAGATCGGTTGGGACCAAACAGTTGACATCTGCTAAGGTTTAAAACTGCAAGCATGTAAAATTTGTGTATAAAAAAAACAAAATTGTAATTTTTTAGAAGTATCAAGTGAATTGTTGGGGATAGAGAAAAATGGACAAGATTTTTAGATCTGCCATCCAAAAAATATAATTTGTGCAGACAAACTTATTATTACATAAGAATTAAATACCATGAAGATGAATAATATAAACATTCTGTCACATTCCAAGTGGATTAGTAATGACCCCTGGAGGCTTTGGGAACCTTTTGGCTTGCTTTCGAGTTATAAATCCTTCAGGTTGTTTCCAAATTAAATAATCTTGTCTCGAAGACATAAATTATTCTCTTTAAATCGAAAATATTCGTCTTATCAAAAATAGTTTGGTTCCGTCTTACGAGCTAGACATACACCATACAGAGTAACTTGATATTGTCTTGGATTAGTCTTTACCGAAGGCAAAATCAAGACCAAATATTTTTACCCGGAAAATATCAGGATTTTTTTCGCAGGTTTTAGTGGCTACGTGATTAATGCAAATTTTGTTTTCCCACGCTACGTTATGAGGTAGTTTTAAGTTTATAGATCCACATTTCGCGCGCTTCACTGCGCACCGCGTGTGTGTTGTTTTGCTGCCATAAGCGCGCGTTTTGATGATCTATATCTATAAGATGATCCGCCGACAGAGATAGCTTTATCGAGTCGGAGAAAAGTGCGATGCTCATATGCGATTGAAATGATTAAAGCTTAAACGATAGAGAGTCACAAGCTTGCAACGCGTTATGTATATAAATTATCGTGAACTCTATATGCTCGTACACATTTGGAAATAAATAGCGCAACGTGAGACGAGAACAGTGCCCTCCGACTTCGTTGAGTCCATATATGAAGAGGGTCTTGTCGACGCCTTTCGCCCACGCAACAATCGCTTGTAAATCGCACGTACGAAACGATCACCATTTGTGTTTCCTGTTCGTCTCTCTAGAGTTTAAAGACCTTTCCTAAACCGGAAATCGGATAAAATTTAGATTCAAATGAAGCCATTTAGAGTCCTAGATTAAAATTGTGGTATTAGCTTCATAATAATATTGCCCTCATAATTTTTCCACTGGTGGTTATCTGTTCTGTATTGGATGGTTATCATAATACAGGAAGTTTGCATATACGGTGCATACATACTTTTCTAAGTTAATCATATCATAAGAAGTGATTGATTACTTAATACCTATTTAATAGATTCTAATCAAAATCTTCAATATTCAATAATGAATCATAAACGTCCATAGCTGAAAATGACTCATTCCTTATCTTTCTGTAATAGGGCCGCAGTTAAAAATCGTTTCCAACAATACCAATTACAATGATTCATCGATTCCTTTTGAGTGTCTCAATAACAGATAGAAAATATTTAGCACAAGCATAAGATTTATCTAATGTTCACTCGATATATCAAAAGCGCAGCTTTTGTACAAATCTAGCGAAGAAGTTAGAAAATATGTTTAAAGGCAAAGCGAACCAATATAGTTGAACTAGCGAGAAATTTTAGAATATAGTAGCATTAGTGTCATTTTTTTTAAATAGCAGCAAAATGTGTCGAAAAGTGTCGATAGTGCCGTGAGTTTGAGGCCTTGGTGTTTACTTGTAGGTTACTTGTACGCATGGAGTTTTTATAAACATTTCGTAAGCGTAATTTTAGATTACTCCGAGCAAGTGTATTGATAAATGATTGACCTGTTTCGTCACAAATTTACGGAATTATTTCCCATCAGCATTGGAAGAAACGTAATATTTCTATCGTTGACTTGAGGTTCCTGAGAAGCAAGTTTAGTGACGAAGCGTGGGAAGAGAACGTTGAGAGAAGAAGAAATATCCGGCGATTTTCTCAAACGGTTTGCCCTCGAACTGTACAGTCGTTCGCATTTCGATTGAGGTATGACCGTTGACTTGAGATGGGTACGTTTGCGCTAAACAATAAGGAAAAGTCAAATAATCAGGAGGTGGAGAGTATAAGGAAATTCCGACGCACGAGAGAATAATGAACTGACTATATTGATTCCTTCACAGAAATCCGCAAAAATCACAAAATATTTTAGCATAAAGGGTGGCCACTGACCCGGAAAACTAGGAATTAGTCTGGATTTTGAACACCGGACAATAGCCGGTTTTTTTTTTCGTTTTTCTTTGAAACTGAGAATTTTTCAAATTTGTACTTTTGCAATAAATATCGTCTCGCTCTCGAAAAAATATGTTTGGAATCGTGCTCAGTTTTAGCAACCGACTCCGTTGAAACATCGACGATCATGTTATAATTTATATAGTTAAGATTTTAGAGTTAATGCTTATTCAAAAATGAATGTTCCTTTTGTATTATATCTTTAAAATTTTAAGATTTTGTTGATGGATCGTTTAAATACTAAAGTTCCTTTTATATTTAAGAACAAAAACTTCCGTTCTAGATATTTAACCCGCTTACCACGTGTTAACATAGTAATAATGACATAGGTAACTTAAATTTATATAATTAAGGGGTTAGTCAAGGTTCAGGCACCCGAAAAAAGCTATTTTTACTATTTTTTTTTCGAAGACTGGTCTATTTGCATTCAAATAAATGTTGTGGCGTTTGAATAATACATATTTCGAGAAGTCACAGTAATTTTTTCATCATAAAATATCGGTAAAGAAGCGAGTTATGGTCAATCTCCCAGATGTCCAAAAAAAAGGCGTTTTGCGGTGATCGAAATACCTAGAGAACGGATTCTTATCCGATCGTTATTCAATTTTGACCAGTTATTTATAACACTAATTTGTTGTCCTTGATCGAACGATTTTGGATTTCGGCGATTATTTTTTATATATATAGCGAAAAATAGACGTTTTTTGGCAAATTTTTTTTTCTCTAAACATGCGTCATTTACTCGAAAATTGAAATATCGCTAAATGCTTCTATCAAGGACAACTATTTAGTATTATAAATAACTTGTCAAAATTTGGTAACGATCGGATAAGCCGTTCTTGAGACATCTTGGTCACCGGAAAACGCCTTTTTTTGGACTTCTGGGAGATTGACTATAACTCGCTTGTTTGCCGATATTTTATGATAAAAAAATTACTGTGACTTCTCGAAATATCTATTATTCAAATGCAACAACATTTTTTTGAATTTAAATAAACCTTGCTTCAAAAAAAATAATAAAAATTTCCTTTTTTTGAGTGCCTGAACCTTGCCTAAACCCTTAATTACTAGTATTTAACATAATAAAGTTATAATAATTTAGGGATACTGCTTTTCGAAAAAAACTGATTTGAAGTTGGAGAGTGCCATAAGCTCATGTGTTATATATTTTTCGGTCATTTTGGGGACATACAAGTATAATGTTACCAAATAGAATAGAGCACATAGTTAAGTATGATTTCCTACTGAAAATCCATATTCCTATTAAAAATCTATATTTTTGATCCGGGATCACAAAAACGCGAATATCTCCTAAGGAACTAAGCTACCCGGTCGACAAAATATAAGCCCTTATCTTACGGAACGTCGCAATTTATATTTTGGATAAAATCAGTTGCTTCCTTGCGCATAATTTTCACTGCGGTTTATTGAACAATAGACTTGATATACTTTCCCCTACTCCCCTCTTCTCACCTTTTTAAAGAATTTATCTTTTTTCCCCTGTTTTGAAGAAATTATTAAGAATATGCATTGTCTACTATTCAATCAAAATTCATCTTTTAGTAGAAAAGTCGTCTTTTTTGTTAAAAGTACATTTTTATAAATTGAAAATACTACTATTATATTTTCTGTTCACAGTTCGTCTCTTTTTTGTTAAAAATTCAATTATTTATTAATTGTTATTTATTTTTAATTTAAATTTAATTTAAATTTAATTGTTATTTATTAATTATTAATTCAATTATATATATTATTATAAATTTAATTATTTTGCAGTTTATTTTTGGTGCAGAATTTATCTCTTTTGTTTAAGAATTCTACTATATAGTAGAAAATTTAATTATTTTGTTGAAAATTCATCTTTTTGTAAAGAAAATTCATCCTTTTGAGTTGAAAAATTCGTCTTTTGGTAGAAGAGTTATCTGTTTTAGTAGAAAATTTATCTTTCTTGGTTGAAAATTCATGTTGAAAATAAATGTTTTGGGTTGAAAATTCAACCATTTAGTTCAAAATGAACTTTTTTATTAATATAATAATTAATATAATTCGACTTGAAATCTTAGGAATATTGAACCTACATTAATGTACTTGAAGTTACGAACGTTCATATGAACGAAATTATAAAAATTATTTTTCGGATTTTTTTTCGCTTAAATCAATTGGAAGGGCAAAAAAAAATATTCTGTCGGAAGGAATTGTCGAAAAAAAATTTTTTAAGGGGTTAACTACCCTTGAAAATCATCCATTATGCTGACCTGCCTAATACAAGTTTGATTGTCGATATTTGAAAAAATAAGAACGTCAAAAATCCTAGTTTTTTACCCCGCGAATTATAGGGTAGGTGAGAATGTTCGGCAAGACCCCTAAAAACTACCCTTATGTCATGCAGCTCTAAAATGTTAAAATTAACAAGTTTGATTGTCGATATTTGAAAAAATAAAAACGTCAAAAATCCTATTTTTTTACCCCTCGAATTATAGGGTAGGTGAGAATGTTCGGCAAGACCCCTAAAAACTACCCCTAAAGTATGCACACATAAAACGTTAAAAATGACAAATTTGATTGTCGATATTTGAAAAAATAAAAACGTCAAAAATCCTATTTTTTTACCCCGCGAATTATAGGGTAGGTGAGAATGTTCGGCAAGACCCCTAAAAACTACCCCTATAGTATGCACACATAAAACGTTAAAAATTTCAAGTTTGGTTGTCGATATTCGAAAAAATAAAAACGTCAAAAATCCTTTTTTTTACCCCTCGAATTAGAGGGTAGGTGAGAATGTTCGACAAGAACCCTCAAAACTACCCTTATAGTATGCACACATAAAACGTTAAAAATAACAAGTTTGATTGTCGATATTCGAAAATAGAAAAGCGTCAAAAATCCTATTTTTTTATCCCGCGAATTATGTGGTAGATGAAAATGTTCGGCAAGACCTCTAAAAACCACCCTTATAGTATGCAACCCTAAAATGTTAAAAATGACAAGTTTGATTGTCGATATTTGAAAATATAAAAACTACAAAAATCTTTTTTTATCCCGCGAATTATAGGGTAGGTGAGAATGTTCGGCAAACTTGTCATTTTTAACATTTTATGTGTGCATACTATAAGGGTGAGTTGTAGGGGTCTTGCCGAACATTGTCAGCTACCCTATAATTCGCAGGATAAAAAAATAGGATTTTTGACGTTTTTATTTTTTCAAATGTCGACAATCAAAGTTGTTATTTTTACATTTTAGGGCGGCATGCCATAAGGGTAGTTTTTTGGGGTCTTGCCGAACATTCTCACCTACCCTATAATTCGCGGGATAAAAAGATAGGATTTTTAACTTTTTTATTTTTTCAAATATCGACAATCAAAGTTGTTATTTTTAACATTTTTGGGCTGTATGCCATAAGGGTAGTTTTTACGGATCTTGCCGAACATTCTCACCTGCCCTATAATTCGCGGGATAAAAAAATATAATTTTTGACGTTTTTATTTGTTCAAATATCGACAATCAAACTTGTATGAGGCAGGTCTGAATAATGGGTAATGTGTACGGGTAGCAACCCCGTAAAAATTGAAAATTCGAGAAACCGTTCTGACAGAATATCATTTTTTGACCTCCTAAATGATTGAAGCCAAAAAAAAAATTCGGAAAAAAAATCTTCAATTTCGTTCATATGAAAGTTCGTAACTTCAAGTACATCCTACATTAGTGTTATTAAAAATAATTTATTTCCCTATGATTCTTCTATTTTTTTGAAAAACACCCTATTGCAACCGGGAAAATCGAGAAATAACCTGGAATTTATTTTTAAAACATTGAGTGGCCACTATGCAGGTACTATTTCCCTAAGAGAACTAATTTCGAGCCTTACAGGCAGTAAGAGTCTTGCGATCGGAAGCAAAAGTAACGAGGACGAAGTTCCGTCATGTGCCTTAATCCTTCGGTATTTCGATCCGGGATTATTTTTAGTACTTGCGTGGGCATAAATGAGCGCATAAAATGCGCATACCTGGTTGCAACTCGAATGTGATCTAAAGAGGGAAGGGGGAGAGAAAGTGTCGGGGTAAAGAGAGACACTGAGTGATCACGGGAAGGAAGAGAAGCGAGGGATGTAAGTATAGTTGGATACCAATAGAGAAGTCTCCGTCCCGTTGGCGCCATCGCGGCCATTTTTTATGCACCTCCAATGAGCCCCTTCTTGCATCTGACACTTATCTCTTCGCGACCCACGCAAGTGCAATCGACTCCATTTCAGCGTGTATCTCCCAATCTTACACCTCCATTTTTAACTTTATTAATTTTCGCAATCGAATTTGATTCCTCTCGCACGTCTAAAAGATTTTTTTTTTCTCAATTTACGAAACATATCACAATAAATTGAGAGATACAGTGCTGCCAATTACGGGAAGGATACTGTTACTTTAATATATTCATAATTGGTTTCCACTTATTTTGCAACAATGTATAAGTAATAACTTAAGTTTAAGCAGATCTTAAATTACAAAACTTAAGGTTGTGCTTACAACACAGTCCCAGTCAAAAGTTATCCTTTTCTGCCGGCAAAGCTGTACTACTTAAAGTAAAAGCTAAGTTATTCTCGATTTTAATGGATAGAATGCCAACTAGATATTTCCGAATATGATGAAAGACTTAATTTATATTTAATGAAGGGAGTCAATCAGTGCGAGAGAAGAGAAACTGCTTGTATTATAATTTCCTTGTTCCCATTGTATCATCCATTATCTTCCGGAAGCATCATTGGCAATAATTCTCGTTGCAAAACATTTTGTAAATCAGGTTGCCAATTCAGCTTAAATTCGTCTTTCTTAAGTCGGACTAATTGAATATCCGTGGAAGCAGGGTAAACAGGTAACTCGTGTCTTATGCCATTGACGATGAAACGCGTTACACCTCCCGAGCCAATTATAGTCGATTTGTGGGCACGTGCATGCGTTCATCAATAAAGTTGATGACTCAAGCCTTCGTTTTATAAACAGTCTCCCGTGCTGGAGAAACTTGGAACGAGCCCGAAGTGAATCGAACCAATCCGATGTTAAAGATTCTTGATGTTTTCGCACTCATAAATCGAGGGCATGGCTGGCGAGTGGTCCATGGGTTTGGGGTCTTGGGTCTTGGGTCTTCCTGTGGAGCTAAAAATTCCTTTCTGTTGAGTTGTAGCTGTAAATTGATCATTGTGGTCATTTTTTGGTTAGTCATCCAGCATTTCATCCGGTGCAGCGTCTCAGAAGCTTTATTGTCGATGACCTTGATGACAGATGCCACTGCCTGGTCGAACGCAACACTTTCGCGACTGCCGCGGAATTCCAGTCTTGTCCATTGTTCTCCAACCACTGTTTTCTGCAAGCATTTCGATTTAGTGGTCGCTTTCTGAAACGGAAGTTCGATAAGACATATGTGGAACAATGGGAAACGATATAGTCGATGGGGCGATAACGACCCCACTGACCATAATCTCGATTCCATGGTCGTTTCTTCTGTTTCTCGCATTCCTTCATTTCCAGCTTCCATAATAATAATAATAATAATTATTATTATTACGATCTGTCTACAAATATTATTCATAGTTCGTTAAAGCATTATTAAGATTGTAAGAATGCAGTAAGTCTTGAAATTGTCGTCTTGATACAAGCTTGCAGAAGAGCAGAAGGAGAAGTTAATTTTCAAATAGAAAATCGTTGGTAGACTATTCAACATGTTCTCCTGATACAATTTTTACAAAGAAGCAAAAATGGAAAGGAATAAATTCCTTTTGTTGGTTATGATATATAGACCAGGCCGTAGCGGGGGGGGGGGGGGTCAACAGCGTTTGACCCCCCTACCAGAAATTCTGGAAACACGTACAATTGTACATAATAGACATCATACTTTTCTGAGTGTGCGCGAGTGTGCCGCTTGAAATCCCCTCCTGAAAATTTGTTCTGGCTACGGCCTTGTATAATGTATATAGACACAATGTTAATGAAAAGCATAACTCGAATGTGAATACCTCTTTGGCTCTCATAGTATCCTGATATAATTTTGAAAAACGCGAATGAACTTTATGTTATCATGCGTCTTGAGATAAGCAGGAATACAAGAAAATACCTCTTCGATGGTCATGATGTCTGCATCCAATTTTGAAAAAAGAGTGAAAGTGAACGCATCTTGACAATACAAATTTAAATAAACAATGCATGCATTCATACTGTAAACAAATGATAAAACAAGAAAAAATAGCACCGATGATTAAAAACTCAAGTTTTTACTCTCATTTTATCGATTTTTTCCATCCATGAAGAGATGCAATAGATTAATCTCGAGATTAATAGAATATATACCTCCTCACCAGTATCTTCGTACATATGTACTCAGTCTTAGATGGTATTGTCCAGGTATATTCGTTATCTTAATCAATTTATCGAACTCCTTCCTCTCGATTTCGTTCTCTGCTTCATAATCTATTTTGTTAGCTATAGTTCCTGTATAATTGTAAAATACCTATTTGGCTTCATATTCATTTTCCTGCAGTGATAGGCAGCGTTAAATTTATTTTAAAACCTATAGACTTGTTTCGCAGTTATATTATCGCAGCAATTTACGTACTCTTCTAAGTCACAAATAAATGTTCTAAACACTCATCTTTTCAATGATCATCCATTACTCCACTCTGGTACCCTGTTCTCTTTTCTCGATCTTGCGTTTAGAATATCATTTTTTAATTTCCTCTCGAAGCATAATATGTTGTACAATTGTAGAAGCCGGATAAAATCTGCTATACTGTTCATTTTCATGTTCATTGTATTTGCAAGATTGACTGCACACGCAATAACTTTTTCAGCGGCAAGTAAGGAGTTTTTCATTACTTAATAAAGACGTTCATATTGCTCATCATACAATTTCAAGTACTCAAATATTTTTCTACTGCCTAAATAAATATTTTTCAAATCATTTACATTGCAATTGAATTGTCGTGCTATGCAATTTTTGTGAGAGTCCATCGAGCGAAAAGGCAAATTGGCTTCCTATATATGGAACGCATGTTGAATTAGAATATCATATTTGCGTTAAACGCAACTAATATAATATAGTGCATTACCGACGCCATTAGCTGTGTGGTGAATCACGACTCGGGAAGAGTCCAGATGTCAAGTCATTTCGAGCGCGGCTAGCACTCGGATGAGTGACCATCTGCGACGTATAATCAGAATGTGTATTCGCTGCGTTTTGACTAATGCCGAGAGGAAGTATTGACGCCGAGGATGATTGTGTGTGCATTCCGAAGTCCATCGAGCGAAAAAGCAGGTTAACTTCCTATATTAAGAACGCATGTTGCATTAGGAATATCTTCTTGGCGTTAAATGCAACTAATATATAGTGCTTTACCGACGCCAAGGATGATTGCGTGCATTCGATGAGTAGGGTCGAATGTCTGATCAATGTGAATTAAAATTATATCTAAGAATTATTTACTAATTAGAATACCAATCAGAATCAACCAAAGAATAGTTTATAATAAATAACAAATATTATGTTAACCAAATCTGTGCAGATTTACTCGACACCGAAAATTACAAAAATATTATTTTGTTTACATATAATAAGGTACATTACATAAAATTACACATTGGGAAAACTTATATGTTAAATGGTTTATTGCTTCTTGTGAAAGGAGATTTAGTATGTACACCCGGAAATAACCAGGAATTTGGTAGGCAAAAATTAGTAGACACCCTCTTTAACTACACAATTCCAAAATAAATTGTTTATCCCTCTATATCTGTTTATACGACATCAATAAGCAATTTTTAAAGTTAGATACATTTTTCTTGTCAGGTTTTTTTGTATTTTTTGTTTGATAAGTAATTTTTTTAATCCTATGTAAATTTCATTTGTCAAAATAAAAATTTCACTCTAGAGCAATCATATAAAGTTTTATAGTTTTTATGAATACATTGTTATGGAAGTGCGGTAATACATTAAGAACTCTTTCATTTGGTTCAAAGAAATAATGTTCTTAGTTCAAAAATGAATAAATACTTTCTTAAAAGTTTGGCCAGTACTTAAACATATAATTTCTTTACTCTAAAGAAGGCTAATAACGTCGTTATTCAAAACCGAATAAGTTTTTATTTCTTTTAAAGGTACTTTCACTTCGAAATGAAAAAACGAAGTTAAAGAAACGATTTCTTAAATTTCAACATAACTTTTCTCTGGATGTATATGAAGAGTGATAAAAACTTTAGAATATTGAAATATATTTTGAAAAGCGCACATAAATTAAAAAAACATTACATTCCTCCCGGTTTTGAGTAACTAGCCTTATTTAAACGGATTTACGATCAGAAATAAAAATATTTCCGAGATTTACAATGTTCAATGAGCTCAACCTCGAAATGATTTATTACAAAACTTTTATTGATGAATGTATTATTTAAAATAAAGAGGCCTCCACAAAAAAGCACAGTCCGTGAGAATTCTGCAAGCGTAACTATTAGCCCAGGATTCCATAAATAAGACGATATGAGCCCCAGTCTCTATGTATCGCCCTTAACACTTTTTTTCTGTCTTTTAAATAGTTCTCAGGCAATTTGCTGCAATTTTGTCATCGTTAATCGCTATAGTCGAGCTATCCAACGACGCATTTCATAGGTGCCACATATATCACAGCACGTGCTCACCCCGTACATGCCGTTACTGAGACGTTCACCTGGAAAATTCACGTCAATATAACTCAACACGCCGCCTTATTAGACACCCGATTGCGGCGTGATAACCATCGTCGCTAGTTTGATATGACGTTAGATGCCCCCAGGCAAAAACTGGTTCCTTTTCTTACGACTTACCTTATAACTCACATTATTCTCTTGCCCTCGACCGCTTTTGTGATCGACCACTCCCGCATTAGAGATCTTAACACACTGTAGGTGTGAAATGTAAAATACATACATTAAAGAAGAAGACCCGGAAGGTCGTTCCTTGACCTTCCACGCCGTAAACGAAACGAAAGGCTCGGTTCGTTGACACCGCTCTGGATCGTCTGAGGGAGAGGAAAAAATAAGCTGCCTCGAGAAAAAAAAGTGAGAAGACCGTACGACGATTGCGTGGAGGTAACGAATCGGGAATTTCGCGATTCTCTTCATAATCTGGAACAAGCTCCAAATCCGTGCTGTGCAAATCTGATTCGCTCTTGTCACATATTTCAAATTGAAGAGTAATACAAAATAAACCGTGGAAGGGATTTTAACTATATTCCTTGGGCTTAGTTTCTATGCAAATTATCAAATTATAATTTATAATTTACATAAATAACACTCTTCAAGTTGCCTTACTTTCTTCGAAGTGTCTACCCTCACTGAATTTGAGTGATCCTAGGCACGGCCTTCTTTTTTTATTCTTTCAGTATATTACTTGAAAAGCTTACAATCACAATTTCATAATAAATTTAAATTTAAAATTTAGAATTTAAAATTTAAAGA
>CAKNXH010000051.1:569606-652763 GCA_932178445.1 Andricus quercusramuli | reverse complement strand
TTGTTTTCAGTGAATTAGAAAATATGTAACTAAAAATAGAAAAATTTGTGCTTCGCAAGTTGTTCCACCCTTGCTTTGTTTTCTTTTTTTTTTGTGATAAGGAATGTAAACAAACCGTCTAGTTACTTTGTTTTGAAATTTTTAGTATGAAAAGGACTCAGTGTCTCAAACTGTTTCGGAATGTGCCTAGCGCTCTCTGATTTTTTACATAAAATGGAATGTATATTTTTTGGTCTGTTACTGTAAAACAATATAATTAGACATTTCTAGTTATTTTTGAGTCTGTGAATTTCTGATACAGAAAATATTAATTTACACTGATAATTACATGTTTAAATGAATTGCTTAAAGAATGTATTATTGTTTATAGCCATTTTCTCTTAGAATTAAAAAGTCGCCGTTTTTCTGAATTTTCCGCTTTTTCACACGACATTCGAATACAAACAAAGAAACAAAAGTTTTTGGTAAAAAATCGAAATTTCATAGCACAATTTGAAATAACGTAATTGAGACTAATTATCAGTGTAAATTATTATTTTCTGTATTAGAAATTCACAGACTCAGAAATAACTAGAAACGTCTAATTATATTGTTTTACAGTAACAGAACAAAAAATATACGTTCAATTTTATGTAAAAAATCAGAGAGCGATCGGCACTATCCGAAACAGTTTGAGACACTGAGTCCTTTTCATACTGAAAATTTCAAACCAAAGACACTAGACGGTTTGTTTACATTCCTTATTACAAAAAAAAAAAGAAAACAAAGCAAGGGTGGAACAACTTGCGAAGCACAAATTTGTCTATTTTTAGTTATTTTCTAATTCACTGAAAACAACGGAATGTCCAAAAACATAGAGCAGTCAATTTTATATTAATTGGGGAAAGTGCAGGTTTTTGAATGTTTAATTATTGAAAAGACGAGTCATTTATGTTTACAGGAGAGTACAGACGAGAATACTAACGTTGTAAAGCGTTTGAATCTGTTAACGAGAGTCGTAGACGGCGTCGCGTACTTTCTTACAAAATGGATATTTCCGCCAATTTTTGATGAATTGTTCTAAAGTTCTCCAGAAATCTTCCTTCAGTAGTGAGGAACAAATGTCTCACTGGAAGTTTTTTCAATTTTGAAGTTCACTCGATACTTTTCTTCGCCGAAGTTAAAAAAACGTGCTTACCGTCAGGACTCCATTTGCAATTAATTATTATTAAACAATTTGCAGTTTTGACATTTTTCTTCATCTTGTAGGCGTCGCTAGGGTATAATGCATGTGTGTACCAAATTTCAAACAGTTTTAATTATATTTGTCTGAGTAAAGACAATTTGTGTTTTTAAAAATAATTGAATTTGGGGAAAAAAATTTCCTACTTTTTCAATTTTATTATTAAAAATATACATCGGGAAGAAAAACTTTAAATAGAAAAAAGTTCCATTTTGATATTTTCTACAAGTCTATCTTCTTCTTAATTTAATTTTTTTAACTTTAAAATTTGGATATCACAAGGTACTTGGGCAATACTTTTTCACGTTTTCGAGCGCTCGCCCGGTTCTTGCATCCTGGCCTTCAATTATATTAGGTTGAAGAAATTTTTCGGCGTCCCACAGTGGTCAAAAATCGGAAAAAGCTGGTCAAATTTCGTAATTTTTTTTTTCAAGGGCATTTTATTTATGGATACGTCTCAGTCTAGTATATGTGTAATTTATTGCTACATTAAATAATAATCAGATTTTTTTTTTAATTTCGTGATTTAGTCTGAAAGTGAGCGTTTCACGAGTAATGTTCCTCGCATTAAAACAAGTGAAAAATGACTATGCAAAAAAACGCATGACTTGTGAAATAATAAACAAATTTCTTTCTTCCAACATAGAATCATCTCTACAAATTAAGTACATACTTCAATATTATTTAATTAGTGAATCATGAACCTGTAAAATCGACTGAAATCGTCTCGAAGAAAAACCGAGAAGTAATATAATTTGATGAATATAAAAAATGTTCCACTAAATTCCACCGAGATATTTAGTTTAAGATAATGATTAGGCTTCTTCCTATTACGTATGAAAACCCCATCTGTGGATAGCTGCGGTTTGGAGTTCAAGCTCAATTTTTATTTCAAGCGCCTGTCCCACTGTGCGGCGCGTCGCACAGTGGGACCAAATCACGAAATACTGGCAAAAAGTATAAAATTACGAATCCAATGTCAAGAATTCAAAAAAAAGGTGAACACAATATGGCGGGCGTTAATGCTAAATAAAGTTTTGATTCTTTTCAAGATAAGTATAATGGGGTTTCTGAGCTCGCTGATTACTAATTCGATGTCCACCATATTGGATCCTCCATTTTGTTTTTCAGGCTTTTGACAACGTATTCGTAATCAGCGACCTGGAAAACCCCTTTACACCAATTTAAAAAAAAAATCAAAAATTTATTTAGCATACCCATCCACCATATTGGATCCACCATTTTTTTCGGAATTTTTGACATCATATTCGTAATCAGCGACCCCAAAAACCCATGAGTAACAGCATTTGGCCCAGTTTATCAACATTTTATACTTTTAAACCCATTGTTCAAGTATAAGAAGTTTTTGAAGTTTTACAACTTCAGACCCTAATTCGAAGAGACATAAGAAAGAAGCCATAGAAACACAAGCTTTGAGAAAATGCATGTACGTGAAGGACGCCTGCAACAAAAGTTTATTCAAAGGAATCGATAGGCCGTGCTTTCGCAGTCTCTGTGCATACTAATGATACTAATGGGCCCGAGTGGGGAGCTTTACATGATGACTTAGTGAGACTCTTCACTTGGGGTGATTGCTAGAGAGATTGATCAGCAACCTGGGTCGGAGCAGTGTTGCGGAACGAACGTGTCATTTAAATAAACAACACGAGAATTCCAGATCGATCTAAAAAATCTATACCCTCTCCCCCACATTACTTCCTTCCTCATCGAGTGAGTCACGCTTACCCCGAAAGGGAAAATTAGTACAATTTTGATACGTGACATACCTTCAAACCTTCGCCTTGCTTTGTTTTAAATTTTAGTTTAGAAGTAATAAATGCATTGATTTTCTGCTACACTTAATGTTTTGACTTTTCATTTCAAGGAATTTTTCTAAAACTCATCCTAAGCCGTAAAAAATAACTTTGGTATTAATTTGTACGATTTCATCAAATTGAACTGCATAGGATATTTGCAAAAAGAAAAAAATATGGAAAACTTTCTCTTCCTGTAGAGCTGTCAAATAATTTATTTCTCGGGTTAAGCATATAGTTATAACCAAACATGATTCAGTGTTCTGAAGTAGAAATAAAAAGTTAAGAAAGAGATTACTTTCTCAAAGACTAATTATCCTTTGGCAGGATATAATGGAGATGCAGAATTGCAGTCGAAGAGTGGGACAAGTCGAAATTGTCGCGAGTCACGCAAATGAGATGTGGGCGGCAATTTATTTGATTATGTTTCTCATGTTGCCAAGATTTCTACGATCGGCGTTAATTGGAGCGACGAATTATCGGTGCTGATCGAGCGACCGATCGCCCTGCATTCGTCAGGCTCGGCAGACGACTTCTGTCAATCACCCAGTAAGATAAGCGCGGCTTCGGAACTTAGACTCGAAATTATATGTTTTAATTGGCAATTATAATAATTTTAAAATGAATTATAGAATTCCGTCTGAAACTTGAGGCTACAAACAGTTACATTGATAACCAAGTAGTTAAAATTTTAAGCAAGCGACAAATTTTCAACAAAGTAGTTGAACTTTCAACCAAATAGTTACATTTTTAAGCCAAAAAGACGAATGTTCTTTAGAACATTTATTTTTCAACAACTAAGTTCAATTTTAACCAAGAAAAATATTTTTACAATGAAAGATGAATTTTCAAGCCGTAAGGACGAATTTTTAGTAAAACAGTTGAATTTTCGACCAAAAAGGATGACTTTATGAAAATAATTAAATTTTCAACCTACAAACATGCCAAAAAGCCAAAAAGGCAAAGTTTTTGGAAGGCAATTGAATTTTCAATCCGGATAGTTGAATTTTTAATAAAAAATTTCATTTTCAACCAAGAAAGATAACATTTCTACCATGAAATGCGAATTTTTTTTAGCAAAGGACGAATTTTTATCCAGATAGTTGAATCCTCATCCAAAATTATCCACTTTCAACAAATACGATTAATTTTCTAACAAAATACATATACATTAATTTTGTACCAAATAGTTGATTTTTCAACTTATAAAGGATAAATTTCTAATCAAAAATGTAATTCAAGCACATACTTAAATTTTTACCCAAAAATGGATTAGTTGTATTTTTAGTTAAGAAACTTAATTCTCAATAAACAAATGAATTATCGACCAAATAGATCAATTTTCAACTAAAGAGATGAATCTTCAACTAGAATGATGAAGTAGTAGCATTTTTGACAAAAAAATATGACTTTTTACAAAATAGTTGCATTTTCAACAAAATAATTACATTTTCAACTAAATAGTAGAATTTCCAACTAAACGAGATGAATTTCGAACCAAAAATATAATAGTAAACTTTTCAACCAAAAATAGTTGGATTTTCTAATTGAGTTCTATTAATT
This sequence comes from Andricus quercusramuli, assembly GCA_932178445.1. Lineage (NCBI taxonomy): Eukaryota > Metazoa > Arthropoda > Insecta > Hymenoptera > Cynipidae > Andricus > Andricus quercusramuli. Next base: position 648,164 of record CAKNXH010000051.1, on the reverse strand, counting down.
CAGTTCGCATGTAAACGCAAAAGAACGAGATAAATAGGTAAATGGGGAAATTTCTTGAAAACAGGGTGATGAAAATAATTCTTGAAAAAAGCGGAAACAGGGGAATAGCGGTAAGAGAGCAATCTTTCGAAAAATTCGCAATCTTTGTTCAAATTTATCATCAGGAAACATACTAAACGTTATCTAAGTTCGTAATGTTACTTCCAGCACTAACCTCTCCCTCTACCAATTGTAGTTTTTGGCTCGACCTCCCCCCGCCTATTGGTAACGTAGTTTATGGACGTCCCCTTATTATATCGTTACATGCACGTTGAACTCCTAGTTTAAATTTAAAGCAGTGTTGTCACTATCTTCTGGCAGTCGGAAGTTATAGAAAATTTCCCTTTAGTCGTTCAGAGATCGATCTCGATTTCCTTCCGGTCTAACTAATTACCACCTTCCGCGCAGAAAGTTTCGCAAGGTATTTGCAAAGGAAACAATGGGAGAGAAGATTGACTGCGAACGGAAGCAACGGTCACCTTGTTCGTGATTGTCATGCGCAATGATGAAAACAGAAGCAGGAGAGGAAAACCGAAAAATGTCGCTAATAAGGAGCGGAAGCTGCTTTCATAAAAAATGTTGTTTTCACATTTTTTCGTATTCTTACTAAATGAGAATGTTTTTTATGTGTTTCAGGTATGATGCAACCGTGAATAGCGTCTTATCGAAAAGTAATTTATCAGCTTGGTAACGTACATATTTATTACACTTGCATGCGAAAATCACTGTTGGAAATGACATTCCTCAGATTAACTGTATAAATTGAACGAGGTATTGAACTCAAATGCAGTTTCTTTCATAATATCAGACATAATATTTATCGATAAAGCAATGTTTAATAACTAAATCAAACCGATTAATTAACTCAAAATTTTTATCAAATTGAAAATAAATTTCTGATTCATCATTGAGAAGGACCGTAGCGAATCAGAAATTGAAATAATAATCAGCTTTTCAATGCAACAAAAAAAAAACAAATCGTGAATTCTTTCCGAGGAAAAAGTTGAATTACAGGACACATTATATCAGAGTAGTTATCGAAATCGGTTAAACGTATCTTTTACTCTTTGATACAACCGGTTAATATGCTTATCCAGTTTTCACATTTCTCAACCGCTCAGACGAAGAGGACTGTTTCTACGTACAATCATTAACGCGTGATTATCAATAGCAAAGCGTTGAAACTGTTCTTGTAAATAATTTCTGCATTCAATGAAGTCTGGTCACGCAAGCTATTAATAGATCACAGAGCTATTTATAAAATGTGAATGTGAATCGCGGTATATCAGTAAATTATCAGTTGCTATTACGGAATAATAAGTATTCGACTTCGAAAATTCGGGTTACCAAAGTTTTTAACTATACTTTCTTTATAACGGGTTAACTTTCTAAAAAATATGTAAAATGGTAATTGAATTTTTTATGTTGAAGATGCAATTTGCATTTTGCATAATTTCGTTTTGTATGATATTGATATTCAGTATTTATTCGGGGCGTACACATTTTATTGGGTACAGAAACACGTGTTGAAGAACATGGTAAAAAATTCAAAGTCACAGTGACAAGTAATCGATATGTTATGTCACTTGGATGTTGGAACATATACCTTATAATCGATTATGCTCATCGTACTTTCTCGCTCTTTCCTGTTCACTATTAATAGTCCTCTCGTTGGAATCGGAATGTGATTCAGAACTTTCACTGTCACCTCTCGCATGCGGTTTGTGTATCTATAGACACGCATGTGTAGCACAGACTCTCTACGCAATCTTACATGGGAGTGTCCTCAATTTCTTGTTTTCATTTCCTTCATTTCCTTCTCATTGAATCTCTAATAATAATTTTAAGAAGTATATTTAATTATCAATCTCTAAAGTTTGTGCAAGTCCTGACGAAAACTGGAAAGGAAGAATTGTGACCTATTTTATAACTTATCTCTTTGTTCCAAAATATCTCCATATCTAATTGTAATTTTTTCTTCGTTAAAAATCAAAAGATAAATGTTAAGCATACAAATATTTTCACTGTAGTCCTTTTGGCAGGTTAAATTTTTGTTTACTTGGGGAAGAATCACTGAAAATGCACATGCAGCACTGCTGACTTACGCACAATGTTCTTCTGGATTGCATGCTCTCACTTATGTCACGCCCGGTAAATTATAAATATTATATCTCGACTAAAGCCTTGGACGAGAGCGCACGTCACTCATTAAACGCAGAGAGTCTGCTCGTGCTATGAATAATGCAATTAGTTAATTCCGTCTCTGAGAAACACTTACATTCCCTATAAATAATCATCAGCTTCATTCCGTATTTCTTATAAAATCATAATTTTGATTTTTGTACTTTGTATTATTTCCTAGAGTTTTTAAGAACAGGTGTACGGAGAAAAGATTTGTTTGAATCAAACATATTCTTTCTTTGTTATATAGTCAAACATACATATGTTTGATTCAATCAAATTTTTTGGTTGTCCATTCACTGAAAGATATAATTGGACGGTACACGGATAATTCTGGTTGTTCCAACCTTATAAGGTTGGAACAACCAGGCATACCATTATGATTACGCATTATAGCTAGACCAAGAATATTTTATCCGTAAAGTATCCTGAACCGTATTCCTAAGTTATAGACTTGTATGGCTAAATCTTTCTTATCAAAATTCGCATGATCCAGCTATATTGGAATGGTTGAGTTCAAGTCAACAATTTTTTTCTGTTAAATTAATTGCAGATTTTGTGTCATATAAATAAATTTTAATTTTTATTTGAGAAAGGAATTGGTTGCTTTCAGTAAAATTTGTTTGTTTCAATATCGAAAATTCTGTTGAAGCGGGCATCCCGAGAATGTGTGCTTTATTATTATTTATATTGTATCGATATATAAGGCATATGTTTGAAACTGTTAAATAAAAAAAAAATCCTATTGGAAATTTTTTAATTTAGTAAAAGGTCATGCTTAATATTACATATTTCGAAAACACAAATTTGAAACTTTACTTCAGTTCATAAAAATAAGAATCATTCTGTCAATTACAATTTTATTGTAAAACTCAACCAAGAAGGATAGTAGCTACATTGGATTATTTAATTATAAATAATGTAAGGTATAGTTGTCGCAGTAAACGTGATTGTGTCGCAATAATTGTGAACATTTATTATGATTCTAAATAGATGGTAAGAAAATATGTTTCAAAGTAATACATACAAAAGCCATTGCGTTTTAGAATTTTGAAGTTAAAAAGAATATGATTCAATAAAAGTATAAATAAAATGTAGAAGAATTGACGTCAAGATTACTATGACGCATATAAAAACAAATAATTTGTTTTTTTTGCTTAATGTGTATCAATATGTTCCATATATTGAAATTTAATCAATATTCTTTTGATTGAAATTAAAAAGGTGTGTTGAATAAAAAAATATTCAAACAAATCGTTTTGTTTGAATCAAAAATATTGTTTTCTCAGGGTGCCATGCAAATCACAATTACTTTTATATAAACAAAGATAATTTAATCTAACAAGTCTGCTATATTCTTTTGATAAATTCGTGGCTTACATAAAAAGTGTGATCAGTGTTTCTTTGACTTGAATAAAAGATAAAAATGGCATTTGAAGGAGAGATGATAAGAAGCTGGAAATTTTCGTATGTGTCTGTGTTTAACTGGTGTAGAATGAGGCGTAATAGGAATTTCTGGAAAATCGTTGCGCTTGTCTCGTGAATAGTTCCTTGAACGCGATGCTCTTTCGAAGCAATTAACATAACGATCTTCGAATCGCGTGCAGGCATGCGGTTCGAAACGACGTAATACTTCAGTGCGAACTTCTTCAAACTGGTTGGGGACCATTGAAAAGCACCATCGGGTTGGTCGGCGTCCTTGCAGAAAGGTTCTCCGGCACGGAAAACCCTTGTGGAATGCAAATCACGCTCTTTTTAACGCCCCTATCAATGTTTACCACGCGAATGCAAATCTCTCGACGTCTCGCCTCCGATAGCATCGTCGCGTGTGCCCTTCAACTTTCCCAATAGATTTTTTTCCTAACCTTTTTGCACAGTAACAAAAATAAAAAATACATGTTCACTTAGAAGAAGTTAGTTACTTCATAAGATATTCACCAAGTATATTTTTGTAAAACGAGTGCAAATCTGAAAAGCTTGGTTATTTCCTGATTTCAAAACATTTTCCCGCTCATTGAAATTACGTTCTTGTAATTGAAATATCAAATTGTGCCTCTACAAGGAGTATTTTTTCACGATCAGGGGCAGTATTTTTTGTCTGATTGGGTCAAGTTTAGATTTCGTGAGCCAAGCATTTATTATTTTTAAGGAAATTAACGTTAATTAATACTTTCAATAATTTTGGGGCTGTTTTGGGCGCCAGGTCCGCTGTTAATATATTTTGTTATAAATAAAACAAAAATACGCATTTATTTTTTCATTAAATGAAATAAGTTTATGGGGTACGTGATAAAAAAAACATTAGGTTTTTTAGGACGCCCTATTGTATAATCTTGAAGATTAATTTTATTGTTTACTTTACCATAAAAATCTTTTTTGGAACTTATTCCTAACTGAATCTTCATGTAGCATCAAATTAATCTAAAAATCTAAAATGCAAATTTGAAACAGCAGATTCCAAATAAATATATGGAAAACAGTAGAAAACAGATTCTATATCAAAACATGCTCAACTTTTAAGGCTTTAAATTCAAAATTGTCTTTTGAATAGTGAATTACAATTTTTCTTGAGGTTATCAGCTTGAAATAAGATAATAGAATAATGAATAAATTAATTCAAAATTGTTCAAAATTCAGTATCTTCTCTTTGTATATTGTCAAAAAATTAGACCCTTCAAGCCCAAGTATTCTAAAAATTAATTAACTTCAAAACTTTAAATACTTAAAACTGTACAATTTAGATAGCAGTTTTAATAAATGTCGAAATTCGCTCGTTTAAACCATTTTTCAGTTTTTTCAAGGGCTTGAAAAATTCGCGGTAATTGCTGTTTTTCTGGTTAAGGCACTACACCTGACAGGAAATATATTTTGACTATACAAATTCAAGAGGAACTTTCTCTGCTGGATTTCTTTCATAGTCAAATACATTCGACATTTGATTTACTGTCCACCGCACAATTAAATTATGCAAATTTATCGAATTTGTGACTCGGTTTAATCTTTCCAGTGGTTGCATGTTTTACGTCACATAAATTCTGATGAACATACCAGCGTAATTTAATCTCTATCGTTATGAAACAATTGAAATCTCGATTTAATCGTTAGGAATGAATAGGTTTTCTCGAGAGGGAAAAACTTTCCTATCCCTTCGCTTGGTTCGATCTCTATCAACCTTGCTCGATCGAACTAATCGATAATTTGATATACAACTACCACTCCCCTAGCCCTGATTTCAGCCGGATCAGCGATTACCCTAACTTCCACTTGTAGTTGATAATCATTATGGAATATCGCTGCACCGGACCACGTGCCAACATCAGTGAAAGTGTGCATTTATACGTATCGTAAGACATATCAGTCATAGCGCCGCTATTACGGCACACGACATCGACTGTAATTATCCTTAGGTGCTGAGGAACTTTGTCTCTTAATTACTTATTAATTTTTATCTCTAATCTCAAGAATAGTACTTTCAGCAAGTGATGCACTTTCTCTGCTCTTTCTTATCTTTTGTGATATACTAAAACTTGAATTGAGTGTAACTTAAGATGTGCTGTAACTTGGGAGAACTAGCTCAAGAGACTTTCGCGAAAGTTTGAATGCTACATAAAGATTCTGTTAGGAATAAGTTTCGAGAAACATTTTTATGGGAAAGTGAAAAATAAACTTACTTTTAAGATTCCTGATAGGATAGCCAGTTCTTCTATTTTTTATATTTTTCTCTCACTCAATAAAATAGTTTTATTTTTGAGCAGTTAATTATTTGCACAATTAAAATTTAATGATGTTGAATGATAATTATACTTTAAATTGAACTTTTCATTAATTAAAAATTTAATGTAGGAAAAGATTCAGATATGCTCTGTTGCGTCCGTACCATTAGAGGCTAAGGAGATATTGACATTCAACTGATATATAACTGGACGTCATCCTCATTAAACTGGTAGCCTTTCATCTTTCATTATAAAAAAAAAAACACGAAGATCGTTGACAGTAATGCTGTTTTGTTTCAATCTATGACTTTTGTATTATTCATTAACTTAATTTGTGTTGGTTTATTTCCAGCCAACAGCCTAACCCTTCATTCAATATTTTTTGAAGCAATTAATTGGAGAATCACTTTGAATTATGGGAACAATTTTCATTTTAAACTTCTTAAAAAAATATCTGGTTATAGACATTTTAAGGATAGAAAGGGACTTGAAGCGCTCTTTTAAAAAAATTGGAAATTATCAAATTGTTTTTTTTTTTTTTTTTTTAATAAAAAGTTTGGCTGACCAGATAGACTACGAGTCAAAATTGTACGTCCACTTACACTTCCGATAAATAGGGGCCGAGATACTATGTGAGAAAGGCCGAGCTATTCTCCGTTTTTGACCAATTTTTGATTTTCAGCTTCCACTCTCTGCATGCTTCGGGGAAGTAAATCGAAAAAATTGAAACTATGCTGAATTAGATTTGATATCTCCTCTTTAAAATGATACCAAGAACATAATAAAATCTGCTCTGGTTATCGAATTATCATAAAAAGTACGTGGTCTTGGGCACGCTTCAATATTTTTTATGATAATTAGAGAGAGAGAGTGGAACTTAAGATAAGAAAATTGGTCAAAAACGGAAATTAGGTGGGTCTTTCTCGCATGCTACCTCTGCCCCTATTTAACGAAAATGCTTTAAGTAGAACTCAATCGGCTCAGCATTTAATAAGCTTTGTAACGCTTTAAAAAAAATACCTAATTTTTCGCAGAGTTAGTCACTTTTTAAGGCAAGCGTTTTATCTTCTATCCGATTTTCGTAAGCGAACGCTCAATTTCCACTGGTAATGTAGATGTGCCGTCGAAAATGGTAGCAGTTGCAAAAATAGTTTGTGAGTCCAAAATATGTTTTTCTTTTTGTAGATGTGTAAATAACGATTTATAAGAGATAGGTGTCGTTTTTTTCGAATTGTTTGTGAAGAAATTGAGATTTTTATTTCAAAGAGAGCAATATATATGTTGTTGTCCCTGAGGAATATGATAGTTAACAATATGAAAAATCAGCTTTATCTACTGAATATATGTATCAAATCCTTATGATCAAATTACGATTGTTACAAATAATTTGCAATCTAATTCTAAAGTGATCTCAGATGTTCGATAATAACTTCTGATTATCTTTATTATTATTATGCAATTCTACTTACAGGTTTCGACACATTTAATACTTCGGTTTTAAACAGAAGAAAAGTATGTTCGCTTGAAATGATAATTTAAAGACATTTATTCAATAAACTGGCCACATATAAAACCTGCGTATCTGCAGATGCAGCTTTTCTATATATTTTTGAAGTTTGCTAAACCGATTTAACTATGAATGTCATATTAACGTCATTTGCTAAGTAAATATCGGGGAACGTAAGGGGCTAACCCTCATTCGGAACATTTTTCAGGAAAACAGAAAAGCTGTCATTTATTATTTCCGTGTAATATTTTGTTAGCGTTAACAAACCTGAAAGAAAATAGTATAATATACAATTATACAACCTATCAAGGTTTCAGATCAATATTTGTAATCTTTCTCTAACTGTGGGCTTGGGGGGCTATCCCACATACAATAAATACTTTTTCTCATTTTTCTACTCGAAAAACCGACTTGGGGAAATGATTTTTTGTTTAAACTGTTTGGCAAACTCTCTGTGATGAAGCTTTAGCGCAATTCATGGATATTTTCAATAATTAAATGTGTACGAACGAAAAAAAACGAGGAATACATGCGCTCGTCACTTGTTAACGAACAACTGGTTTTTGTATGTAGTTTTCAATGTAACACAAGCACAAGAACGTGTTCGTAGTGTCCATACCTACCTTTAGAATCGGCAAATAGTATTGCAGACTAGTATTTTTTTCTTGAAACCTCATGGGACTAGCAAAAAATTATGAATCTCCATAAGAGTCTGATTCGGGGTTAGCCCCTTTTGTTCCCCGATTACCCATTAGGAATCAATTCAAAATTCAAATCAAAATAACAAAGTTCCCTTTGGGAACTTTGTTATTTCTTGAAAAATAGTAAAATTCAATTTTTTCACTTGCTTAAAAAACACGATACGTAGGACAGATAGGACAACACAAAGAGCCAAAAAAGTAAATTTTAAAAATTTCGTGGGTTAACCCCTTATGTTCCCCGACCATTCATACATAATTTATAGATATGTCTATTTAGTAAGTTTCAAGCAAATATAAGCCAAAATTTTACGATTCGACCTCGGGACTCTAAAGTCTATTGCTTTCAGTGCTACCTCTTGGAACTTTCCGAACCAAATTGTACGTGTCCTTTTTCTACCTTCGAAAATCATACATTTTACTACCAGGAGCTTCCCTAATTTCTCACGTACCTTATTTTATGACCCATTCGTATATTGAGTCACAATCCAACGAATATATTCGGCAACAATTTAAAGTCAAAGAAAAGAAAGTAAAATCTTTATTAATCCAAGCTTTCTGATTTTCACTTGCATACAAAATTTTAAACCTGAGTCAAACCTGAAATTTAGTACCAATTTCTCTTTTAAAGAACGAAACCATTGTAATTTAAAATTCGCTCTCGACTGGTCAAGACAACACTATATACTATGCAAGCATAAAATTTGCCTGGATCGTTTGTCACTCTTATGCAACTCGCTGGAGTAAAGTGACTGCCCACAGTAAGGATCGAGTAAGCTGTCGCCTGGCAACTTGTAGCCCAGAAAAATGGTCTTCAACCCTTGAGTGCAGGTTGGTCGAATGGACGTCTTTTTCGCTTGCACTCGGACAATAGGTGCAGCGGGTATTTAGGTTAGGTTGCAAAAGCCTCGCGGTGTCTGGTGACGTGTCTGTCGACCGTTTCCAATCGTGCAACGATTCTCGACCTGGCCAACCGTAAGACCAACTTGGTGGAAGTAGGAGCCTAAGTACTCGTATACATATAACTAAAGGTAGATCAACTACCTCTGTCTCTTGTCTTTCGCATGGATTGGCCAATGCTTTTATATATGTCCAGCGGAATTTAGAACGGCTCCATTGTCTCGAAGGATGAAAGCGGATTAATAGCTTTTACACCAATTCGACTGATATCACGAGGCGGTGATTCATGCTCATGATGATCGTGATAATTCTGCAGATGATGGTAGTGACAACCGTACCGTACCAATAATCACGATAATGATGATCACGATAATAATGATTTTAAGGATAAAAATAATCATAATGAGAGTGATGATGCCGATGATGATGATTATAATGATGATGATTATAATCATGAAGATGATGATGATGATGATGATGATGATGATGATGATGATGATGATGATGATGATGGTGGTGGTGGTGGTGGTGGTGATGAGTCCCACGATTGAGAGTGAAATATGGCTGAATCTGGGTCCTTGAAACTGTAACGATCTTATTAGAACGGGAATGGTACTACTCGCACTATAATTTCGCCTGATCAACTCCCTGTCTGTTCTATCGTGTGTCCTACGATGCTTAGCTGACGTTAGTTATATAGCTGGTTAGGCTCTGCGAACGCTTTCGCTCGTGCTACCTAGATTAGTCCTTGATTACGACTGGATGCGGCTTTATGTTTGGAACCGCCATTACCTACACTCCCTTGGTCGTTAAAGATTCACGATTGATGATTATTTCGCGATGTCTTAATTGATTCTTTCAGAGAGCTACGACCTTTCTACCCGCGTCGCTTTTCAGCCTCCATGAAAAATCACACTTTACGCTTTGACCCACTTTTTTGCTGCAGGATCGTGCGAAACCCAATGATTCATTATGTGTTCGCAATGAGAATGTTTGATCAGTTTCGATGATGTCACGATAGGGACTCACCCTGCATGGAATCAACCTTTTCGCCTTATCTTCTCAGCTACTTCTTCCATTAATATTAGGAAGCATTTCAATTTAATTGAAGTCAATTAGTTGGCATATTCCTTACTTGGTAGCTGTATGTCTACTTCATCTGATGTATAATCTTCCAGCGTCATTTGTGTTATATGGTCTGTTCTAAATTATGCAACTTGTTATAAATGTTGTCATCTATCTCACGTAAGATTGCAACTATATCATAGGACTGACCTGAGGTTAAAATAGTAAAAGATTTGCATCAAATCTCTGAGAAAATTGTATAACACGTTCGTGTGCAGGGAGCGATCCCGATCAGAAGAAGGAAGGGAAAGATTGTGCAAGCTATACACGGTGTCGTGCCAAGGTTCCCTATACGTGAGGATACTGTCAAGTGCATTTGAGTGTCTATTCTCGAAATATTCACTTGACATCAACTCCACACGTGCTTCATTACCTTTTCTATTTATCTACTTTTTCTAGATCCTGAAATATAGACGCTGATTTATTTCGCATGAAGTGAAAGGCAAAATACTTACTTTGTATGCAAAATGTTCGCAACTGTTTTTATCAATCTTGTATCAGAGAGCCCATTAGATTTTCGTCTGAAAGAGCGGGAGGTGAATTATAGTTAGCTATTTTGTTTATTGGACCATAAAACTCTATCCACACCTCTGACACAGGTGATATAAATTAAGCGGGGGAACTTATAAACCTCGGAATGGGACATCTTGCTGCGAAGCGAACGACTTCGATATTAATAATGTGCGTATACATTTTTAAGAAACTGGCGTAGTCAGGAGTTCAAAATTCGTTTGCGAGCACAAATCATAACTCACAGTGTCTCGACACTTTCGCGAGAAGAAAATGCGTGTCGCATATATCTGATTTGACACTAGCGATTTATTGCTGGAGATTGGAATTTGACGTGATCTGGAAATTAGGAATAAAGTGTGTTGGAGAGTTCCTGGAAAAGGTAATTCAAGTGTCACTTGGGAAACGGAATCCATTTGCTTATATTCAGTATTTATCATTTTGATATTCCTCATCATTCTTGATTTTGACTTTCTCTCTTTTCTAAGGCGAACTTGCAAACCTCAATCTGCAAGAGTATCATTCTTCATTTCTAGCATTGAATTGCGACGAATAAGAAGTTATTGGTTTCTGTAGATCAACATGATCTCGTGATCGAGACGGTGAAGAATTTTCTTAGACCAAAGACTACCTTTTCATCAAATTTATTGATCTTGCTCGATACGCTCGATTCACTTTCGTGTCTCGATTTCCATGACAATGTCGACCCTCTATCAGTGCATGTGGACAAGCGAGTTTTACAAAGGTGCGTTCACTCATGGTGCATAATAAGCTCGTTGGCGCCCCAGCGACCTTACGCATTCTACAGAAAAATGCCCCGTCGTGAAAAAGCCACCCACGATAAGCTGAATGCAAATATAACGACTCTAAACATTTTATTGACCTTGCATCAGGGTTTTTAAAATTCAATCATATCGAACCGATATTTCCATATGAAAGAGTTGTCCTTTGTGAATACGATTTTTATCAACTGATTACAAGTTAACGATTTCTTAAGAGAGAATATGACATGTGTAAATTTATAGATAATAGCATATTGAAAAGGTTGTATATCATGTTGCAAATAATTGCAAAAAGAAATAATTCCTATAGATTGATTAACAGGGACGGCAGTAAATGCTATCTGGAGAAATTTTCCAAGATTGACAACTCGTTCTTCTTCCAGTTTCATCTTCGCAAGAAAAATCCCTCTCTCATCGATTACTATTCCCCTTAAAAATAGCTCGGTAAGCCGCTCTAATCCTCAGCAGGATTGACGAGCCGATAGCTCCCGATTATAGCTCCGTGGCTAGTTTTTTCTCTATTTTTTGCGAGTTGTTAAGACGCTTACGCTTACACGGTAGCTTATAAAAGAGGATCCGCGGCTCTCTGCTCGATAGCCGACACTTGCCGACCTTGAAGCTCCTGCCACGCGTGACCTTCGCAGTGGCGTTAAGCCGTGACGTCACTGGTTCTTAAATCGACTTCAGAGCCGTGCCTCTTTTTCTCACTCGTTCCACCTTTCTGTCTCAGATGATCCAGTTCGTATATAGACACTTACCCCCTTTTTGATCTGGCTTGGAACGCAACTCCACCTTCAGTTACCAGAGGACCAAGTTGGCGCCCTTGGCAGCGTGCCTTGCCCTGATCTTCACTCCCCCACCTCTTCTTTCATTCCCTCTGCTCTCTCTATCTCTCTTTTCCTCCCCTTCTCAGTACTTCTCTAGCTGACAGCATTTCTTCACTGTATGTTTTCCTCAAGGTACCTGCAGCGGACAAGTTTTGAAAAAACTTAAAATGTAGTACTGGCCTCCGAGGAGAAGTTTTATAAATTCCTCTGTGAGTAAACAATATTCGCCTTTTGACTCGTTGATTTAACGATAAAAGTAAAGATGATGTACTCGATTCGATAAATCAACTATTATGGGTTTTGAGTTGTATTCCAAAGAACTAATTGAACACTGATGATTAGTGATCTTAAAGACGATCAATATACTTTTCTTGTGTGCTTAAGAAAATCTCGTCTTCTTCCTATTAAAACTTTTCTCACTTGGTAAATTGGTTTATATAACTATAATATGTCCCTTCAAATAAATATAGTTCGACCAATTAAGTTTTTATCTCAACGAATTTAAATTGAAATATATGTGATGAACACTTTATTGACTCACTAAAACATTCTTTTCTGATTATATACTGTGTGTAACAGTCTTCTCTCGAACCTAAACAATGTCTTAATTGTTGATTTTTATTTCCTTGGACCAAAGTCCTAGTGATTAAGTGATTAAGTGATTAACTAACAGAATAATAAGATATTTTGTCTGTTCGTTAGTTTTATTGATACAGTAATATTTGAGATATATAAAGTAAAGCATCCTTACTCGATTGTTTCTTGTAAACAACTTGGAAACAAGATCTCAAGTAAAGTATTAAGCTATAATATACCAGAGAAAGTAGATGAGTGTATAAAGTGTAAACTACAAAAAGATAGATATTGGATCATGTATCTATCCTCTGTCGTAACCACAGAGTCGATAGAACACCTGTGAGGTTGTTTGAAACCACGAATGAAATCAAGATGAGAAATATATTTTACATTCTTTAACAAGTTCACGAGTAAAGTAAAAACTAAAGGACATATAAGAAACTGGTCGCAAAAACTGATTACCTGTCTTATGTCACATGAATACCTAAAGCAGGGTATGCATCATATTCATCATGAATGTGATAAAAAAAAATACCTGAAAATAATTAGATATCTAATTTGAAAAATTAACACTATTCCATTTTTCAAGATTCATAGATAACACATTGTATACAATATTGTAGAAGGTAACAGTTATCTTCGAATGCAGGAAGTTTTGCTATGGTGACTCGATTCCCATAACCGATGGCGATAATCGACTAATGATATTCGAGGTGTCTCGTCATCGAGAGCGATGCACTTTAATTGGCCGTTTCTCCAGTAATGAGAGTCCGAGTCATTCTGCAGACAACACGTTTGAAACTCTCGACCTTACGCGAGAACGAGTTACTGACTCTCTGCTGACACTCCTTAAGTCAGTCAATTGACTCGCTCGATCAGTAAGGAAAATAATGAAAGATAGACTAGTTTTACTGGTTGATTTGTTTTCGCTTAATGTGATTAACAAAAATTCCATTACTTATTCCTTACACTCAACTTCTTTTGAAATCTGCTGAGTTATGCTCTTCAACGTTTGTACTGACAATGATTCACAAAAAGATATAGGATTCAAATATCGTTTCTTTTAAATGATAATACAATTGCTGTTACTTTAATTAACTGTATATAGAAGTGGATATTCTTTATTAAGGGCCATTCAATAACTACGCCAGGCTATTTGGAAAGCTTTTTCCACCCCTCCCCTTCTTCGTCATAGATCATCACACAAGGCTTGAACCCCCCAGGCTAACGTCACAAATACAAACACCTCCAGCCCTCTTTTAAGTCAAATTCTTTTCGTCAATTTTATTTTAAACATAAACCAAAAAATTAATTTTAGATCAAAAATTTATGCATTTAAGCATTTACAACCAAATAGTTTAATTTTCCACCAAATGGTCGAATTTTTAAACAAAAAAGATTAAACGTCAACTACAAAAAGTTTCATTTTTAAAGAAATAGTTGAACTTTCAAGCCAAGAAGACGAATCTTTTAGAGGACAATTGAATTTTCAAATAAAATGATAAATCTTCAACAAAATATTTAATTTTTAACAAAGAAGTTCAAGTTTCATCCAAGTAGTTCAATTTTTAACTAAAAAATGATTAACGCTAAACGTAAAATATAATACTTGATATTTCAAACAAAGAAGATTTTTCATTCAAGAGAGAAAAAAATGTCAACCTAATAATTGAATTTTCTATCAGAAAAATCGAGAGAATAATAGAATTTTCAATCCAAAAAGAAGAATCTCCTACAAAACAATTGAATATTAAATAAAAAAGTTCATTTTCAACGAAATAGTTTAATTTTACACTAAACATGATCTATTTTCAACCAAAAATGTAATAGTTAAATTTTCAGTTTAAAAAATTGATTTTCAACCCAAAAAAATTATTTTTCAACATAATAGTTGAATCTTCATCCAAAAACAGATGGTTCTTTAACTAATAAAAGCCATTTTTTTATGTAGTTAAACTTTCAACCAAGTATTTGAATTTGAAATCAAGAAGATTAATTTTTTACGACAAAGAAAAATTTCACTAAAATTTTTTTAAATAAAAACGATCAATTTTCAATCAGAAATAGAATAGTTAGATCTGCAGTTTAAAAAGCAGATAAAAAAATTTTGAACGAAATAGTTAAAATTTCAACCAATAAAATGAATATTGAACAAAGCAGTTCAACTTTGAACCAAGTAGTTGAATTTTGAACGAAAAGAGATCAATTCTCAATGGAAAATGTAATAGTTTACTTTGCAAATAAAAACGATGAATTTTCAACCTGAAATAGAATAGTAAAATTTGCAGTCAGAAAAATGTATTTTTAACCAAAAAATGGAATTTTCAACAAAATAGTTAAATCTTAAACCAGTAAAGTTAGTAATTAGGAAAAAAACGAGAAGAAGTGGAAGTTTCTTGAAAACAGGGGGAAAAAGAGGAGTTCTTTAAAAAAGGGGGAAAGGGGAAATAGTGTGAAGACTGAAATGAAACGCTTTACTTGTAAAATAAAATCATTTATTTTCATTTCCTCAAGCATTCCAAGAAATTATTATTCACATTTATATATTTAATTTGTGATACCAGATTCTGCTTTAACCATTCCTCCCTAAGTCAAAAGTCGTTACCTGTTAAAAAAAAACAAAAAAACTGTTACCTCCCTTGCCCCCTGGCAGTTTTTGATCGGCCCCTTATCTGATTTTTTTTTCATCTTAGGCTTAGTCTATGACATTTGTTTCCCAATCTCGCTATTATTATTTTTTCTATTTTCAATTTATATCGATTGAATAATATGCATGATAAGAATCTCTGGAAATGGTTTGCGGAGAAGATCGAACTACATTAACGAAACGGTGAACGCGGTTGGCTTTCAAAGCAATTTCAATTTCTCACTTCGTCAAGAAGGTATGCAGTAGATAGAGACAGTTATGAGACAGCCTCGGCGAATAGTCTCTGAGGGTATCTCATAATGTTCTCAGAGATGAGATTGCGATTTGAATGAAGTCGAGAGTCACTACTAGTGGGAGATCAGCAATTCGCGTAACGGGACATGAATCAATGAGAATAATGGCACGGGGATCGCATTCGATTAGAATTACAATCGGCGCCTTAATTATCGTGATACGGGAACCGTTTAGTGAATCAACGCTTTTACACTCTATCAGCTAATGACATCACAATTTAAGTTCCATCACCTCTAAATTTATCTTATTAGCCAAAATATTTGTCAGGAGCAAATATCATATGTTTAGCATCTTCAAGCCTAGAATTGAATCTATTAACATTTTTTAGTAGAGTAAAACATACATTAACTCAGCGAACTTTGACTTCATTTTATCTTTAAAATGTGCAAACTTTGATGATTTAGACATTATAAGCGTTTTAATTTGGGATACTTTCGGTTTTTATAGTTTGAAAAATTTTCAAAAAGTGTCAATGAATGTTTCTTTTCTCTAAAAGTCGTCTCAACTTTTCCACATCTGTAACTTTGTCATTTGGCTATTCCAAAAAACACTTTCAAGCATCCACTTTAGAATTGAAAAATGTATAAACAGACCTTATTGTAATTTCGCATACTTCAAATTTGTATCGTTCCAATTCGCGAAGGATATAAATTTCGTCCGCATACATTTTTCAATCATCTAAACACAAATTCTTTTCATTTGTTAAACTTTTAACATTACTTTCTTTACATTTTTAAATCGTATTCAAACTTGATTAACTTTTCTTTTAATAAAAGAATTAGAATTAAAATTATTTCAATTTTAAAGCTCTCAATTTTAGATGATATAGGTATTCATTTTGAATTTCGGATGATTTATACATATATATATATATATATATATTTTTTTTTTTTATAATTCTTATTTTATATTTTAACAATACTTTTAAAAAACTTTGAACATTAAAATTAATTTTTTTTTTATAAAAGTATTTGATTATTGTATTTTTAATAAATAAATAATATTTATGAAAGAACTTTTAGTTGTTTAAATTCGGGAATTTCATTATTTGGGAATTTTCTGTCGGGAATTATATTATTCGGGAATATTACAAGTTGTCGGGAATTCTCCAATTCGGTAATATTATAAACTGTTCGGGAATTTTATTATTCAGGAATTTCACAGTGTCGGGAATTTTATTTTTCGGGATTTATCAGTTGTCCCATTTTCCTTTCAGAATTTTTTGGCTTTTTTTCTTCTTATTTTTAGGTTCACGCACAATGCGGAAACAGAAGACTTTTGTTTTTAAAAAATTTAGTTGAGTAGTTGTGACTCTCATCCAAGTGTAACTTTTTCGCTTTATATGCAACTCCGGATAACGCACTTTCCTTGTCGATACGCCCTGATGGACCCACTTGCGAAATTATGCCCCAAATATGTAATTTTCGAGGTAATTTTCGTTCGATTAGTTGCTTTTTTCTTAATTTGCAGTCAAGGATGCTTTAATACTTAAAATAATTATTAATTATATTAATTCCTTAATCAAGTTCTAATTTAAGCTCTATAAGCCTCAATTAAAGCATCCGCTCATGTATACTGTTATGACTCATGAAATTTTGTATAGAAGTGTCATAACGTTATATATTCAATTATGCATATTATAAAATGTTACTTAAATATAAATTTCTTTTTAGTTCGCAGTTAAATTTAATTAGAAAATGGAAAAGGTTCGCTTTATCAGAATTTGTAAAAATTCGAAATTAATTAAAATTTTTAATGCTTAAGAAGGTGTATTTTTGTATATTTTTATTTTCAGTAGCGCTGTAGCCACCCCCCCCCCCCAATTCACAATTATTTATCATGATTTTTGAGCCTGTATAGGGTCAGAATAATGTTTTCAATGGTCGGTAATATTCAAAATTCAATTAAGTGAAAATATTGTTGATTTTCACACATTTTAAGGCTTATTTACATTCGAGATTCCCTTAAAAAATGTTGATGTTTAAATCTGTCCGTGTTTGACAAGCATTGGTAATTAAATTTTGAACATTGCCTGTAGTAAAGTATGTAAATGAAGCGATTTCCTTCATTGACTCTGTTGGCTGATAGCTGAAAAGGAAAATAATGTGATCATTACTTTTTATTTTCTTGATAGTGATTATAAAAGGAAGTTTCTCACATTCATAAAGTTGGAAACCGATATATCTCCTTCCACCTACACTAGCTCTATAGAGATCGAATTTTCTTGAGAATTTCGCAACGACAGTGACAGAGTGATCCAGTGTCGATCCCTCGATCATAAAATCCGATCCCCTCGTATTTCCCGTGTCCGTTTGCGGAATTCCTTGTGACGCCATACATCTCGTATAGGGAGACTCGAGCTTTGCGTAATCTCATGCGAATCCTTGCTGTAACGAGAAAAGACGAGGTAGCACGCGATCGGCCAAACAAATGACCGCGATCTATCAGAGCACGATCTGTTCCGACGATCTATGCTGAGGATCGCGAGCACGTTGGGATATAGGAGCCACGCTCCGGATCACTTTCACGGTGGAAGAAAATCATGAAACTCGCTATTCGCTCCCACGGTGTTACGTCGTCGTTCAGACTGTGCACTCTGCAGTTTCTGTCGGTTAATGCCTCCATTAAAATGCTCCCAGGAGAGTCGCCATTTCTATATTAAGTCTGCCCATTGTTTAATGCACATTGCACATATGTTGTAACAAGAAGATCCATGGCTTGCTTGCTTAACTTCCGTCACTCAGGAGGCTCCTTAAAAGAGGAAGATCTGGAAATCAGGGAATAGTCAGGGATTTAAAAAAAATTGATAAAAGTCAGGAAATTCCTGTAGGAAGGTCTAGTAACTTTCAAGAATAATCGGGACTGCCACACAGTGACTTTTAGTCCCTTTGTTTTCGCAAATCACTTTTTTGAAATAAAGTCACTATAGTCACTTTTTTAAATGAAAATATCACTTTATTCACTTTTCTTTCAATTACTTAACCCATGGTTTAACCACTATTGAATTCAGGTCTATACCTTGCAGGCGGAAAAATTACACATACAAGGAAAGTGCCAGTTTTTGTGTTCTTTATTTAGATTCATAATTTTTGTAAATAAAGTTCATGCCAATTTTTGGCCAGTTTCAAGGAAAGCGAGTTTAAATTTTTCATCGACTAGAAAACTATATCTTCCAGCTGGCCGAGTAGGTCATTTGGCAGAAGAACAAAAATTTGCAAAAAAGTGTCGGCAGCGAGAATCAAGCCCGAAGCCTTCCCGCTACAGACCCTACGAGCTACTAACTGAGCTACTCGGCCAGCTGGATGGTATATTTTTCTACTCGATAGGACCGTCGTTAAAAATTTCAAAGTCGTTTTACTCGAAACCGGAAAAACTTTCAGTCCTAGTAATTTTACAATTTTACTCCAGGGTCATAACCTTTATTTACAAAAATTATGAATCTAAACGAAAATAGTATATTGTGCATCGAGTCGAATCGCCGTCTCCCACAAGATACACATAAAACTATGTCCAACACTCGCGATGGAAATGCGACTGGGGGGCCGTTGAGAGACAACGAAGTGGTCGATTCCTCAACAGATGACGTCACAGTAGCCGAAGTGAGTACTTTTCCCACTAGTGGGAACTTCGACCACTGTGACGTCATCAGTTGAGGAATCGGCAACTTCGTCGTCTCGAGACAAGCCACCGAAGTCACATTTCCATCGCGGGTTTTGGACAAAAATAATTTTTTGACTATGTATAATTTTTCCGCTTGGGCTATTTCTGAATTTTCTTGAATTCTTTTGAAACCCTCTAGTGTATATTAAAAATACCAAGAAATGTTTAATTGAATCCAATAATTTGAAGGGATTTTAAAGATTTCAGGGCATTTTTGAAAATTTCAAGAAATTTTCAAGAGTTTTAAGAAGTTTCAAGGGATTTCAAATATTTTAAAGGATTTGAAATGTTTTAGGGTATTTTGAAGAATTCAAAGTAATTATCAAGAGCTTTACAAAATTTCAAAGGATTTCAAAAGATTTTATAGGATTTGAAATGTTTTATGATAATTTAAGATTTAAATCATTTTTCCATTGATTTCAGTAATTTAATAGGATTTCAAAGGATTTGAAATATTGTAGAGAATTTGAAAATATTCCGAAGAATTTTTAATTTACTTGAATAATTCGAAGATATTACAAAGAATTTGAAATATTTTGGGGTATGTTAGAAGATTCTAAGGCATTTTCAAGAGATTTACAGAATTTGAAGGGATTTTCAAGGATTTTAATGATTTTAATGGATTTTAAATACTCTCAAGCTATTTAAATAATTTTTCCAGAATTTCATCAGATTTCATAGAATTTTACGGGATTTTATTGGATTTCCTTTTGATCTTAATTTCAATTTATTTAGAAATCTTGTGAATCGAATTATTTTAAATTCAAAAGATAATTAGTCACATTAATTATGCACATTTAATCACTTTCAGTCACTTTTTGGGTTTACATAGTCCACTTTTTCACTTTTTTAAAGTAAATTAAGTAAGTTAAGTTTTTAAAGTAAAATAAGTAAATTAAGTTTTTCGGCCACCCTGACTGGT
This sequence comes from Andricus quercusramuli, assembly GCA_932178445.1. Classification (NCBI taxonomy): domain Eukaryota; kingdom Metazoa; phylum Arthropoda; class Insecta; order Hymenoptera; family Cynipidae; genus Andricus; species Andricus quercusramuli. The sequence continues at coordinate 627,783 of CAKNXH010000051.1, read as the reverse complement.
TTTTGTAAACAATTTTTAATTTTTTCTGAATTTAGGTCGATAAAAACTTGTGATGATTAATGGAGAAGCAAGATTTATAGTTTTAATTTTTGAGTTCAAAAAGTATTAGATATTTCCTATGAGTGCTGTGCACTTCAACCAATTAATCGATGAATATAAATGAATAGCGATGAAAAACGAGTAAAACAAGAAATGACGAATTGATTTAGTTTTTATGAATAACCTAGGTTACCAATTATTCATCATTTGCTGATCATATTCATTTTGATCATTTTAGCTGTATTTAATCGATTATCTGAAATTATTATTGATTGTTTTGCCCGTTTTTGTTCGTAATTAATGAACTGATCGATTGATTGATTTTCTATTTCCTAATTCACCTAATTGTATCTTCCTAACTCTCTAGGAAGGTTTTTTGAAAACTTTTGCATTTTATATTTCTCATTTGGAATATTCAACTTTAAGAGACCTGAGGGTCAAGCAGACATCAAACGAATTATAAATTACCCTCCTGGGCTAACAGAAGACATTTTCGGGTTGGGACCCTGCTCATAATTCAATTTCACTTTCCAGAGTGGTACCAGTTGTAAATGTCTTCCTGATCAGTATACTTCTGTATGCTATTCTACGTTTTGAATAAATATAGAATTGGGTGCTTTCCTAATGTAAAGGCAATTTTAATTGGATAGTTGACAATTTCTAAAACATACAATAGTTTATTATGTACCAAGGCGGAGAAAAGGGACTTCTTCGACGAGCACTGAAAAAATACACGAGTCATAAAAAGTCTCCTCCCTTTTGGTGCTCATATGAAGGAATATTGGGAACTTTATTTTTATTTTAATATGAATTTAGGACATATTTAGAATTTTAAAAATTTTGAAAATTCACGGAAAGTAAGAGTATCCAAAAAATTCCGGAAATAGTCAGTAATTTATGGTAAATGATGGTAATTTATCGGCTTCGGGTTAGTCCAACCTGTCAAAAAATCTGGCAACGCGATCAACTGATTGCTTGTCGATCACTTTTTGTGAGCCCGAAATGTGAGCACATATAGATGTATAATTTTCATTATTCACCTCTGACTTCACCATTCTTAAAAAGCACTACTTTAGCCCCAAAAAAAAATTTCAAATGTTATGTTTACGAACGTTCAAAATATAACTATTCGGATTTGGACGATATCTCATGTTCAGTGCCTTTAAAAAAAATTAGAAATGAACCAAAGAGTTTGATTATCCAAATTTGTATTCTTTCGATGCTTCATGTTGGTCCAAATTGTTTAAATTTCCTTGCTTATTTTAATGACTGCTCAGATCGGAATTAAATATTGAAATGCTTTAAAATTTATTTGTGTGGTTGCTCAATTTGAGACAAATCTCGAAATCTTTTCAAACAAATATTTTTCATTCTTTTGCATTCTTAAACATTACATTTAAATGAAATCGGTGCGCACATTATACATTTATTTACATTCGTTTATGGCCATTCTTTCATGAACACCTGCACTTATTCTTGAATGTATATTCTAACAGCAAATTATTTAATTATTGAAAACAAATTATCTTCTTTCACATAAATAAGTCTCATAATGAATAGTATAATATCCACTTTACTTCTCGTTCTAAAACACTTTCGCTTGCAATCCTGCAGCTGTTTAGCACTCCACTATTAACTATATACTTTTTTTTCTCTCGCTGCCTGTCTCTGGATACAATTTAGCTAACCGATTTGGCTCTAAAATTAATGACTGTGGTGGATAATCAAGAAACAATTCGTGCTTCAAAATGTAAAAACTGGCCTGCACTATCTCTTGTCTCTCTCCATACATAAAAGTTATAAATGTGAATATAGCTACGTTTTATATACACCCACCTCTTACATTACCCTTGTTGTGGGTGATCGAAATGTAATTCCGATAGTTGTGAAATTATATGGGTAATACTTATCAGAGCCATTAAACATTATTAATTTCACTTCCGCCACTTCCTTTTCAGTCACGTGTGTTGTATCGATTGATGCATTGATTAGAAGAACAACATTTGTAATTAAATCTGCACTCCTACGAGTGTGACATCATAGATATAGGAAATAGTGTCTTATCTGTTTGTAATATCGCCGATTGTGAATGGAAAGAAAGAAGTCAAATTCAAAAATTTATTTATTTTCAATATTTTCCAATTCAAACCTTTTTAAATTAAACATGATGTAAGATTTTATCATCTGAATTTGAAATTATTACATAAATGGAAAATGCAACACATTGTTCACGAAGCCGTGTTACAAATAGAGTTTAAAAGATTTATTATCCTTTCTCAGATTTTGAGATGGAATACTAAGTTTCTACAAATGGTTATCCTTCTTCGAAATGTTATGAGTATAATCCTCGTTATATTCCTTTGTCTCATGATCCCTATTTTACTGGAGCCTTCATAGCGATGAAATTCTCACATACATTTATTTGTTCCGTTATCCAGCTCGGCATTTGATGGTATATCGAGATCGATAAACGGCCAGAAACGATAGGACGAAGGCGTAATCGCTAAAATCCAAACCTATGCTTTATGGGGCTGGACTCGTAAAACGCTGTTTTAAACACGTGCAAAATGATCATGGCGATCCACAAAGATCGGCATCGGGGTCGTGTGAACCGTAAAAGACCATAATCCAGACGTACAGATAGACAGGACGATCTCCTCGGCATCTTCACGTTGTCAAAAGAGAGCAGTTTTTGGCAAAAACAAAAATTCTCTCTTTTCATGCTTGTAAAGTGTGTCGAAAGTGTCGTTATCTATAAAAAGGCATGAGAAAAAAATAAGCAAACCAAAAATGTTACAAAAAGTGTCAAGACTAAAATATCTTTTTTTTTTCATCCTATACCCTTAGTTTATATGTCACGAGAGTATAAAATAATGATAATCTTCAAATTTATTAATTCATTTCGTCTATATTGAAGCTCCTGTTAAGTATGTTTCCGCTCACTTTTCGCCTCGAGACTTTTGCTGTAATGTCAATGTCACAGTTTATTAGTATACGTCAGTTTGAAATCTTATAAAATTGTTTTTCCCACGTAAAGCAGCATCAAGTGGTTCCCCCGCCACCGAAATGCTATATCATTGATTTTTAAGTTAAATTTGGGTTGAATTTTTGTCCGTTCTAAATTGATTAATTTTAGATTTAAATATTCCAAATTGAGTGGTTTCAATTTTAAACGTATAAAATTGCTTATAGTTTTTTAATTCCTTGAAGTCCTTGAATATCAAATTGAAAGACTTGATAGTTGCACAATTTTCAGTTTAAAGGACTTGTAAATAAACAATTTTGTATTAAATGCTTCCAGAATAAATTCAAAACAATGTAAAATTAACACAATAATTTCTCAGATTCAAGTCTTAAAAATTAAAAGATTTTAGAACAAGGCATTCAAAATTTAATTATTTGTTATTTGAAAATGTTCCAATATATTGAATATTTTAGACTCAATTGAAAAAAATATTTATAATTAGAAGCTTTAAAATTATGCATCTTCAGACGTTGGAATCATATAGCAATCATTTTTTGTATTCTTTCTGTTAAATTTTCAATGTTGTATCTTAAATTTGCCCTATTTTTAGTTGAAGATTAAAAAAATGAATAATTTAAAATTGACAAATATTTGACTGGGAAATTTCAAGAATGAATAATAATTCTAAATGGAGTGTTTGAGATTAAACAATTTGAAATTAAAAAATTACAAATTATATTGTTTAAGATCAAAATAGATAAAAATTTAAGCTATCTGAAGTTGATACCCCTCAGTAATTATTAAATAATTTATTTGATGAGTGTTTACAATTTTAGAGTTCAGAATTTTCATGTTGAATGCTAGATTTTTAATTTTAATTTTAAAAAATTTGTAATTAATTGAAATGGTACCAACATAAAGTTATTTTAATGTTGCTGAACTTGGAGCAGCGGCAAGATTTAAAACTGATTTTTTTAGACGATGCAAAATCCTATACGTAAGATTTTGAATCTTATTGATTACAATTTACGTGCTATTCAATTTTCACTTATAGAATATTGCAGACTCTTGTACATCTTATATTTAAGTAGATACTGTTTTTGTGCTTTTGCGGGTATTTTTCTTGTTTTCTTCGTATTCTATCATTTTCAGATTTGAAATTTGTTAGTTTTTAAACGATTTCGATTTACTTGAGTTAATTGAAAATTTGAATAGTTTTATCGTTCATTTTAAATCTTTAAATTTCGAGATTCTTCAATTAAAAATAAAAGTTTTTTGTTTTGAACGTTTTGACTTGGAGATGATACAATTTCAACTTCGTTCTAATTAAATAGCCCAATATTCAAATCTTCAGTTTGAAATTAATCAATTCTGAGAGATCTACCCGAAGAGAGGTAATAGAATCGGCAAGGAACAAACACGCAAAAAGAGATCGATTCTATATTGAGTTATATTATTTACTACTGGTTTTTTCTCTCCATCGGAATTTCCATAAGTGTCTCTCAGAAAATTGAATTTGCGTGTTATGTAATTTTCACTTATAGAATATTACTGACTCTTATACATATTATATTCAAGTAGATACTGTTTTTGTGCTATTGTTGGTATTTTCTTTGTTTTTTTTTCATATTCTATCATTTTCAGATCTGAAATTTGTTATTTTTTTAAACGATTTAAATTTACCTGAAATAATTGAAATTTTGAAGGGATTGAGTCTAAAAAAAGGTTTTACAATGCTGGGTGACTAAAATTTTTTTCAGTTTTAGAATATGAATTTCCGATTCGTTTAATTACATAGTTAAGTCTCTGTATGGCACCAACTTGAAATTTGAAACTGATTTTTTTCAACGATGCAAAATCCTACGGAAGATTTTGATTACCCTCTCCCACATGAGAACAGTAAGTAATTAGAAAGAAGCCCCCTAACCCCTGCAAAGTGTTTACGTAATACTTGAATTGAATGGACCCACATTCTCAGTTCTCTATTTTATATTGTCAAATGTTAATCTCTTCGAATTGCAAATTATTTAAATTCAAAAGTTTGTATTTTTAAACTATTCAATTTTGAACGATTTTAAATAGAAATAATACAGTTCAACTTCTGTGAATTTGAAATGATCCAATTTTCAACATTCTAATCTGAAAATATCCCATTTTTATCATTTTTAAATTTTAAGCTTCGGATTAAAAATGTGTCAATTTCAAATACTTTCAATTTTAAATTAATCAATTTTTACCGCGTTTGTTTAGAAATTATATAAGTTCAATTCCTTTTTATTCCATTCGAAATGTTGTCCTTTTTGAAAATTTTCCCTAATTTAAATTGTTCGTTTTGAAACGTTTCCAATTAAAAATTGTTCAATATTTATTCAATTTTAAACGCTTTTAATTCGAAATTATTATTTATTGTTTAAAAAATGTTTAAAAATTCATATTTAAAAAATTTGTTAATGCATTTTTAAATTGTTTATATTTTTTCTTTGTTAAGAAATAAAAATCCAGATACGTGAACATGCGCGTGCATTTACTGCTAGTGTAAAATAATGATTTATTAATAAAACATGTGAGGAAATAAAGCGAAGTACGGGCATTTGTTTATGTGATTAGGTACATGAATATAAAACGTCTTACTTCGTTCAGATACTTTTTCGTTATCTCGGGAAGTCACGAGCTTTCGCTTTCTCTATATCTCTGTTCCTCTTCCCGTGCGGGTACTTAGTGATTCTGGATCTGGCAAAGATTCACGAAGATCGATGATCTTCCATTTCGAGCAGTAAAAATACAGGACCTCAAGAAGGAAAGGGTCTCGAGTTTCTCGCGGTACGTCACGAGCATTATCTCGAACGGGACCCTCCTCCACCGCCTTTGCCATCCCTCTTCAATCTTCATCCTCTTCGTCCTCGGCCTCGTCCTCTCGTGGCCCAATGATTCTCCTAAGATACGAGAGCAGGGTCCAGGTTCAACGGAAAGACCGGTCACGAGTCGGCTCTACCTGGCGTATTATTGGAAAAAAATCGGAAATCTAGGCTATCTAGGAACCTGTTAAAAATGCATGCTGCACTTTCATCGATGCTTTCTTTTTTTTTTTTTAAAGAACAATAACATGAGCCAAAATAAACCTGCATTATTCTACAGGGGATAGGCTTGCAGGTTGCCACCACTGCTGTATTTCCATATTCTAGTAGCACCATAACCTAAACTCCGCCTGACATCAACGTCAAAAGAGTAGTTGTCACTTTTAATCTACTTCTGGATCGGACAGTCGCAATATAATTAATTAATTGAATATAATATTATTTCGTAATAAATTTACAAATTAAAAGTGTGTTTTTGTCCCGTGCTCATAATTTGAACATTTTTATCGATAATTCAAGTTTGTGCTGTGTGGCTTTTTCATTCAATTTACATAATCCAAACAGAATTCCAAACATATGAACTGGAAATTTTTTTTCATGTACCTATTCCAAAATTGCGTCAAAATGCAGTTTTCCACCTTTGTTGGCTTGCAGGTTGCCATCTCTCTCTTTTTCGCTTATTTACCCTCATATGTCATTTTTCATGATTGTGTGATGTTTACAATTGTCTTTGAGTCAAAAATGCAATTTTTTTATTACATTTTAGTGATATTTTCGGTGATTTTTTTACATTTTTAGTATGGCAGCGCGCAGACGAAGAAAACCCAACCGCGGTATTAAGGATTTTGATGCAATATATTATAATAAACTTATTGCAACTACCCGATTAATTTGATACCGTTACAGTGAAGAAGGATAAAAGGAAAATATTCGTACAAGGGTGGCACAAATTAAAAGCGAACAAATGCAACAGTAATTTAGCGAACGTTACGGAAAATTCCGTAATATTAGCCCTGGCGCTATACTTGGCCGGTTAGTTTCACGGTGAATTGTCAGATCAGAGTCAGAAAGAAAAAGTCAAACAACTATATTATATTAAAAAATGTAACACTTATAACAAAAATTTGGACCATTTTTTGATAATCCGTGGTTTCAATTTTCAAAATACAAATACGCATGACTTTGTCAACATTTTTTTCGACAAATCAGTAAGATAAGTTCGTCTTATTCCCTTTGAAAAAACAAAACATTTGAGTGGCAAATAATTATGTGACTTGAGCATAGATTATCTGTGCGATTTGAAATGAATTGCCATAAATATATTTTTAAAGCTTATTGCTCACATAAAGTGGGTTCCATACTGCCTTAAAATTAAATTCCCAATACTTTGTAAAATGTAACTGGCCCTGTGATTGTTAAGTAGAAAAATTTCTCGTGCGACAAGAAAGTGGCTTGGCACCGCCAGGCCTTCGAAAAATTTACCCTGGCCGCGCCAGGACCCACCAGGCCACGAGGACACCACTGTTCTCATGGTTACTAAAGTGTCTATGATTTTGCTTCCTATCGGTAAAGTAATGTTTTTTTTCATGTAAAATGTAAAGAATGCTCTCACATAGAATAGTTTTTCAGAGTTATCCGTTGCAACCTAACTAAAAATTTGAAATACTATTTTTTGATTAGACAAAGATCTCAAAGAGAATATTGATAAGATAAAAATCTTCTAACGTTTAGATTCTATCAGTACCTCTTCCCATGTCTGAATGATTCGAATAGTTAATATTTCCCGTTTTGTATTGACATTCAATAACTTTAAGATGACTCATGATCTATCTGTAATCGGGCATAAAGGACTCTCAGGTGAGGTTACGTCGTGTCTGCCACTTTGCCAGTGAACCGTTACCTAACCTTTGCAGAATATATGTAACCAGGCACGCGTCCGCCAATAGGCTCGCGTGGCATCTCTGTTGTGGATGTGCCGAAGGAAACCTCTCGCGATTGGGAAAAGAAGCTTCTTGACATTGGCGTCAAATTACGAAAAATTAACTTCAGCAATCTCTTCCACATGATTATATCTGACATTTAGAATTCTGAGAAATAATTTATTAATTTTTAAAAGTTTATACAGTTTCTTTTTTAATGTCGGTTCTTAATGGCGGTACTATCTAGGAAATATTGGTCTCCTAGTAATTATTTATTGCCCATTTATACTGGAGATAAATTCACAACAGCGGCTGAAATTGCGTTCAGAGATGTTTTTAACATTTATTGGTTTTTAAGAGTCGGCGAATGCTGCGGATGGTTGATTCCGTGCTACTGATTGCGTACTTCATCACACGAAGTTGTATTATGCACTGCTAGCCCGCTCTTAAGCGAATCGATTACGTCCTAAGGAGATGGACGTTCACCTTGAACCCAGAACTACTGGGTTCAAGTGTGCCGTATAGCCAATATGCATCTTGATTTTATTCCAACGCCAGCTCCTGCGAATAAACTCGCTATAATGTTCAGAATGTATTAAGCTTATGTGCAGAGAAGTCACTAAAATATTAACTTTTAAGAAAGGCCAAATATTGCTTTAAATTTGAATTTCTTTGCTTGCATTACAATTTGTTTTATGTTATAAATTAACATAACTAGTTTATAGTAAAAACCAATTGTAAATTGTTCACATTACGTTTACAGTGTTAGGAATTATTATTATAGCAGTACCGCCCACACGATATCTCAATCACACCCTTTCTCTTAAATGTTCCTATATTTTCTTCCCACAAATGGCAGATAATCTTCCTGAAAGCACTTTAGGCGTAGATAGGTGTGCAGAGGTATCACGCATTTAGTATGGCGTCGCGAACTCGTAAATCCTGGCATAAACGATCGCTTGATTACATCTACGAATCGATATTCCATCGTGGGTTGCGCGCGAACTTAGAACCGCTCTCACACATGATAGGTTTTCTTATAAAATAAATTCCGCGATATCGGAATATTGTCAGAAATTCAAAATAACCCCTTAATCACAAAGATTTATTATCTCATTAGAATTCTCATGCGTAGGTTATCAAACATATTTAAATTTTCGCGCGCAGCACTGCAGAGTGACGCATGCATTCTACAACCAATTCTTTAATTAAGCGCGAAATAGAAATAAATTCAAATCTAAAGATAAATCATTGCATTACTTCATTAAGCGATGTTTCGTTTGCTACAATCATATTGTCTACCTGTGAGTATGCAATGTATATACTTCGTTTTTCCAGCGATAGCCTGAGGAACTTTTAGGTTCATTTTTATGGTCTTTTCTGTCGTGAACTCCACCTACGAACACGTGACTAAAGTTAAAATAATGGTGGCCTAACTAAACGACATTTATTGAGGCAAATTACGTAATTTCTCTCGCACGTAGTTTAGCCCCAGGTTAGCTCGATTCCTCGTCACGTCTCTGCTATTGTTCCTAGAGTTTCATGGGACTCTTGGGCGCCTATGGGGTCACCTGGTGACCCCGCGTTCGCATCATGGGCGCCTCTTGAACTCAAGCCGAGTCGTTGCAAAACATTGTGCAAATGCAAACAGTCGGGCGCCAAGTTCACACGAAGACCCGCAATGATCCTACGCTTCAAGGGCACCACGCACTCCTCTCTCTTTCTTTTTTTCATTCCCTCCTTCCTTCTTTATTCCTCATTCTCTGCCTCCCTTTCTCTTTCTCCGTCTCTCGCATTCTCTCTCGGCTTACTCCTTGCTTAACGGTAATAGTAAATGCGTCGATTTACGAGTACCTAGCCTACTTCTTCCCCGCTCAATCGATGATCATCAAGCTTCCCTAGGTTCAATCTCTTTGTTTAGATTTCATGGAAATTATCTTTCCAGACAAATTTTCTCTTATCTGTGATGGATTAATACGAGTAAGAACCGATCTAGGAAATTGCAAATCGCCTTACGGTCTTTTCAATTTTTTTGTCAAAATTGATTACGTTTTACGATCTAAAAGGTTCTAAGAATTTGTTTTTAGAAATATACAGTTATAAATGCTTTAAGCATCAAAATTATAATTGGTATACTGTAAATCAGGGAAAAGTTGCTCGTTGGGGACAAAGTCGCTCATCCACTACCTTATATTTCAGAATTAAATATCTTTTGTTTTTTTTTGTCCTCGGAAAAGCAACATTGAGTTTTGAAATATAAGTTTGTGGGTGAGTAACTTTGCCCCACTTTATACGGTAATTATTAGACAGGCGACCTATAATTGAGAAACGTCAAACTGGGTAATTATGGATCACTGTTGTAAATATGGATCAAGGTTACTCCGCACACAATTTTTTTTCTCTCTAGGATTCTACTGGATAACCCAAGAATATTGCGTATAAGATGTACAGAAGGTCTCATTACAAAATAATACAAATTTACCTAATTATAAAGCAGGAAAGTTGATCCATATTTACCCCGAATTGTCTATAACCACACCTGTCGACGGTACTAATTGTAAATCATCATTTTGATCCTCAAAGTTTAAAGTAAATTTGATTTGGCCATTTTTATTAACTTTTGAATTTTCTGTTTGTTTTTAAATAGTTATAAATAGAGGTTTTAGCTATAAAAATTCAATATTGCAACAGTAGTGCATTGCGCGATGAGTGAGTCAAACGAGAAAAGTGGACAGCACAGGCGTTGATGTTTCCTGCTGAGGAGGATTTGAGTTTGTCGCAACCGCAAGATGCGAAATAAAGCCAAGACAAATGGGGCCGGGTGTGCTGAAACTTGAGGCTTGTTAGTAAAACTCGTTAGATCGCTACGCCCGCGTCTATCGCTCACGCGAATCTCCTGCAAAAAATATCTACTGTTTAAGTCACTGCGTGGTCACGGTCTCGTTTTTTAAGTTCATGATCGAGCCCCGGGAGCGAGATGAAAAACAAGATACTTCGAACGATACAACCTACATAAAAATCTCTACCCATAAAATATATTAGACATAAAATCGAGCAAAAAAATGTGTGGTAATAACTCAAGCCTTAAAATAAAATGCAAAATTATACTTGGGCATGACATATAAATTTTAAAAAGTTTTATGAATAAATCAGGATAGAATTACGGAGAGTGGATGAATGGCAAATTGAATTCAAGATTAATCGCTTGGAATTTAATAAACATACAGAAATTGATCAAATTTGTAGTTGAAATTACGAGAATAATTTACATAAATTTTATTTAGATTTTAACAGCTTCACACGAAAGGTGTTGGGTCTTCCTGAAACGTGCAAGCTCTTGGAAATTCCTTCGGAAATTAAGTCTGAAAGTACCGCTGTATTGATAAATTTCACCCCACGAGTGATGGAATCACGATCCTCTCATTCGGTATAGTATAGATCACATAATCTACCCGAAGAGAGGTAATAGAATCGGCAAGGAAGAAACACGCAAAAAGAGATCGATTCTATATTGAGTTATATCATTTGCTACTGGTTTATTTCTCTCCATGGGAATTTTCATAAGCGTCTCTCGGAAAGTTGAATTTGCGTGTTATCCAATTTTCACTTATAGAATATTACAGGCTCTTGTACATCTTATATTTAAGTAGATACTGTTTTTGTGCTTTTGTGGGTATTTTCCTTGTTTTCTTCATATTCTATCATTTTCAGATTCTAATTTCCATTCTTGGAAAATAAGATCATTATTCACAGCCAGAAAAAAATAATGCAATATGATATAAGTGGAAAGATACATAGAAAAACAGCGGGACCATTTTTGTTGCAGCTCATTTGTTATGTTCTCGAAATCAGTTTTTTTTCTCAAAATGAGAATGCTTCAAGTGTGAAACTATATAACAAGAACATACCTGTAGTCTCATTCTCCTGTATCTCATTTTTTTGCAACTTAAAGCAACACCGAATTATCGTACTTTTTAGGATCGGCGTTTTTCTGTTTATATATAGATGACATCTCTGCTGTCCAAAAGTATAACCTAGTAAGTCATATTTGTCGCAAAGGCTATTTTCCAGCATTTATGCACGAGAAAATGACCTCTATCGGAAATGTTACTTACTAGGTTATACTTTCGGACAGCAGATCTTTCCTATTTTTTTCGAAAGATATCGTTTAAAATATTCTTCTTCACGATGCATTAAAAGAGGTCAAATGAAAAATTATACTGTCAAGTTTGACGTATGCTCCTTTTTTATGAATACAGGTTTTATGAGGTTTATAGTAAGATTCACGAAAACCATTTTTGGCTTCACATTTGCTACTTCTGGATTACATCCATTTCATAAGTTTCTCATTTGTGAAAAACGATAAGATAGTTCTGGATGAAAAATTGTCGTCGATAAATTGAATTCAATCTTCATCTCAAATTCCTTAACGAATGTACAGTTGTTTCATACATCATGTACATAGAAGAACGTAACTTCCTCCGACGATTCCACTCTATGTGTAAACATTTATGCTTCTCTTCGAATTTCAAACGGCAAAAGCAGTTGTATCTAATCTCTCTATCTCGCGCGTCTTGCACCTTCTTTCGCGAATGAGTTCGCGCTAAGTTGAGGTACAATTATACAGAGTATACATATAAAAGCGCGTCTTTCGCGATCTTCTTCTTATTCTTGCACAATTATTCTTCGTTACTTGAGTACTGGCCTTTATGCCAGAATTGTTCGGAGAAGTGTCGTACGTATTTTAATACCATACTTCTTCGTGTCATTAAGCCAATTATCTTTACTTAGCGGCCACTGCAACCCCGGCGAATGGCAATTATAAATGTTTTATCGTACCGGCTTATCTGCACCGGTGTGTGTACTCTATACACACTAAGGTAAGTCGTTAACCAACCGCGTAAGTAAGCACTTGTACTTACTCGCTTACTTCACCTACTTCCGAGGAGACAATCGTAATAGGACCCTGGCTTCCCTTTGCTTCCCTTCCTACGATGTAAAAAACGCCCTTGTAGCTTTGAAAATGTCACAGCTGTTGGGTATATCGTAGAGCAACTTTGGATTTTACCTCGTCTAAAGGAAAAACTTGGCGAGCGATGAAATTAATTGAAATCGAGGCAATTTCTGTCGGTGCATGCAGTTGCTTGACGAGAGGATAATTATTGTTTCATTCATTCCTGACTTATTCTTAAATGGCTCTGCTTCGTGCTCAAACGTTTTTCATTACCGCAGACGTCTCATTTTTATATATCTTGCTGGAAGATAGTTTGTGATAAAAGACATTCACCATTCTTGTCGACTTGATGCTTTCTTTAAATGAATTCTTCCCATTTCTTTGCGTTGCAAATTATACTAGTTTGTTGCATTTAATTTGAATCTCTTAAACTTGGGGGCATCCAACGTCGAGAATGTAGAACGTTGTGATACTGGAAATCCAGGAAATGCTTTAAATTAACTCTCCTGCTATTGTAAAGTTTAAAATTATTTTGCATTGTCTTTCGTCGGTGCACTTGAAGAGATCATCGTTATACCACCTGTTTCCTGCTCTTGGTGGAAAAACATTTAAGGGGTAGGTGAAAAAGATAACCGACCAGTTTGCGAGAATGAAGTCGAGGATGTAAAGGAGGAGGAAAAACAGAAGATAATAGGAGGAAAAAGCGAGTATTCCAGGGAATTAATTGAAATAGACTTACCTTGAGACAGAGGCGAAACCATCTTAATGGAAGCGACTCAGTAGCGTACAGTGCTTCATTCACTCTGCCCTCAGGCTACTTCACCTTCACTTCTTTTCCATGAACCTTACTTTTCAGAAAAACATTTTTTTAAAGGTGATTTAATTGCTAAACTCGATTTCTGATATCATTTAGGAACTTGTATAAGGACTTTCTCACGTATAAAGAATTCTCTCCTTAGTTCGCTTTAATTCGTGACCAATTAAAGTGTCGTTCAGTGTAAATTATTTACATTTTAACACTTCCGGATATTAAGCGCGTGACCTGTGCGATTGGTGGTGTCTCCTTTTCGAGAATCGATCGATCGATCGAACAGCCTACGCCAAACCATATCTGGAGTTTTCTATAGCCACTAAAAACACTTTCTCTCCATTACCATCTGGAAAAAGCGTGCTTTGTGGCAAAGCCAAAACTTCCAGATTTGGTGAAGTGCTTCATGTAGTGTCGCAAGGGTCGCCGGTTTCCCAGATGAACGAATTCAGATTCGGTACCTCATTCTCTTGAGTCATTTATTATCATGACACCAGAAGTGTTAAGTATTTCTTCTCTAAATGTCACGTTTAGAAAATAGCTCAGAAGAGGAACAGACAACTGAACGACAAAGAGACATTACTTTCTTTAGAAAATATCGGTTATATACGATAGGTAAATCAAATGTAAACCGGAATTTCTCCCGCACTGTCACATAAGCGACCGTATCGATTTAGGACTAATTGGTGGCTGAAGCGGGGTTATTTCAAACTTGCTCGGTACTACTTAGGCCTCTTCCTTCTCTTTCCTTCAGTAGCTTGCGCGACGAGTGAGAAAAAAATCCCAGTGTCTGTATCGCAACGCATTATAATAAAATTTTTGAGTAAATAAGGCATAAAGCCCAATGAAATTGTGCAAAGGTTGAAGCAGCAGTTTGGCAGTGAAACATTATCGAAGACTCAATTGTTTTCGTATTACAAAAAATGTATATAGGGGCGTTAAAACGTACAGAACACACCTTATGCACGGCTGTCCAGAAAAAGCGTCACGTGGGGGGTGACAAATGGGTGCTCGTGACGATTTTTTGGGATCACAAGGGGGTTGTGCTCGTTCATTTTCTTCACGAATGGAATCTTGATCTTTCTCGAACATCCTGTCTATAGCCCTGATCTCTCACCCTGTAACTACCTTTTGTTTGGACCACTGAAAGAGGATAAGGAAATTAGGATAAGGATCTGCTATATTGACATTTCTGCATCTTTTGAATTCAACCTTTTCTTCTTAAAGAACTAAATCCATTTTCAAAACAAATTAAATCTGAAAAGCTTCTTGACAGAATTACTTGGAAAAATAATCCGTTAAAAAATGCACAAGAATTTCAAGACAGAGTTTGATTAAATCAGCCACACCCAAGAATTTCAAATCGTCTCGATGCTCGCTGCTGTCAATCGTTAAGCTTGATAAATTCAGAAGCAGAAAATAGTTCCGCCATTATGGTCTCACCGGCTAATTTTTCTGTTGGCGTGCCTCAGAGCCGGGTAGTAGAATTTCATGAAAATCTATCATTCACTCGCGAAGAGACAGATTCGCGGTAAGAGGCTGATGAGAAAAGAAAAAGGAGAAAAGTCTCGCGGCGTACTGTGTGTAGACGGTTCCTGGAAATGCGTCCTTCGTCGGCGACTCTCGTTGCGACCGACGTAGAGAACGAAAAGAAACTAGGAAGAAGTACCTACCCGAGGTCTAGAACGCAAGGAGAGCCGGCATTCCTTGAAACACGACATCTGTTCCTCGCCGTTCCGCGTTCCCCGATCAAGACCAACCACGATTTTCTACGTGTTTTACAGGACTGTTACAATATCGAGATCGATACCACAGAACCGCTATGCGGATCCCCGTCTACGATTCTTTGAGAACTTCATCTTTGCTCTGCGTACCAAGATGTCTTCCAATCAAGAAATAAGTACTTCCAGATCATTACTGCCTTGTTTCGATTTAATTTATGGCGCTGCTTCTTGAAAACTGGGTTTAAATTATTATCACAAGACGAATTAAAAGGAAGATTATATATATTTATGCTTGGCCTTTATATAGTCTTATCGATATTCTGCAACTATTGGACCATTTTCTGAAGAACATTTGACTTTAGTTGTATAGTAATAAATCACCAAATGTCGACCTGTTGAGTAAACCCAGAGTTCAAGGTTTTCATGCTTGCAAAGAATTTTGGCTCCTTTTTCTTTAAACGGTGAAATGGTAGATGACAGTACTTGACGTTTAAAGTATCTTTCCAACTATTCCAACTAGGTATTTTAATCAAAATAACCTGGTACCCGCATGTAGCTTACCCCCTCTTTATGTTATGTTTCTCCTCCACCCGTAGGTAAGGTGTAGGCACCTAAACATGGTGATAAAGTCGAAGGACATATTTATCTTTCGACTTCGGTATACCCTCGGAGCTATAAGCGGTGGCCTGTCGCGAAAAAGGATCCTAGATTGTCATTCTTTCTTTAAGATAAATCGCTGTTCATTCGCGCGAGTAACAATACATATAAGCGAAAGGCTGTAGTTGCTAATAGCTGGACGCCCGAAGACGCGCGGACCCGTGTATCTGATAGTTCGACTGTGAGTTATTAGTATTAACCATTTGGTACTCTGGGTAGCAGGGAGTCTCACTGTGCGTTACGACGATCGAGGATCATGAAGAGAAACATATACCTATAATCTCGTCGAAGATTTGAATTATAACCATTCTTGCTCTACACTCTTTCCCTTTATTTTTATTTGTTGATTTTGTGTTTCTTCTTCTCCTCTTGAAGACTTGATCTAAGGTAGGTTTATTTTCTAGATATTCGATCAGCAGAAAAGGTTCATTTTTATTAAACGAGACAGACAAACGTTTTCTAGGCAGTTTGGGAAGTTTCAACTTGCTTCAATTGTATCTTACCTAGTAGATCTGAAATGGTGGAAACGATGGTTTCTAGAATGTTCAAACTTTTATCCGTTTCTGACCCTTTTAGGAACTGATAACGAACTTTCAAATTGCTAGTCAATTAACCACGAACTATCTCTATTAACCTCCTTGGCAACAAAAGGGAAAAAATAAACTAACAGACAGCATCATTGTTAATTTTCTTAATCTATTAGTATACGAATGTAGGACTCGTATTATCCCAGATGATTAAGTACTGAATATGATTATTATCAGTATGGAAGTTGAGTGAGATATAGACGAAGACCACAATTCTTTGTCGTTTAGCGTGGGTTCGACCTTGATATTAGCCATCATAATTCATCCCTCTTTATCTCGTCTTTAGATTTTGTGGAGGATTATTCCCGCGCCTTCGCGTCCGGTGCAAGTTCATTGTCGCGGGAAGGAGGAAGGAAACGGCCGATTAATTGCCTACATTACCGGTCGATATAACCGGCCTGCTCTCCTCCAGCGTCGATTATGCGAGCCTACGTGCTCCATAGGCAGGTGTGCCGACCATACTCTTCTAATATACAATATCCTCCACGGTCCTACGCTCTTCTGTCTGGCTCTGGCTGCATATCCTAGTTGCTTTTGGTACCAACTCTAACAACTTTCCTCCTTTTCTCTCGTCTATTGCATTTCCTGCACTATTTCTCGGCCTCCGCATGACACATCTATATGGAATGTTATCTCGGGATAATAACCTTGTCTCACCCTATCAGGCACTTAGAGTTGTTTCTAACTTTGTATAAGTTCTAAGTTGTCGATTTCCAGTAGGAGGTAATCTGTGAGGATATTCCCTTTCGGAGTTTGAACTTGACGATTGAAAAGGTGGTGTTAAGAAAGTGCCAAGAATTAAATTATAATTATAATTTCACTACCTATAAGAAATCGGTTCCTTTGGAAATGAAAATCAAGTTCTCTAGGCCACAATTTCGAAATAAGTTTTTTTTCAAACCTTTGGAAATGAAATCAAGTTCTCTAGGCCACAATTTCGAAATAAGTTTTTTTTTTCAAACCGAAGAAACTTTCTCAACGCCCTCTTTAGAATTCCAGAGTTTAGTGAAGTTTATATTCTTTTGTATTTGTAGCTTTTTGTCTGAACTTTCCGACCTCACCTGTATAGTCATTTTTTTCCTTCTGTGGAGTGTAGAGAGATAGCAGAATCATCATTGTAGCTCATTAATCCTAATTGCCCTCAGTATTCATAAACGATAGTAAACAACGCTAATAAACAACGATAACTAGCCTCTTTGAAACAATATCTCTAATCACCTAGCATTGTAGATAAAACTGAAATTCCTCTCCACACCATTCTCAGATACAAAAACCTTTCTACAAAATACATAGCAACTATGTCGTTCATTTTCTTCCGTAATCACACTTAGCTTTAGAAAGAGGAAAGCAAGTTGAAGTAATACCTGCATAAATTAAACATGGTTATATACCTTGGGCATCTTATAGTAATGGCCACTCCATATACCTAAGGCATCTAAACAGCAATGCCCATTTGAGAAGATATATCTATACGACTCCCTATATCACTGACCTTTTCAGTAATGATAAATATTTCTCGCACACGTGTAATTCTTCTTCCTTCTCTTCTTAAGAAGGAGGTGAGGCATGAGGAAGAGGCAATATATACGGCAATTTTATAACGTTGTTGGGGCAATAACACGTCTTTCGTCAATCGTTGTTCCTTCCATTGCTCTCGTTCATGGTTGGGCGAGGGTTATAATTATCCTCTGTACTTGGAGCTCACGTCTTCGGCACGTTCATGCGAGTCTACGCTGGGGATGCAAGGACTCGATTCTTGGCAGGCAGGTGTCCGCCAAGGTATTCGGAGGCTGCAGAAACCGATACCTTTACGGTCGGATTAAAGTCGGTGCTTCTTTTCTCTCTTCGCGTCTCTTCTCGTTCATGCCCTCTTCCGTGAAGTTCCCTTGGCCGATGACATCTGGTCGACGGTCAGGAATGCTGGCCAATAACCGGTCCCCCGCGTCGATATATATACCCCTATATACATATTGCAAAATGAATTTTCTGCCTAGGTGAATCCTCGCCTGACTGGAGCGCGTGCCGATCGTTAAATTCGCGCTAGCATTAATGTTCATATTTGCAAGATGCTGTCTCAGTACCTATGATATACATTCAAAATCTATTATTATTTCTATTTTCATCCTTTGCATGATAGAATAGTACTCAAAAATAAAGAACTCTTTAGCTTTATCTGATTCCTGATTCGCATAGAAGTTGTTACTGAAGAGCCAAAGGAGCTGAAAAGCTGTTGCAAGTTTTATTCCATTAATACGAAGTGGTTTATGTTGCAGATTCTTTAGCTACATCTCTACAGTCTACCTTGTAATCCAGTTTCGTTTATTACTTTATACGACCGGATTCCAAGTGTAATGCATTGGTGCAATAAAATCCAAAAGTTATCATCCTTATTCTCAAGGAAGGACGAAGCAAAGGTTGCGATATCTTTCCATCTTTGTGATTTACGCTAATAATTCTGTAAATGGAGTCTAGTAAGTTGGGCAGGAAAAGTGGTTGAAGTGTCTTCCCAGCTTGGAAATATACTTTAATAAGTCCTTGTGGATCTGGTATCATTAGTTGGAACTTATTGAAAAGTCTAATGCACGACTTTAGTGTGTAGTAAGTCAGATCTATTTATTATTTCATGCACTGCTTAGCTTTAACAGCGATGAATAATCAGTGAATTATTACAATTCTGAATTACTAAAATTATCGTCGAGATAACGTGCTGACTGCAAGTGCTGTAGTATTTTGCCAATTATTAGAACGAGATCTGTAATCTTGATTCATTATTGGCGATATGAGGAATGAATATAGTGCTGATCATTTGATCAGTGATCATATTCAATAAATTCAATCGGAACCTTCAACAACCATACTCTTTGATCAATTTCAACTGATTCCATGAAGAAACAATAAGCCTGTAGTGTATGGAAAGGTAGCATCAACCTAATTAATCATTACTATAATTATCAACAGGCCAACCACTATCCTACACCTAGTGCAGATAAGTAGGTGCGCGTATTATTATCGACCTTTCCGAGCAGCACGTGTAATTTCACACAGTTTACATCATTCGACTTGTCGATAAATTAGCCCCGAGGAACGATTGCTGCTTTCAAAGAGGACGACGGAATCCTGGAATTCTCTTTTTCCCTTTTCTCATGGGAAAACCCTCCAAGCGAGATCGGGTTAGGATGTTATATCTGCGATTTACTGGATTAGCGACCTTTGTGCAACTGGCATTATGTAAATTCAAATCTCTGTTTAATGTGACTAGTGGGCTACCGAGGAATTATGATTCAAGCTGCCTTTACAACTTTGCTACAATGAAACGTTGTTGACTGAATCTGCTGAGCGATTAGAGTACGATGCTATCAATGTTGAAATTCGTATGAATAATTAACAAAACCTTTTCTTGGAGAGATTCAAATACTGTACAGCTGTACATCTATTACGCCCATACTATTAAAAATGCTCAAAAACATTATTGTAGTATACCAAAAATCTCTCTCCTCAATTTGAAGACCATAAAATTGTGATCCATTGCAGAGATGATCGTAAATGACTAGTCACATATTTCCTTGGAAGAAATTTTTCGCCCCTCTGCAATTTTCATTGCTGTAACATTGCGAGACAAGGAGAAGGAAGGTTTGTCGGCCGCCAAAGAACTTAGACTTGTATAATTTTCTCATTTCTCCCCTCGTTTCTCGCAGTCGTTGTTCGGTCCGTCGAGCAGAAGCCAGTACGATTAGAGGCTTCCTTAGATTCTTTGAGTAGGACTTAGAGAGAAACGCGCCTTCTTCTACGTCGACCAGGTATGTCCTATACCACCTGCATCGCAGTGCCGGAAGCCGGCAGGTGGGATGCAAATTATTCAATTAACGTCTGAAGACGAAGTAGGCAACTGCAAAAGAAGAAGCTGGTCCATGGGTGCTGGTGAAGCATTCGCGTTCGCGTTCGCGCTCGTGAGAGAGAAGATTCCCTTCAGAACGTCGGCGTCCGCCAAGATTGCGTTGACACCTTGATTGACAGTACGGAGTATACCTATCTCGTCGAGACCAGTACGAGGAAGTGGCCAACGGGTCGTTTATCGCTCCTTCCATCCACCTACGGACCCCGGCGAGTCGTTTCTACCTGTATGAGATTTCGCGCGGGGCACACTAACGAGCGATGCCCTTTTTTACCCATCGAGGGAAAAAGTCAGCAAGCCGTCTGCTCTACTCTGTAGTACGTATGCATGTATATCTGTGGCAGAACCGCGGAACCGCCGCGCCAACCAATCCGAGTAATTGGATGGTAAAAGGGGTCAACCAGGACACGTTCGGCTAGAAAAAGGAGAGCGGAATTATCGCACGGCGAGAAATACATTTCGTTATGTGGCTGTAATTCTCTATTGGTAGGGAAAAGGGGGTGTTGAAAAATTATTTTGTTGTCCAAACGAACGTGCATTAAAAAATTAATTCCTTCTTGTACAGTTTTTAATCCGCTGAGTCTGCAAATAACAGTTACGTGTCATTGCCAAAAATTGGAGAGAATCCAGTTAAGTCATCAGCTTGATTATGAGTCAGTTTTTTAGTTTATATTTTTCAACGAGTGTTGTCTCAATCAAGCAGCCTTGTGAAATTGATATAGTTATAGTATCATTCATATTGAAAATAATAATTCAGAATCATGACATTTTTTTAGTTGTTATAGCTTGTGCTTTTAATAATGCTTCCTTATTTTATGTTGCAGGTGAGTTAAGATGGCCATATTAACCAAATAAAAACACTCATGTGGCACATAAGCGTAAGTAAAGTGTAAATATAAATACGCTTATACATATTTCTTGGTGAACACCTAAGTTTAAACAGAATTCTTGCTTAAAATATACTGCACAACTTATTGCATACACAAGACAGGATCTAATTCAAAGTGCATAACATACTTGTATAAAATTTACCGGAGAATCAATTTAACAAAACCCATCAATTTTCAATGTCATCTAAAAGTGAACTCTTTGGAGTAGATGCCGAAATAGAATATATGAAAGCATTCGAATTGTTCAATTTAAAAAAAAAAACTAATTTGTGAAAATTTTGGTGAATGAATTCATAAAAAAAAAGCATTGAGCCGTTGTTTGCCAGACGACCTTTTCACTACAGAATGCAATATTTTTCTTAAGATTATTATTTTTACATTTCTAGCTATGAAATCCTATTTAGGATGCAAAAATAAAATTTGTTCACAAAGTTCAAATTGATCTGGGATCCCGCACCAGTTGTCTAATTTTAGTACCACTCGAGACTGTTTTTTCTGAATCTCATTTGAATACCTGAAATGAGTCCTGAAATAACACTTTTTGTTACAATATACTTATTCCTTCACTAAATGTTAGATTCAAATTAAATTCGAGAGTTCTGTCATTTTGAAAGTTTTACTCAGTATCATCGGTTTTAAATCAATAGTGAAACATTTAGATATTATAAATTTTGAAAAAAGTACCCCAATTAATAAGAACCAGTCTATGAAAGATGCGCAAAAGTTTCCATTCAGCGTTGGAAAATTTGAAGAACACGATAGATCTCTCCCAGTTGAAACATTAAAACATTTGATCTCTCTTCTCCTTTGACCGACTAAACAATAACATAGAGGAAGACGCTGTAGTCTCGCGAGCATCCTGGGGAGCAATATTCGACAGGTGGAATAAACTATCGTCTCCCGCGTCTAAGACGCAGGCTAAGATTAAGATAAATGGATCATTCTCATACCGTCTCAGAACAAGAAAAATATCTATAAGTCACCAAGTTTCCTGGTAATAAATACTACACACATTTCTAAGCGCATCTATTTCCGTGACGTACGCGACTCTTATCTTGGTCAGTGATGCATTCGTCTTAGTATAACAATTATTATTGTCAGCGTACCGTTATTGTCATCTCTTGGAACCGCGATATGCCGTTCGGCAAATCATTCTCGCTGCACTAATGAACGATATACGTTTACGCCAGGGCGCGCTGAAAAAGACGAACGAAATGCATAGCACAATATAATTCCCTTCCTTCTCATCGCGTCGTATCTCTGTCGAAAAATTATAATCACTCAACGACGCGTGAGACCCTCTCGTGACCGTTACTATTGAGACACGTGGGTAATAATAATAAATTCAATGCGTCCGCGAGTGATTACAATATGGCAAACTAACGGTCGCCGGAATACTTCGAGTGACACTGAGGGATTATAATTTCCAGCAATGAGGGGCGTACATTTTTGTCATCAAGGCTTACCTCTTATCGGGCACCCGGAAATGGAATTTAAAGAAATAATAATCGGCTCTTTTAGTCCCGCTTGAGACGGCATTAAAGAATCTTGGATTACTTAACTTGCCGATTATTGAGATTGCTCACGAAAACGAAATTTTAATTGCTACTCGTCTGATAGTTTCATTGTAAATAATGCAAACATTCAATTTTTTCTTAGCTTTTGCAAATATATATTTGCACGGTGGCCACTGGAACGGAAAACCGGGATTTTTTTAAGACCAGCAAAAACCGGGAAATGACCAGGGATCTTTACGTGGATCGGGAACTTTGTTTAATATTCAATAAAAATCTAAAGCTTATGCAATAATGGTTAGTTTTCATTTTAATAGTAGTAATTATTAAATCGACCTTAATGGTATAAAGTATCTGTAAAAATATGTATCTGGTAAGAAAAGTCAGTATGTTAAATTTTAATTACAGACTGCACACTCATTCCCCTATTCTCCTCTTTCCCGCTTTCTTAAAGAATTTTTGAAATTTGGCAGTTAATTCTTTTTGGTTAAAAATTTTAATATTTGGTGGCAAGTTAAATAATACTGTTACAATATTCAAATATTTTGTTGAATTCATCCTTTTTGGTTGAAAATTCAACTACGTATTTTGGTAGAAAATTTTTTTGTTTGGATAGAAAATTCATCCTTCATGGTGAAAATTCAACTATTTGATGAAAAATTTATCTTTCTTGGTTAAAAATGAGCTTTATTGTTGACAATTCAACTATTTGGTTAAAAATTTAACTATTTTGATGCAAATTCGTCTCTTTTTATTGAAAGTTCTACTATTTGGTTGTAAATGCAACTGTTTGGTTGAGAAATATTTTTTTTTTTTTGAACATTCAACTATTTGGTTAAAAATTATTTTTTTTTGTGGAAAAATTTACCTTTTCTGGTTGACAGTTCAACTCTCTTCTAAAAAATTCGTCTATTTGGCTAGAAAATTTGAATATTTTGTTAAAAATGCAATATATTTCGAGATGAAATCTTGGGAATTCAATGCATTTCATATTGAATTCAACATGATATCCATCCGGCATTATATATCATATTTATTTAAAATAATTTATTTCCCTATTTTCACGCAAAATTACGGTAAAGTTTGCAGTTACCAAAAACATATTTTTATTCGTATGACCAAGAAAAAATGTTAAAAACCAGGAATTTTTCCCGACGATAAATGTGGCGACATTCAGTTTGTATAATTAAGGTTTGTGAAATTCATACTTTATCATTTTGAATATTTCATTATGAGATAAAAATTTGGTTGAAGCCCTAAAAATTAATCTTATTGAGATTAGAAGGCTTGCATTATATAACTTGTTCATTATTAAAATATTGAATTAAAAATGACCGGTATTCCCCCCCCCCCTTGAATCAAATAAAATGGTATCTTTGAATTATTGAAATTGCCCTTCATTCATAGACGTAGTGCACCGCACGGCCGCCTCCGTTCATGCGAGGAAATTTCATTGAGGCTTCTTTACGCGTAGCAATTGTTGCTTTATTGGTCCGGCGGATCGGAATCCGAAATGCGTTTTCTTCGCGGATTCCGCATGTACCGTGAACCCATATAGGCTTGCAGCCATTTACGACGATTCTAACGATTCCAGAGAGTCGAAGAATTTCTGCTCGCTGTCGTCTATCGAGTTATCGATGACGCGAATCAACGAAAAGAAAAGAAACACTGAGATGTCCCCTGCACTAGAATGAGCATTTGTACCTTGATAAAAATACTTTGTAGCTAATGAGTCTCGAAATTACTCTTTTTCCAGAAAATTGGCGCTTTTTATACTAGAGTGTTTTATAGCTTTTCTGCGTAAAGGGTTTGATCTTGTAATGGATCCTTGCTTAAAAAAAGAAGTGTGGTTTTTTAAACGTTTAAAGTAGAATACGATATAGAATTTATTTCTCACATGCACACCTTTTCTTAGTTTTTTACATTAGTCGTTACATCCCAAAACAAGTCCCCTTATATTAAATGACAGTCTTGTTGCCTTAACAATAATAGCTACATTTAATTTTCATTATCATATAGATTACATTACATTACTGATCCTTTGATTCCACTCACACATCATTCTCCACTCTATCATCATCGCACAAATCTTTCCCCTCATCTTTATTTGTCTTTTTTCTTGTCAATCTTTCAAATTCTCTAGCATATCTACAGAGACCGGGAATCGGCTTTCCTGACATTGTGAGATAAACTTTCAACTCAAATTCCATGCCTTTCCCTTCCTCTAACCATCTTTCTACCTCTTCTACCAATCTCTTGTACCATCTTTATGTACCTCCCTTGAGACCTTTCCATCTCATCCCATTTTTCCCACCCCCAAGCTTCTACTCCATATAGTCCTCCTGTTTTAATTAGGACATCCATTATGTAGAGTCTCATGCTCGAACCTCCTATTCTTGCTCGTTTTAAGACTCCCCATGCCGCATTTGCTGCTTTTTGCATTTTCTTACCATTTTAACAACATGTGTTCTGTGTATCCCTCCTGATGTAAACCAATACCCCAAGTATTTAACTTTCTCTACCACCTCTAATTTTTCTCCTTTGAACTTCCACTCTCCTGTTGCATTATTTTTCCTGCCTCTATTCCTGAAAATCATAACATTTGATTTCTTGACGTTGACTTCCAATTTGTTTTTACCTATACGTACCCTTCTCAGGATTTTAACATTTTTTCGAGTTCTTACGGGAAATCCGCCAAAATCGCTAGATCATCTGCAAATTTCAGAGCAAAAATCTTCTCTTTACCTATGACCGCCCCCCCCCCCTTTTTCTTTCCCAGATTTCGTCAATGTCATCTATAAAAATACTTAAAAGTGTGGGACTCTCATAATGTCTTAATTTTCCCCCTCTCGTTATTGGCATCTTGTCTTTCTTTCGCGAGGTTAGACACTTTTCCAAACTTCCGGTGGTTTTCGAGTTTCTGTTTGTTAGGCCTCCCTCATCCTCTCTTTTTTGCCGGTGTTTCGCCTTTATACGTAATTCTTTCTAACAAAATGCAAATTCGACGGGTCTGCGACTGTGCGTGCTTCTAAAAACGCGACAATGTCCACTCAATAGCACGCGGTGCGCCTGATCCGCTCAAGCAGCAAAACCGAAAGCTTAAACGTTTAAAGTATTTTTACTTTTTTATAGATAGAGAATTGCCCGTAAATTTGTTTAATACTAAAAAGCTATTAGCGACTGCATTTCATTAGAGAAAAGTGAGCCACTAAAGATGAGTACAAAATTACTAATTTGACAGCGGAAAACTACTAATACTAGTATTTCATTGAATTCACTGAATTAATAATTCAATTAGTAAAATGTTCACTAATTCAAGTTTAGAGAGAAATGATCATATATTAGCAGTGTAAGGAAGTGAGATAAAAACATAATCAATTGTGTGGTACACGAGTATGGGGAATTCTCAGTCGCTGGTGGGACAAAGGAGGATCGATGACTCGGAAGGGCCATTAATTCTTTTGTACATAGGCAAGAGTTAGGCACCATTACATTATGAACGGTGTTTTTCAATCGACTCGGTGGAGGTAGTGTCGCTAAAACGGAGAAGCCAGGGTCTCGCTTGTCAGAGACTGACAACAGTTAACAGTATTCTATGCGAACGTCACGATTTCCCAGTATGTAAGGCATTATGCACATGCACTATGAATTTTATAGCATGCACCCACGATCGCTCCGATACCAACGAATACATTTTCCATTACATCTTCTTTTTTATCAACATCATTTATTCGATGCTTTGATATTTATATTCACTTTCTATCATTTTCTCCAACATGTTCTTCAATTGCAGTATAAATCTCTTTCGTAGATATTGGTATATTTTTATTCTTTGAAAGTTATCTAATTATCCGTGACTGTTTCCGACTTGTACAGAATAGCTTTAAAAATGAAGCATTAGGGGGGAAAAAAGAAAGTGTATTTTTTTGAAATCGGTTAGTAACATGGGGTCTTAAATGGTTAAAAGCTAAGTTTAAAACAATGGGAAAAGCAACTGCTTTTCTATTTTCCATCTTCCGAGCGTAAAACAAAGGAATCTGAAAGGGAACCTTAAGAGTTACTAGGTGGAAATTACTCTATGAAAATTTCTAAAGAAGTGACAAACTAAATTTGTAAAAAGTTGGTGACAAGTAGTTGTTTTCCCCATTTTTTTGAAAACTTTGCTTTTCTTATTTAAAATTCTATGTTTATTTCAAAAGCCTGATTTCACGGAACCAAAAAGATTGAAGGATTTCATTCACCAAAAATAAAAATTATCACCAAGTATAAATTTGGACCACTCTAATAAAGCATCCTTCAAGTGATCTGATATTTCAAACTGGAAATTTAAAGTTGAACTTTTTTCACCACTTATATGGAACAGGTTGAGTGTAATTGCCACCTTCTTACGTATGGCGCGATAATTATGAGAATAAGGAACGAGAAGATCAGCGCATCTTACTTTCCTTGACAGTTGTTGAACGGCACCAGTGTTTGTTGATCTTCGTCGAGAGTAGAATCCGATGCGATGGTTAAAGAGGCTGTGTGCTCTTATCTCTTTTTTGCTCCCTTTTTCACGTGGGCGGATACGCAGACTCGATTTACCGGAGTTGAAGTCTTGCCTAGACTTACCTAGACTTCACCCGCGGCTGTCTATGAAAGACTTCACAGTTAAGTCTTCCCGCGTTTCCCGCTCGGCCGTAATGTCGATATTTACGAGTTCAGGTCAAGGCGCATACAATGAAGAACTCGAGACTCAGGCCGATTAACCGAACGCGAGTCGTGCAACGAGCGGGATTTACCACAGCCATAATCGTCTTCGTCAATCCAGTACATATCCGTGAAGTAATGCAGCAAAAGAGAAAGAAAGAAAAAAAACAAGAGAGGTGCGCTGGAATGGGTCTCTAAGTTCCTTCTCATTATTCGTGGTTGACTCGTCAGTGCTCAATGGGAAGACAAATAGAACTTTGTTCTAGAATCTAGTCCATCAATTATGTTTTCTGCATTGGGTTATCAACGATTTTTAACAAAAACGTGATTTGTTGATCTTTGTTATACAGTTTATCAGATACTCTCAATAGTTGAGCTGAAAGTTTTTAGTGTTTGTGTTTGCTCCGTACGTTTGTTAAAAATTTAATTCCCTTAAAAAAAAATATCTTTCAAGCCGATGTATAATTAAAGGCTGTATATACCTTTTTGAATACAGTAAATTCCACATTTGCACTACTGTCCGCCTAACCATTTTTAAGCTATTGCAAACAGGCTGGAATTTTATTTCTTGCAGCTCGTTTAAAGTTTTAATAATATTTTAGCACCTTTGTGAGGATTAAAAAATTGCAGACTGATATGGGGCCGTTCAAAAACTACGTCACACTGCCCGGAGGGAGGAGGTTGAACTGACTTTGTGACGATTTGTGCCTTAGGGGTGGAGGGGTTAACGCAGAATATGAGATAACACGTAGAAAATATAAATCTGAATAACTATTTTTTAAAAGACTTGAAAAAATGAAAATTAATCATTTTATTTTACAATTAAAGCATCTAAATACAGACTTGGAACTCTTTCTCCTATTCCCCTTTTTACCCTTTTTTAAAAGAATTCCCTTTTTCTCCTCATTTTAATAAACTTTTCCTTTCTCTCGTTTTTTTTCGCTTAAATCCAAACTCAATTAATAGAAATCAATAACAAAATCTAATCATTTTTCGTTAAAGGTTAATTCTTTTTAATTGAAAAATCTAATATTATATTTTTTGTTCAGAATTCATCTCTGTTGAAAAAATTCTATTTGATTCAAGATTTAAAGGTTTTGTTGAGAATTCGTTTTTTTTTAGTTGAAACGTAATTTTCTTTACTGAAAATTTAACCAATCAATTTGAAAATTCAACTTTCTACTAAAAAATTCGTCTTTTTGACTTAAACATTAAACCATTTGTATTAAAATGCAACTGCCTCCTAATATTTGAAGTTGAATCTTTTTTGTTTGAAGATTTGAACAAGAGGTTGAAAATTCATCTTTTCAGCTTGAAAATTCAATTATTTATTTAAAAATGTAAGTATTTCGTGGAAAATTCGTCTCTTTAGCTAGCAAGTTCATATGTTTTGCTGGAAAGTTCAACTTCTTGTTTTTAAATGTAGTTGTTAAGTTGATAATTAATTTGATTGTTTGCTGTAAATTGAACTTTTTCGTTGAGAATTCATCACTTTGGCTAGAGAATTAATCTTTTCTGTTTGAAAATTCATCTATTTGATTGAAAGTTCAATATATTTCGAATTTAAATCTTAAGCGTTTCGAATTCAATATCGTGCCTATAATATTAATTTTATTTAAAAGAATTTATTCCCCTGTTCATATATTATGTCTTTATGTTTTGTGTTTTATTGTAGGCGTTTATCATATGGAATCGAAGAAAAAATTTCGAATTCAAAAGGGGGAGGGGGGGGGATTTGTGACATTACACTGGGGAGTTTAAGATTTGTGTGATGATCTGTGACGAAGAAGAAGCGTGGTGGGAAAAGTGTTCAAAATAGCGTGACGTAGTTTTTGAACGCCCCCTAATCTACACAAGCTGAATATTTAACATTCTAAAACGAGCACACCAAATCTAAATATGCGCTAAGTATCAGTGGTATATACTTATAGCTGATTAATCAGCGAAATGTCACTGATTTAAATTAAAAAAATTAAAAAAGGGATCCTTTTAATAGACGTGGCATTATCAACTCATAAGTACACATAGGCGTTTATGCATATTTATGCAAACCGCAGATAACCTTGCTGTTCTGCGAGGGTACTCCATGCAAGTACCAAGGAAAAATAATAGTTGTATTGCCGGTAAAACGGCGATAAAGTACCCGCAGCGACATTGACTGGCAAATGTGAAGATTTAGTGGCTAATCCTTTTTCCTTTTTTTTTTATCCTCTCCCAACTTCTTAGCACAAAACTGGCAAATGGGTAGCGCCTCGTTAAACGTCAGCTGACGTAAGGGAAAATTTATGCTCACGATACTTACAAACCCTAATGGAAATTCCATCATACTTTAGCCTATATAGATTCCAGCTTGTAAGTTTTCCTTTCGATATTTCAAGGACTCGGAAATTTCTGTAGAAAAATGTGTGTTAATTGAAAATTAATATATAAGTTATTTAAATTTGAGCATTGAAACTATGTAGCATGTTGGCTTGAAAGAAGCATAAAATGATTTCCACATGAATAGAATATACAAAATGGGAATGAAACAAGCTTCGATATAATGTATGAACTAGAAACGGATTCAAGAAAGTAGCTCCATAATATTGGGTACAAGCGTAGGATAAATATAATTTTTTCTTTGTGGCGATGCAAGATAGGATAGTTCCAGCAGCGTGCGAACAAGTTTTCATTAAGCGAATCGTGCGACCGGGGCACCGGTTACGCGGATACTTAAATAATAAACGCCTGATTTTATTCGCATACTTTGCTGATATTCCGGCATTTCAAACGTGCGTAAGAAGCACCGCAAAAATTACATGAGAGGTTAACGACCTGGGCGGGACCACCGGTGAAAAGGCGACACTCATTCTTTCCTTGCACCCGGGCATATACATATTTATTTAAAAAGATTCCTGATGTAAACTCGGGTGCCCCTTATGTTTGACTTTTCGAATGTCTCTGCCTTCATTCCCCAATTTTGTTTGAATGCCCAAAAAAATCTCCAAATATGAGCAAAATCGGTGAATATTTAGGGGTCGTGCCAAGACCATGAAGTTTCCCATTGATTCAACATGAGAAAAAGTCAGCTTTTTGTAAATCTGGTATTTAGACGCGATGATATCTTACAAATAATTCCGTATTTCAGTATATTGTTCAGAACTCGTCAGATAATAACAATCAATCATAAATTTTGATGGTGGATGACTTTAAGCCGCTCCTATGGGTCCTCAAAGAAAACCCCGTTAGTGGTGAATTTTAATTTTACGTATAATATTGCGATTCGTTAACGCTTTTTGAGAATTTTTTTTGTTTATAAATTATCATGGAACTTTTACATATACTTTCAAGCAAAAGCTAAGGCAACACCTAATTTTGTTTGGACAGATTAAAGAACTCATGACGTTTAGAAAAAGCGTTTATTTCGCGACCTACCTGAAAAACAAATTTTTTAACAAATTAAAATTGTT
Source organism: Andricus quercusramuli (assembly GCA_932178445.1). Taxonomy (NCBI): domain Eukaryota; kingdom Metazoa; phylum Arthropoda; class Insecta; order Hymenoptera; family Cynipidae; genus Andricus; species Andricus quercusramuli. The sequence goes on along the minus strand of CAKNXH010000051.1, from coordinate 596,841 downwards.
TGACTTTCCCTAAATATTAACCGATTTCGCTCAAATTTGGAGTTTTTTTTTGGGCATTCGAACAAAACTGGGTTGCGAGAGCAAAGAAGTTGTAAAAAAATTGCACCAAGTATAAATAAGAACCACCCTAATGTACACAGGACCATATAATATCAATAAAAAAAGTTGATGATATCATATGCTATAAAAGAGGCATCCTGAAAGACGTGCTTGGTCTGACTGAATTTGGCTTTCGCTTTGAGAATCAATGGTTGGTAATTATTTTGATGGAGTAACGAATCGAAGGAAGAAAATTGTATTCAGTGATTGGCCAATTTTCTTGATTGGTCAATTATACACCGATAATGCCCATAATGTTATTTTTTTCCTACAATCAGCTACCGAATTGTGAAATTATTTCATTCATTATTAATGCATGAAACACTTTCGATAATTGTTTTGTCCTTTATCTTTGGTAGGCGTACTTATATTACATTCTCGTTTCTCATCGTTTTTAATAATAGAGTTGGGATTCAATCAACGTAGAAAATGAAGCAAGGCAGTGAGCTCATAAACAAAAAGCTTTCGACAATTAATTTTCTTGCGCGTTGACACTGTAATGAAAGCAATCAATGCAACTTGGCTAGAAGACACTCGGCAATAATTTAGCAATTACAATCTGAATGAAACAATAAAATAAAAGGAATGATTTAATTTGCAAGCTTGAAAGATTCGTGGCCACCAGCATCGGGTAGTTTTACGACGCCTATTATATTACATGTTTATGGGAGATGCTCGGAAGTCGATGAAGGTTGAAGTGCGGGAAGGTCTCGAAGCCGCGGCACACGGTTAGGTTGAGGTTAGGTGCACCCACGCTCGACGAGGCTACGCCAATGAGAATCGAGTGGTCGAATAGAAGAAGTGGAGTCGCGAGAGGACCGGTTCTCCTTCGTGCAGGATCCCTTCTCTCGACCCATGGGGCCCCATAGGCCCTCGTCCTCGTGCGCTGCATATCTGCCGTAACTCGGTCCTCTCGAGCAAACTAACCTTCCTGTTTCAAATAACCTTTACCTTTGAGAATTTAACTTCAAGGATCGGAAATTTGTGTATAAATGAGCTGAAAGGAATATTCTTGACAAGCGTTCTTGTAATTAGAATTCCAAGTTGACTTTTCATGAACTTATTTAACCTTGAAATGTGAGGATCTGTGGCATAGTTGAAGGTCATGACCTTCGTAATGTAGTTCATAAACAGGAGATCTTTAGATTGATATTACAATCTTAAGATTTTTTTTTTGTTCTTTTCATTATAATTTTTGTACAAGGATTAGCTTTTTATTTTATTTTTTCAGAATGAAAAGGTTTAATTTGATATTACTTTGCAGTTTGTAGATATCAACCAAAAGTAAGATATATCTGTTCTTGAATAAACCCTTTCCTGGAAGTAGGATCAATGTCACGCTTTGCTCCCAAAGGTCAGAATGACTGGTTGAAAATGTGCCTTTTGAATTTTTTGGTACTACATAAACTGACATTCTTGGTTCAGCGCCCAAGGAAATGGTTTAGACTTTAGAGTTTAGATTGAACGAGGTTTAGAATTTATTTTAGAGTAAAGTGCACTGTTACTTTACATCTTTAGTAGCTATTGTTTTGCAAGGTGAATGGGATTTTCCTTTTTCTTCAACGCAATTGGGAGTAGAGCAGTAGAGACTACCTTTCTTGACGAGTATAGATATTCAAAGTGAATGCAAATAAAAATAATTGCGCTTTTAAATTTGAATATTTCAAGATCTTACAATTTCAAATTAGAAGCTTCAAAAATTCAACAATTCCTTATTTTGAGCTCTAGTTATGAAAAGGTACCAATTATTATTGTGAAACATCATGAATTGTATAATGAACCATTGTACAATGTTAAGTAAGCTTTTAAGATTCAGCAGTTTTGAACCAGTTTAAACTGAAGGACTTCTACCATTACGATTTAAAATTAAAGACCTAGAAATTAAAATATCTTACTTTAAAAATTTGAAAGCCCTTATATTTTTTAAATAAACTATAGGAGAAAACATCCTACAGTAAATAATGATTTACAGTAAATAATCGTAATGAATTATAAAACTGGCAAAAAATTCTGATTATTTTTTTTTAATATAAAATTTCGGCAAGGATATTACATTGCCTGACAAAGTTGCATTAAAATATTTTAATTAATTAATGTATGAGGGCAAACAATTCATTTTTAACTCTAACAAAAAATGTCACCTCTTCTTTATTTCTACTTTTGTTCTAGATATGGTAGGTGAAACATTTCTGCTATATGTTTATTTAGAATCAAAGTCAATTTTTAGTTACTAAACAGCTCAGAATTTTAATTACTAAGGTCTGTAATTTTGCGTCTTTCTTTTGTCACAAGGCAGGCTAGTTGGTATGAAGATTAAATTTTCGTAAAATAGTGACACCTTCAACCATTATTCACTGAATTAACTGTTTTTAATAGTAAGTATACCAATGATGAATTGTACCCTTGAGTCTTTGACCGGACATAATAAAAATTGTTTAATAGAGCTAATTCATTAATTTCGTGATCTTTTTTGTAGGAATAGTCAATTGAATATGTAAGCTTTATTCAAATACGAGAATCTTTCTTCATTTTTACAAACCTGTGCAGATAAATGCTGTTGAATGTGTTCCTATCTACTGTAGGGTGGTTTCCCTACTCAACGTTTTAAAATTGAAAAGTCTTAAAATTAAAGCGATTAAACTATTTATAATCAAAACCTATTTGAAAATTAAATAATTTTAAATGAGAAAATGTTGAAAGTGAAAAGTATGAACTGCGAACTATTTAGAAATAATAAATAACTACAATGTTTCTGTTCAACGTGGAACCAGTTTTAATTACTCGAATCTTAAAAATAAAAATTAAGAATCACATTATATTGAAATTTACAAATATAAAATTCTAATTTAATAATCAATCATTAAGAAATATTGCAGGTAATGTGAGTGAGTAATGTGAGTGGGTCCGGTGGACTGCGCTAGAGGCCGCACGTTACAGGCCTGTAACCACTGAAAGTTTACCTCAGTTGAGAGGAATCAGCTGTTATCCTGCTTGAACAATTACCTGCAACACATCGTGCCCCCAGTTTTTTCTGTGAAAAACAGAAGTAAATTTTTGTGCTTTGTGGCTAATTTTTAAGTGGGTAAACTGAATTTTTTTCGCATAGAAACAAAAGCGGATAGATTAAAATGATATGGTAATCATATTCAGTGTGGTGCTCACATCGTACCACGTGAAGGTAATTTTTCTTGCAGTAAAGAGTACTCTGAAATCGGGGTAAAGATTGCACTTTGTTTTTTCCTTGATTTCATTACGAAGATACACATTCCCATAATATACGCAGAGAAAAAGTTGTCTTGAAACAAAAGCATTGTCCTTGTGCGTGTTTTGTTTTAAACCACGAAATTATCTTTTTTTACACAACAGAATTATTTGGCTGGAAAATTATAAGATGAAGTTTTTCGCAAACAAATAATGTTTGCTGTAAAAAGAATGTTTTTGAAACAAATAAAAATTCGCTTAACTTCAAATTTAAGAAGAAATTCCATTTGTGTCAAGAGACCTCATTTTTCAGCAAGAGGACATTTCTCTGAGTGACCTTACAGTGCTGTCACTGCTTTAACATAGGACCCATGTAATATCAGGTATTATACTTTTTTCTGCGTGGTATACTCACTGCACTTTTTACAGCCAGTTTTGCCTTTAAAACAACTGCAAATAATTTCGAGATCAAATGCACTTAACTCTTAAGGCCTCCTTCTATGTATTAAATCCTATCTCATTTTATCGCATTACTTGTAAAAATCCGTTTGAGTATAATCGTTCTTGGGGATTTCTGACATCATCTGAATTGTGAGTTTGCATCCTTTTATTAGTGGCGTTGGCTTGAAGGCGGAAATCGCTTGGGCATGAACCTAATAAATCAAGCATCAATCAATAGGTTCTACAAGAATTATAATTAAAGTAAACCACTATAATTACAAGATAGGAGTCAATCACGATAGTTTGTAATAACTGTAAGTGTCTGTTTCCGTGGGTAGTGAGAAACATGAGCACTTAGATATCGCTTGCATGAGTTTGAGTATATGGTAATGTGGGTGATATTCATCGAGCGATACGTCATTCTCGATAGCTTCGTAGATAAGAAGGCGCATTCGTTCGATCCCATCTCGAGCACAATGCCACTTGCCAATTAATAAATTCGCTTCGGGTCTCTATATACTAGTTGCTTTGTATAAATTTATTCTGCTCGACGTGTACGAGCCTACCTACCAATGACAGAGCAATAATAATATTATTGTTAGGAAGTGCGTCGATCTAAACGGTAGTTTTTCATTACATAACGAAAAACTTTTTATATCTTTGATGTAATATATCACACGGTCACAAATCTTACGATGTTAATCTTTGATATGAGTTATCCTTGTTTAAAAATGAAGTATGATAAATTTGAGAAGCAGGTAATGAAAAATTGTGTTTGGTAAAGGAGGTGTGAAAACATTAAACACTTTCTTTCATGAATCACGCACTTGATCGTTGAGTGCGAAAAGAAATAATAAGAGAACCATTGCGGTCTTTTTACCATGAGGTAGCCTCGCGTGATCAATCATTGATGTCACTGGGAGACTCTCATTCTCATACGTTTTGCCATTTCGACGCACAAGCGGAAGATGAATGTGGGTGAAACGACGACTCTTATTCGTCCCCTCGATAAATGTTATTTCTTTCCTCTAACCTTATCGATATGAGAACAGGAAGAAATTTGTAAATGCTCGAGACCAGTACGTTGCACCGGGAAATCTGCAACTATAATGAAGTGAAGCTTCGCTGGAGTCAACTGATTTTCACACAAATTGCACTAATGTTCACTTTACGTGAATATCTTTCTTTATTTCTTTTAATGATATCCGTTCTTCGTATTTCTGAAAGATGAGCAAAGGAGAAGATTTGATTTGTATAAGTTAATCTTTTTTGTTTTGTGTAAAATGTTTTGCAATAAATTCTTCTTAAAGGAATTGTTTCTGAAGAAAGAAAGCAAACATGTATGAAGTTCAGATATGCTTTGCATATAACGCTCCAGAGAAGAAACGATTCTTTGCGAATGGAGTTGGGGAGTGGGAGATTACATCACGTAATTAATGCGCGCTGAGTTCGTTGACTGGATGTATAACCGTGTGCATGTAATTGCGCCGAACGATCCTAAGCGCAGACGATGAAAGAGCTCGGAAGATCGACTCTTGATCTCGATCGTTAATATCATGCCAACTTTGCCAACGGAGAGTTCTAACCACAAAATGTCGCTCCAACTGGAAGTAGTTCCATCTTGAGAAGATTGTAACCACAATATTTTTTCACTGATAGGTCATGCAATTAATACTTTTGCTAAATGGGGAACTAAGTTCTCTTTCAAAAAAGACACATAAGTCAAAATATATTCTAACAAATGCATGATTTTCTAAATTCGACGTGTCCAGATGACAAGATTCCATCTCGAAGAGATCAGATGAAAATTAATTGTTTTGGGAATATCAGCGCCCTTGACGTTGTAGCCACCTTTTCATTTGGCCTCTCTGAGATGGAACCTTGTCATTTGGACACGTCGAATTAGAAGCTGTGAATAAAAACCTTCAGTCAGAAATGGCTGCATGAAATTTGCAGACGGATTTTGATTTATTTTGTCCTTCAAAGATTGAGATAAAAATGTCTAATATAGTATGAGAAATTGGATTTAAATTCAAAAAAGGGAAGACAAAAATGAAAAATGATGCAGGTTGACGCGTATAAAGGGCGGGCAACGGAAGCGTTGTGAGGTCTGTGGGCCGTATGCAAATGAAGCTGCTGAACTTTTTCGCCCCGTCAGAATTATGATCTCGACTTCTCGCGTTGGCGACAGCACCGTAGAGTATGTGCGTGGGCCCCATCCGTTGGCATGATATAATGTACTATACGGTAGCTGCAGTTTAAAAAATTATAAAGCACAATGGCGACCCATTAAGCCATTAAGGAGTCTAGACTTTAATAAATTGCCAAATGATGATTGATTTCCACATAGGAAATGATTTATTCCTCTGTCTGCATCAGATGTCTGATTTTCCGAAACCATAAATAATTTCATCATACCAAATCCGAAATTCACATTATTATTGACAATGGGGTCGTTGCATGAATTTTAGGTAATATATTTTTCAAATACTGCATAAAATTCTGAACATTTTAGTGCATTTAAAAATTTGTTTGAATACTTCATTAACGAGAAAAAAAATGTTTAAGAAAATTATCGACATCTCTATTCAAACACACTGTGACCTTGAAACGTCACATCCTAAAAATCGCACAATCAATCAGAATAATGATACACTGACTAACGAAGTATCTATCGAAAATTCAATTTACAATTTCTAACAGAGATATTTATTTACTTAAAGTTGTTGAAAAGCAGCAGTCAGTCGTAACCAAATCCCACTAAAAAAGACAATTTTGCTTAAAATATAAAACCTACAAAAGATAGTAATGAATAATATCATGCAAGTGCGTGAGAATGAGATGTTTCCAAAGATAACCTCAAATTTTAGTCAATCATGTGTTCGGAATCACAAGCACACATTAGTCGGATTTCTTTCGCTTTACATTTCAGAAGTATAATAATGGCAGCGTCTTAACAAAAATATTTTGCACCTGATTGCAACTGCAAGAGCAAAGATGATCCGTTGGAAGAACAACACTTTACAAAGCCGGGTATTAGTGAAATTCTAGGCATTTTGAAATTCGTTTAGGCCCTTCTTTTTATTTTTAAAACACGTTCACAATAATAAACCTTAAAATTTTTCTGGTGTTCTTTTAATTTTACAAGGAAAAAAAATTATTTGAAAATGTGCAACAACCCCATTTAAGGAATTAGGTTTAGCATTAGGATTTTGTATTTTTCTTGTCACTAGAGTGTATCTTGTTCTGATTTTTTGGTAGTATCTTATGTGAATACATAAATTATGGGTACCCACACAACACCGTTGTTTTCCAGAAAATAATTTGTTTCCCAAGTAGAAGGATTGGCCTCGGGATTGGCCTCTATTTTCTTTTTAGTAGGGCGAAGGCCGTGTAACTTGTAACCTCTCGAAACCATAACTTCCCAGCCAGTTTACCGGTTACGCGTGAAGCGTTAAGCCTGATTTACAACTCGTGCCATTAGCACTGACTCAGGAGAAGCCAGGCCAGAGCCACAACAGATTCACTTCAGACCCCGAAACCGCGCTTATCCTGGCAATAACGGTTCGTTCCTTTAACTTTGGATCCTTCATTTCTTCTACTCTGACATATTTCTTTCCATATCCGCAAAATTACAAGTTCTTCCAATTTTCAGTTTAAAAAAATGGCAATCCTTTTAGTTTCGAATTTTATAGTTGCTTTAAGCATTTTCAGGAAAGGGGATGAGAGAGCACGTCACACTAAAACTTGGGGTATCAAATTGCTGCAGCTATTTTGATCTCGAATTTCAACTCAATATGATTAGCTTTAGACTTTAGAGGAGCAATGAAAATTAAGGAGAACAACTTCGAGACGATTTTCAAAATCCATTCCTTTCTGCCAAATTCAAGTTCTGCAAATCGATAATCGATCCTTGATCGAGATTTTCTGACATTTGTAAACAAACCTTCCACAGCCTCAGTAATCATAAATTTGAATAAACGGAGCTAAGTAAATGATTTAAAAAAATTAATTAACAATTTAATTTTAAACAATCATCAACAGTTGTTCAATATTCAAGTAAGAGGTTTAAGTAATTTTATAATGTGTTGAGTAGTTGAAATTTTATGACAGATGATTGATCTCGAAATTTGAATCAAGTTCCTGGGATTTAGATGGTGACCTGGTTTTATGGAAATGTAATTTTGTTGTTCGTAAAAAAATTATTTTAGTTTTTGTTGAATTGATGTATTAGCATAACTGTCTTAGGAAATGTAAACTTTCTTTTGGGGAGCAAACTAAAAGTATTTAATTGCGTGCTTTGGGACGATGTTACATTCTAAAAAAATGCAATATTAGCATGAATTAGATTTCCGAAGATTGCGAAAGGTTTGAACCGGTTTCTGAGTCAGATTGGCAATATTGTCTTCCGCGCAGTTGCATCCCGCCTTCTGCTATAGTGCAGAATATCCATAAAGATGTTGCGGCAACGCCAACAGGTGACCCAAATAGGGATACTTGTTGGTTTGCAATTACTCTTCCTTCGTTTAGTGAGAGCCCGATCCCTCCAACATTTTCAAAACTTCGTGGAACCGCACGAGGTAGTAGTATATCAGAATCAATCACGTTTTAAACAGCTGCCTCCTCTTGAATTCATTTTCTGACTCATCACGAACAAGATTGAAAAGAAAAACAGCTCGCAACGATTTTAGAGCAATTATTTTTGCAACTGAGAAGAAAATGATCCCCGAGATAAAATTGACCGGTATAAATATTTCGTTCTATTTTTGCTCGGGCTTAAATTATTCGAAATTGAAATTTATTAATTAATTCACTTATCGTGAGGGAGAAGCTATATTTTTATTCGACTGAATTTTAAGCTCATGCTCTTAATTACCTCTTGGTCTCATTTTTCAGTAATGTCACATTTTTACAAGATAACATTTCTTCCGTGAGGTAGTTTTATTGCTTGATTATTTATTTAAATAAGTTACTGGCGTATTACGAAGATTCGTGCTTGAGAATTGCTGAACATTGACCAATTTTAAATGCAAATACAGGTCATGAGATTTATACGCCGGGACACTGAGTGGTTCCGTTTCGTACGGTAAAATACTTGCTTCGAATGAGTATTTAGGCGAATGTTGGCATAAGTTTGGGTACAGGTAAGATGTAAGATGTAAGATGTAAGCACGCGAAGAGGCATGAACATTGAACACGTACGGCAGAAACCTATCGAGTCACCTGGCTCGAGGCTGCGGATAAGTTTCGGATCCAGGTTTTTCGAGTTCGGCGGGTGGATGACCCTCAATCGCGCGATCTGAAGCTGGTTTTCCATACGTTCGTTCCTACGCATCGACTAAGACCCTTCGATCCTTCGATTCCGCATGAGAAACCGAATTCCATCAAAATTACTGGTTCTCATCGCATTTCATTACCAATATTTGTATTTTTTTTTTAACTGACTCAATCTTTAAAGCATTTCGGATTTAAATTTTATAATTGTTGCGACACAACAAAGACAATGGAAGTAACTTTACAAACTTAGAAAAAGTTTAGTACGTTTTCTGATTATAAATTTTAAAAAAGTTTGCCAATATTGTGAACGATGGACCTACAACGGTACAGTTCAATAATTACTTGATAATTTTGAAAATCAATTTCAGACTTCACACTCTTTCCCCTAATCCCCTCTTTTCCCCTTCTTCAAAAAACTTCTATTTTCCTCTTTTCTCGTATTTTTCGCTTAAATGCAAATTGAAAAGTCCTCTACATATTATATTTTTGATTTACAATTCATCTTTCTTGGTAAAAATGTAATTATACGGTTAATTTAATTTAATTATTTTATTAAAAATGCTTGGTTGAAAGTTGTACTATTTTTATAAAAAGTTGAAATCTTTTTTTCATCTCTTAAGTTGAAAATTCAACTATTCTGTTCAAAATTCGTTTCATTTTTGCTTATAAATTTATTCTTTTACTTGTTAATTTTACTATTCCGTTTTTGGTTGAAAATTTATCTCTTTTAGTTGAAAATTTAACTATTTCGTTGAATATGTATCTTTTTTTGTTTGAAACTCAACTATTTGGTCAAAAATTTGTGTATTTGGTTAAAAATTGATGTATTTTGATGAAAATTCGTCTTTTTTAGTAGAAAATTGATCTTATGGATTTATAATTCATCCTTCTTTGTTAAAAGTGCAGCATGGTGGTGACTCATGGGACAAATTCAAATTACAGGTCATTTCCAGGTTTTTCCAAGTCAAATTAGGTTAATTTTTGAGGTCAGCTTGATATAACTTATTGAAGCTTTCTATATTGCTTTAGTTTCTAATTCCCATAGGAAGAAAGTAAGGGTTTCCACTTGTCCCATCAGAACTTGACTAATTAACTAACTTCACCTCACATATTTACGAAATTTACGAAATTTGAAATAATCAATAATCAAAAATATTTATTTATATTTCTTTTTTCTATTTTTTTTCCAGCGAGTCATACTTATTAGTTCAAACTAAGGGAAGAGGTATCACGTCTACTGTTAGAAAAAACTTGAACCATATTAGTTGAAGTTTTATTCAACTTTCGGAATTGACTGCATATTTAACGGCAGTAAATGAAAAGTGGTTAAGTTTTCAAAAAATTTCTAACAGTGTCCTTTGACTTTGGAAGATTCTCATATGGATTCTTTATTCAATTTATGTCATGTCCTATTCAGTAAATCAATCTAGCTTTTACAATTAAATTTTCGAGGTTCTTCAAGGTTTCTTTGCGATTAAAAAAATTCTAGGTCATTTCCAGGGTTTTCAAAGAGAGTTCAAGTAGAAAATTCATCTGTTTGGTTGAAGATTCAACTATTTTGTTAAAAATTCGTCTTTTCTGATTGAATTCAACTGGTTGAAAAGTCTAACTATTCCATTTTTGATTTAAAACTTATCTTTATTGGTTAAAAATTCAACTATTTAGTTAAAAGTTCATGTCTTTCATTGAAAATTCGTTTCCTCTGGTCGAAAATTAATCTTCTTGGTTGAAAAATCATCTTTATAGGTTAAAAATTCAGCTATTTGTTTAAAAATTAAACTGTTTTCTTAAAAGTTAAATTATTTTGTTTAAAATTCAGATATTTTCTTAAAGTCACCTTTTTTGTCAAAAATTCAACTGTCTTGGTGAAAATTCGTCTTTTTTAATTGAATTTTTAATTTAATTGAATTGTTTAAAATGTCTTCGAGAAAATGTGTCTTGAACATCCATCTATTTGTTTGAAAATGCAACTGTTTTGTATCAAATTTTAATATTTTTTGTTTGAAAATTCGACCAATTGGTTGGAAATGCATCCTTTTAGATTGCAAGATCATCTATTATCTTAGCGTGCATAAGTCACCACACATAGATGGGGGGGGGGGGCAACACTAAGTTCGTAAATTAGGTGGGGGGGGGGGGTAAATAGCGCAGAATAGATAACGTAGTTCATAGACGGCCTCTTATCCATGGGAATTACCTCATCTGTAATTTATTTAGTCGTGTAAATAATAAAAATCATGTGCTGCACTCATAGAGAAATATATATTCAACAGGCAGATAAATTCAAATGAAAGAGTTAATCCAATTATTTCTCAAAAAAGTTCAATTAATCAGATCTTTCCTTTCCGCCAAGCATAAAACAATCAAATTAAGCACATTGCACTGAAGAATTTTAACTAGGTCTGCGTGTACTGCACCTTACATAATTCTATTATTACACCGGAATGCGGAGCTTCTCGTAAATTTTTGTCAAATACGAAAGGAAGTGAGTAAAACACACGCGATGCTTGTTCGCGGATAGCACATACAACTAAACTAAAGGTGCGTGCAACTTCCGCGTTAGCGGCGACCAACTAAGACTAGGGGATCCCTATCAGGAGACTTACTCGCGCGTTTGTAGAATCGTTCTCGTCTCACGCGTGATTAAGCCTTTAGGTTCCGTATAGTTGAGCGCGATAATGTTGTTACCTCCGCGAAGCTATGGCGTAAGTCACTCGACAGCGAGGTACATAAAACGAGAGCCGTCCATTTCTTTCCTTTAAGCTTCATAGGAGCCGAATAGGCGAAGATCAGCAGACATTAAAGCAGCTTCCTCCGCAGGTCCCTATATCACCCTTCTTAATTGCCGAGGTACGTGGGATCGCCTTTCACTCGGATAAATTTGCGCAAATTCATAGCAACTCCCTCTTATCTTCCACCTCAACATCTCAACATCCTCCCCAATCCCCACGCCCCAACTAGTAAACCATCTCAACGCCATAAACTCCAGTAAACCACTGGCTTCTCCATTTTGCGGTCGGCCGCAACCTTTCCAACTTGAACACTTGAACAGTTCCTCTATCGATAAGAATCGTCGCTCGATCGCAGATAAACACGTAAGTAATTGTATATCTCATCGGAGACAAACGTCCCACGTGGAGAAAACGCGGTAACATTCCTGAAAGTTGCCGGTGGCTCTTGCATTCATTTGTTGTTTTTACATAATCACATAATGCACCTAGGCTTTCTCATATTTACGCAGGCGGAATCACTAGACGACAAAACGTAAGAGGGATGGGAAAAATATCAGAGAGAATGAGCTGTGACATTTCATCAAGTGGAGTAACATTTACCTCTAGATGTGACGAAATTCTTTATTCATTTCAGTATTTCCTGAGTGGCCGCAAAACTTTATTTTCAACATTTCTTGACTATTCCCTGATTCTTCCCTTGCTAATTTTTCATTTTCCCTTACCGTTAATATTTGAAGACCAAAATTCGAATTTTGTAACATTTTTAATATAGAATCGCATCTAGACTTGACAAATACCATAAACACACGTTAAATTTTTTCTTCGAACCTGAAACATACCTACTTCAGGTTACTATTTGGATTCCAATTGATTCACTATAGGTTCCAGCATCATCCCACACTCAAGCCCAAGAATAATAATTTTGACCTCAACTTAGAAAAATGCGAATATCTCCTAAACTAGAATCGACCATGAGGGCCGGTTTCATGTGAACGCCCACATATTATAATTCAAATCTGACCTATTTAATAATATTTTAGATCGACTAATGTTTTAGCGTTGGGGAACCGGTGTCTCATTTAATTTCCGCGCAATCTGCACTAAAGTACTTTTGACCCTCTTTTTTTTTGTTTGCTTACCAGTCCGTTTTAATAAACTGCAGGGTTCTTTCCATGTAATAAGAGGTAGCAGGACAATTTGAAATGGGAATAAAATTTGGAATTGATTTAATTTTAGGTGCATCCCGGATGGCGGGGACGTTGGTTACACGATGACGGAGCTGCAACCGTCACCACCAGGTTATCGCGGTCAGGATGAGGCCCCGGGCCCACCTTCCTGTTCTCCAGGCTCTTTCAAGTACTCGAATCACGGCCACTTGTCCCAGGTTGCCAATTACAAAGGCACCTCGTCGTATCCTCAGGAGGGCTATAGCCTCAAGAGCTCGTCTCGTCCGATCCCTACTAGCGAATACTATCGGCGGAGGAACGACAATTCTAGGAGGTCCGCGGACAACGACATCGACAACGAGAATCTCAAGAAGGCCACGAATACCGGTTACAACGATGGTTACAAGAAGAATACTCCGGGCTACAAAAACGACAGCGGGTAAGCTTCAAAACTCTAATAATAAATCCAATATCAAGATCACAGGTCTGAAAATGTAAAATTTGTCGAGTAAACATTTTCAATCTCAGATACATATATTATAATTAAAGTTATAATCCCAGGGATCACATGCTATTATATCCCTATACTTATTATATTCCTATTCTCCCTTTTCCCGTATTATTCTCAAAATCCCCTATTTTTCTCAAGATCCCCTATACACCCTATATTTCGTAATTTTGTCCATTAGTTGAAAATTCAACTGTTTTGTAGAAATTTCGTCTTCTTGACATGAAAATTCAACATTTAGGACAAATCCTTTTTCTTTACTGACTGAAAAATCTATCTTTGTTGAAAATTCAATTCTTTTGTTGAAAATTCGTGTTTTCGTTTTAAAAAATGACCTCTTTCTTTTTCGGTTCAAAATGCAACTGTTTTGTTCCAGTTTTATCTTCTTTATTTGAAAGTTCATCTATCTGGATAAAAATGCATTTTTTTGGTGAAGATTCGTCATTTTAGTTGAAAATTCATTTCCTTAGGTAAAAACTGAACTCTTTTTTTTTTTAAATTCGTTTTTATTTGGTTAAAAATTAATTTTTCAACTGAAAACATAATTATTTCATTTTTTGTCTAAAATGTAACTTTTTTACTTGAAAATTCTTCTATATTGTTGAATATTGACCTTCTTTAATATAAAATTAATCTTCTTGGTTTAAAATTTATTTCTTTGGGTTAAAATTCAACTATTTGCTTAAAAATTAATTTCATTCGTTGAAGATTCAACTGTTATCATGTACATTCGTTTTTTAAATAGAAAATTCGTAATTTTGCGTTAAAAATTAATATTATTATTATTATTGTATTATTATATTATTATTATATTATTATCTCGCAATCATTATTGAAAACTTGATAGAATTTTCATTACTTAAAGTTGTCTTACTTAAAGTTACTTAAAGTTGTCTTATATCTTAAATTTTACAATTAAATCTACAATTAGTATTTTTTCAAAGAATTTTGAAAAAAAGTCATAAAGTTTCGAAGAAACCTTAAAATTTCTAAAAATTGTTGGTTGTGTTAGTTCTTTTTCACCCGAAATTAACATTTTAAAACAAGTATCATCATCAAGATTCCCAGTTTTTAACAATTTTTGGTTATGTTAGTATTTTATACCGGAATTTTAAAACAAAAGTCATGATAGTTCGAACAAGATATCCAATTTTTTAACAGTTTTAAGTTATATTAACTATCTATTTTAATTCAAACAAAAATCATTAGAATTTGAACAAGATTTAAAATCTTTTAACAGATTTGGAGTATATTTGTGTTTTTTGTCGGAAATTGGTATTTCTTATTTAAAAAAAAATTATATTTTAAAGAAGATTCACAACATTAGAACAATTTTATGTTATGTTTTTTTTTACACCGCGGTTTTCACTGGGAATATCAATATAGATTTTAAAGAGGATTTACAATTTTGAAACAGAACGAACAACATTTGACTTCAAAAACTAAACTCACAAGTTTCAATAACTTTAGGTTATGTTAGTATTATTCGCCGAAAATGGATAATTTTGAACAAAATGTAACGATTTTAATTCTCTATCCAAGAATATTATACATTAATTTTGAAGTTAAGCTGTGAATTTTTATGAATTTTTACAAATATTGTCGTTGCTATTCTTTCATATTATTTTAAATAATAGATACTATGAAATACAAAATTTGTTTACTTATATTAATTTTATATTTGAATTTAAAAATTGCTTGAGACAAAAAAAATCTTACACGTACCTCGCGTGTTTGTTTTCTATTTTAATAAAATTGATTGTTTCTTATAAAAAAGTTGCATTTATAAATTTTTGTTCATAACGCTGTTATTTCTAAAAAAAAATCCCCTTTTTTAAATCCCCTTTTTCAGAAGAAAAATTAAGTTCGGTTCTTTTATTTATCCAATAAAAATGTCTAACTTTTTATTTCAGATACAGCGAAAGTGTCGGATTCGACAGTTTCAGCCTCCCTCTCAACGAGAGGGACGAAGCGTCGCCACCACCAACGCCTCCAGTCAGAGACGCTTCCAGCCTCAAAGGTGTCTGTTACGGGCCAGGACACGAAAAATATCCCTCCTGGCCCAGCGTTCCAGAACGACATTCTGAAGAGGATAACCACACTTCCACATGCAGTGGATCACACCGCTCCAAGTCCTGGACCGATCACACAAACTACCCCAAGGAAAAGCCAGCACAATACACCAGGCCTCACATCAAAAGGCCCAATCCCACATTCACCCAGCAGGTTCGCATTCTTTAAAATATTATGAGGAATTTGAGAAAAGTAGGGTAATTTCCAGTTCTTTCATAAACTCTTAGCTGTCAGAAAAAGCTTGTAAAACACGGAAGTATGAGGTCGATTCACGAGAAAATCAATGTCAGCGTGGGAGCTCGTGCAGCTCGAAATTAATGAACGGTACGCCTCTCACTCAAGCGAGATATCAAAGTCAATAGAGACCTAAGCACGTAGGTGGTAACGAGATGAGTGCTTGTAATTGGAATAACAATACAATGACGATTTGCGATTGTCACTACGCGATCATTGTTGCTTCATGAAGTTGATCAAGTTCCCCACCCCACCCACGCGAATCGAATCTCGAGGTCGACAAGTCGACGAACTCGAAAATTGTTTGTTTGCTTCCATTGAGTGGCTATCCCGGATCGTCTGCCTACCTTGCATTTGCAAATATGTAAATCTCGGACTTTATTTTCCTCTAATTGGATACTTCACTTCAAGTAGAAACCCACTTTTAGTGATTCGTCTTATTTAGAGAGATGATGAATGTAGAAAAGATTTATAAATAAATTAACAATCAGATAAAATGATTTGGAAGCAACACTGGATAAAGTAGTTCGCGTCCCTGAAAAACTTTGTGAAAGTTTCCGACTTTTGCATAATTATTTGTGGAGTCATTTTTGTTGAGGTCATTTCTAATTTTTAATTTTCGAATCGGATCGTGAACAAACCAGTTCCTTGTTATCATAGAAAACGTTTATGAATTGTTTGGATCAATAATGCTGCGTTTCCAACACCTGGCAATCCACACAGTAGTCTTCTTACACGAATTTAGATCATTATCCCGATTAGGAATCGCGTGCCTGTCAACTCGAAATACATAACTTTCTTCATTCCAATCTCCACTCGGAGTCGTGTTATGTCATAATGCTTTGTCATTGTTTCGACGAGAAAGTAATTCATACCTGACCAAGTAATCAATAATCACGGGTCAAAACCTTGGTCTAGACTGACTGCGCCCTAAAACCGTCATACGTGCAATTAATCTTCACTCCTACGCTCCCCTTTTTCTCTTTTTTCCTCCTGACGCAACCTGTCGACTTGCGCTCCAATTCCGATGACAACGTTTATTAGAGACACTATCAGCATCCCTTACTTCATAATAGAAAATACCTGAACATTTTCATCAAGTCTTAATGTTATTTCAGCTTAAGACGGTGATGGAACGTTGTGAGAAGATACCAGCCGAGACTTTCGAGTCACGGACTAGAAGTAATTCGGAGGAAGAAGCAAGACTGTGGCCTCGTGTAGATCGCGAAGGCAAACCTCTGGGCGATTCTGACTACGTCGTCCCTTCGCCACCTGAAAGAGAGCAACCACCGCCTCAGACTCTCAGCCACGCTGATTTAGAAGCCTACGTCAGAAGCTATCAAGATCCTCAAACGCCCCAGGTACTCTTCGCACTTGAGGCCTCCTTTGCTCTTCGCCTCTGTTGATAATTTCCATGTCCTCATAACCCATCAAACTCAACTAAGAGTCGTCAAACATGACTCCAAGATCCTAGTCCTCAAAATTGTTTACTGTCTAGAAACTCTCGAGAACTCACCTTGACGTTTGGATACGCCAATCCTCCAATTCAATCGAAAATCTAATTATAAGTTCCTAGAGGAATTTTAGCACAATATTGTATCATTGTAATTTATTCCAGGTGGACATCTACCGTGAAACGACCTTGACGCAAGCGGGCCTCGAAGAATATACAAGGGTGCAACATTCTCAACAAGCTAGCTACGCACAATCGGAAGGTTACCACAGTTACGTCTCCAGCGTCGACTCCACGACAAACACGCCATTTCTCGACAGGTAATTATTTTTTTTAAGTGTTGAGTAAAAGAATCTTTCAATACATTTTTCCAATCTGATTCTGATTGCCTTTTGATTTTCAGATTGCGAAGGGACAGTGAAGCAGTTGCTCAGAGACCAACGCCAAACTGGGAAGAGGGTTCAAGAGAAGGAAGAGACAGTGTGGTAACGACTTCGAGTGGAAGTGCCTCTAGTAGCGAAACCCTCAAATGGCACGGATCTATGTCTGATGTGAGTGTTTCCAGTGGGATGCCTACTAGACAAGCAAGTGCTGACAGGTGGCATCACAGTTCCATGTCGGATGTGAGCAGCGTGAACGGTGGGATTCCTCCTCAACAATCTAGCCACGTTCATGACAAATGGCAGGGGTCTATGAGCGACGTCAGCACCACTGACGTGCCTCCGACGAAAGTTAGACACAGCGAGAAATGGTCCGACAAATGGCAAGCGTCGATGAACGAGCGAAATAAGCAAAGTGGCAAAACGAGTTTGCCTCCTGTGATTGGCCTCTGTTCGTCGAGTATCGACGTCTGCCAAACGAATTCAAGTGCGAATCAGGAAGGCAAGTGGCAGGAATCGAACATTGATGAGGATAGGATAGAAAGGTCTAAGAGTTTGCAGTGGGATCAGTCAGAGAAGTTCCCAGGGATCCAGCAAATGGCTCAGAGTTCTGTGAGATCGCAAGCGGCGCCTACAAGTCCTCAGAACCAGGATTGGAATCCTCTTCATGGATCCATGTCGGATGTGAGTCTGGTTAATGGAGTTCAAGGTAGTAAACAGCTAATTGCTCACAGTGCCAGGGTCCAAACGCCTCAAAGACATCATTCTGAAAGCGTACTCTACCTGGATCGTGAACGTGGTCAGAGGAAGTTGTATCCCGTGAGCACAACGCATTCAGCTGATCTGTCTCCAACTTCTAGGTAATTTAGTGTTTAATTAGCAACATATAGTTCCTTTAGAAGCTTCTAATTTTAACTATAAATAAGATTAGATCGTCGCTTTCTTGAAGTAATGTATAGCTTTCACCTTCGACTCTGAAAGATACTTGGAATGTGCAGAACTCTCGTTTAAATACCTAAAGAGACCGCTATTAATATAATAGAGATAATATTTTCAGGCCTCCGCGTGAGATTTTTATCTCATGTGGTGCGTGATTCAACTGCACTGCTTTCTACAACTTAACCGCGATAAACTACAGCAGTAGCAGTCATTCCTTACGAAAATTGGGTGACAGAACTGTAACACATTTCAGATATTTTCTCGATATATAGCGCCAATAAATTGGCTACTGAACCAGGCACTATAAATAATTATCTCATTCGAATCCGCATCTGACCCACATCTTCTTATTTCAGGAACACGCCTACCTCACCGCAGCAACCGCAATTGTCAGTCGCAGAACGAATCAGTGAATTGGAAAAGCAGCAGCAACAACATCAGATGCGTTATACATATTTGGACCCTGATAAACGGCACCGAGTCTCGGATCCAACTCTCAAGGCAATTCAGAAGAAAGCGCTACTTTCGTTTTACGAGAGGCACCACCAAACCTCATCTTCTTGGAGATCTGAACCTCAGCTCACGCAGGGATCAGTTGCAGCTCCGCAGAGTCCGCCTCCTCAACCTCCTCCGAGACCGAGACCTCCCTCGTCGAGGAGAGCAAGTTCTGCTTCGGATTATGCGAGTGGAAACTGGCGAGAGAAGATTATGAGAGGTCAAAGTAGCTCAGATCTTCCGAGTCCGAAACACCAGCACAGCAATAGCTGTGGTAGTCTTTCTACCGATTTGATGGGTCCTGTGATAGTGGGTCCCGCTATTTGCGTCGACGATTGGGTCCCGGAAAGGCCACCGAAGAAACCCCACTTAAGGAACGTTTTCAACGACAGAGTTCCAAGTCCAGACTTACCACCACCCTCGCCTCCAACTGTTACTGAAAATGAGGTCCTCAATTGTGACGATCCTCTACCGCCACCTCCTCCTGAACTGAGCGATGATTCTCTTTCGGACTGTAGTCGCAAGGAACCCGAAGAGATTAAAAAGAAAGAAAGGGATAAATCTTGTGACAGACAGAAGTCAGAAAGACGATCTTCGGTCCGGAGATCCAAACACGGGAAGAGAGATCACGACAAGTCTAAATCTCCAACAACAGCTGTCGCAAAAAGTAAACCTCTCAACCCAGAGCAACATAAAACAAATTTCCAGCATGTCGATTCGGATATGGTTCTCGAAAATGGAGTATCCGCAGGCTTCGCTACTCATAGGATGGTCATTGGTAGATCCAGTCTCAGATATCCTTCCACTCAGAAGCTCATGGTGAACGGGAGAGTCGCTCCAGTTAGAAAATTGTCCGAAGAACGGATCCTTCCTGCTAAGCCACCCGCACAATTGCCAGACTTGATCTCTCAAAGGTACAGTGATTCCGGTAATCAGCGACCAGCTCCTCAGGTTCCTGTCGAAACGAGGATCATTCGCCAGGAGTCAATGAGGGTCGAGAGCACCAGAACTGACGCTTCCGGCTTGATCAGAAACGACACCAATCGCCTAGAGTCTTCCTCCGGCCAGAGACCGCAACCGCAAGTTCCGAAAAATGGGGACAAAATTCAACAACCGGTGCGACCTAATCATTTGCCAATTATGGAGAATTCCAAGAACGTTGCCAAGAACCAGGAGAACGGCACTCAGAGTTTCTCAATTAGTAATCCTTTGAAAACCGGATATGAGGCCAACTCTAAACATTTCCCCTCGGAGGGTAGTCCTCAAAAGTATCACGAACCACCAAAGTACGTCCCTAATCATCATCCTCGTAACGGAGAATCAACGCTGAGAAACTTTTATGCACTGCCACCGAAATACGTGGATCCTTCAAAGCAGAAACCACAACCTCAATGTCCGTCTGACAAATTCAGCTCTGGATCATCAAGCTCACCACCACCGCCTTTGGCTCCGAGACAAAATATCCCTGGGAGGAAATCCTTGCCACCGCCACCCCGACCCGCACCACCGCATTCAGTTCACGGGTGAGTAAATATGGAAATAAGAAATTTATTAATCTTAGATTTGCGGATCGATTGCTGAGAATTCGAGATACATTTCAATCAGCGATTTGGGATAAGGGTTTCGGTTCAATTTCGATTTTATTTATTTTGATGATGCAGCATTCTTTGATCGAAACCAATTTTTAGTGAAACTGCATCAGATTTCGTCCCACTTCCCTGTATTAAAAAAAAAGGATGGAAATTTGTAGTATCGAGAAGAAAGGAGAATAAATTCGGCATTGGGGCATTATCAGCAACATTTTAGTGGCAGCACGACGGTTTAGCATTTTTTTTATTATTACGGAACAAGTCTATCTTCAGTTGTATTGTCTTTTTTTTTCTGTTTGATAAATCTGCAATCGAAAAAAAAATTAGTACTGAAAATTGAAAAAGGGTGGTCCGACACCTAAATTCGGCTCTGAATCCAAGGTCTAACCAAATCAATAGAAAATCGTAGAACGTCAGAGCGATTAATACCAGTCGAATTTAAATAGTCTTGTATAAATTGCTTGTTAAGGCCGGGAATCGATCTGACGTTAAAATGAATCGAATAAGCGCGGGTTGCATGCTCAGAGCATTGGAGGTCCTATAATTGCGATATAATTGAATGGTGAATAGCCTTGGCCCCGGTGAAGATTGAGCGACGCTCTCCATTATGTTACTTACTGAGTCTACGCCACGTTCTATGCGCTCGTCTTATCTCCCGATCGATCAATTGAATTAGATCTTGCTCGTAAGTACACACTCTTTCTCTTCTCTTTTACTCCTTGGATGTTTATTAACGATCCGTGAAGATCGATAGATCGGCAAGCGAATTTATCTCCAGTCGTGGGCCGTCCAATGAATCTACTCTATTGTTAAAGTGAACTCGATTTGGAAATTCTCTGCCTGCTTAACTTTCAATTTTACGCGTGGACGATCAAGGTTTTCGACAGAGGTCTTGCCGAAGATTGCATTATTTGGAGTCGTAGGTCATTTCTGAAGAAGGATTTCATTGTTAGATTGCAGTCAAGGATAATTATGAGGTCTGAGATTTAACTTAAAGAAGTTGGTACAATTAAGTCCTTGGGAAAAAAATCTATATTAATCAATAGATTAATAGTTGTAATGAATGTTGAATAATAATTCAACAAATATTTTTAGAGGAAAAGTTCTCAGTTATTATTCGCTGCAAAGTGAACATCTTTCTGTTCACAGTAGTAAATATTATACAATATTAACAGGGATCACAGTTGTTCCCTATTCCCCTGCGTTTTCCTTTTTTGAGAAATTCTTTGACATAAGTAAATATATAAAAGAACTGTAATAACGGTTGCTCGTTTTAAATCTACGAAATTATTTTATTCGGAATTGGAATATGCTACCGCGTGTAGTGAAGGTTTAATATGTTTGTTAACTTGCTTAATTATGTATTATAATTAATATAATTTTTTAAAGTTTTATTATAAAATTTTATTGTTAACAAAATGCATTTGTATAATATTCATCTTTGAAAGAAACAATATATAATAATACTTGTAATTATCACGACTTAATGATCAATTAGGTTATTATTTGAAAGAGAACGATTTTTGATTATGAAAACGAGTTTCAACATATAAAAATTGCTTATTTCTCAAATTTTATTTTTGTCGGACTATTTTATATCGCTGTAAATTGATTCCCAAGGACCTAAGTATATCCAATAAAAAAAAAATAAAAATTTCAATGGCAGAAATAATTTTAAAATCATTTAAGGTTATTTAAAAGTATAACATTTCTTGTAAAATAGTTTTGTTGAAAATTCAACTATTTTATTGAAAACTCACCTTTTTATCGAAAATTCAACTGTTTTATAGAAAATTCTCCTTTTGGCTCGAACGTTCCATAATTTGGTTAAAATTTTTTATCTTTCTTCACCGAATTATCTTTCTTAGTTGCAAATTTGTCTTTGTTTAACTTAAAATTAATCTGTATTGGTTGACAATTGAACTATTTTGTTGAAAATTTGACTTTTTGTTTGAATTGTACTGTTTTTTATTTAAAATTGAAATCATTTTTGGTTAAAGTGTAACCTATTACGTTTTTCGTTGAGAATTCATCTTTAAAGGTTAAAAATACCTGGTAGAGAGTCGAGTACTTGGTTAAACGTTGAACTACTTTGTTAAAAATTAATTTCCTCGCTTGAAGATTCTTTTCTTAGGTTGAAAATTCGTTCTTTTTTTGTTGTTGAAAATTAATTTTTTTAAATTGAAAATTTAACTATTCCATTTTTTGTTCAAATAAGATCTTTTCAATGGAAACTTAAACTATTTGGTTGAAAATTCATGTATATTGTTCAAAATTCTGCTTTTTTGGCTTGACATTTTAACAGTTTTGTAGAAAATTCAACTTTTTTGTCAAAAGATAACTTATTTGCTGAAAATTCATATTTTGCAGTTGAAAAAATCTACTGTTTTTTTTTTATTAGAAAACGTGTCTTTTTGGTTTGAAAATTGAAAAGTTTGATTGATTCTTTTCCCTCTCGACTGAAAAATCTTTCTTGGTTGAAAACTCGTGTATTTGCTTTTGTAAATTCATCTTTGTAGGATAAACTATTTGGTTACAAATTCAAATTTTTCGTTAAAAAGTGGTCTCTTTCGCTTGAGATTTCAACTATTTGGTTGTAAATGCAACTGATTATTTGAAAATTATTTTTTTTTTCAATTCAACTAGTAGATGTAAAATTCATTTTTCTTGGTTCATCTGTTCGAGTTTAAAAGACAAATTTTCATAAAAAACTATATTTTTCAATTTGAAAACTGAAAAAATTGAAAACAAAAAACAAACTTCAACAAATTTTTGTTAAAAATTAAAATATTTTGTTGATAATGCAATATATTTTGACTTCAAATCTTAGGAATTTAAATTTTTCATATTGAATTCTATATATTACCTACATTAATTGTATATTACCTACAGTAATGTTATTAAAAAGTATTTATTCCCATTCATTCTCCTATTTTCGTGAAAAATTAACCTATTTTCCTTCTTTGAAAGCATTTTGGGCTTTGAAGTCTGTACTTAATAAATTAATAGTGGTTCGCCCTATCAACAGTAATTAACAGCATTAGCTTCCTTGGATAATATTTTTTTCAATTTCTGAATCTTCTAAATATGATACAAATTCTAAATTAATTTCAAACACTTATGAATTTAAATTTGTAAAATTGAAGGCGTTTTTATCATTGATTTTTCAACACTACATTGGTACGCTTTTAATTTGAACTAATTCAAATCCGAATGCTTTAACCCGTGGTAGGCACACTGGTGTGAATTCGCACAAAAGAAAATTTCCATTTTGTAGAATTCAAAGGGAAACTAATTCAAATTTTTTATGGGAAGGCATATTCACTTTTCAAATTATCTATAATTTTCGTGGTGATAAAAAACTTTCAAAAACGGAAAATCCCGAGTCGCACCAGTGCACCTATAGAGAGTGCGTAAAAAAGAGTGTGCCTACTACGGGTTAATATTTGAAAAAGGTTCTCGCTTATGATTTAATTATTTGGATTCATAAATAATTTTTGGTATACATTATTATAACACTTAAATTTTTTAAATGTAAAATTGAAGGTTTTTAAAATGGAATTGGTTCTAAGTATTAATCCTTCAAGTCCTTGGAAATTAATACGCTTGAGAATTTGATTTTTTGACATATCTGCATTTCAATGCTTTTAAATTAGATCTGATTTGATGAAAGTACAGATAAAAAAAATCCATCGTAACAATATTCTTGAAAGCTCCTCGTTTCGCGGTAGATAATTATTCATACATCAAAAAATGGATGCTCGTGACTAATGACTAAAAAATGCAGATAATCACTCAATGATATGGCGAAATGGAGATAAGAGTTTTAATAAACTGGCAAAAATCTTTCACCAGTCTTCAGTTCTTCGTCAAGCGTCTTTCTCTATCCTGATTAAATTGTTTCTTTTTTTAAATTAGTAATCCCAAGGTTTTCAGTCCCCTTGGAAATTTTTTTTCAACCTTTTTGTTCTAAGTAAAAAAAAATATTGTTGATAAGTGCTTATAGGCTTGATTTGATCGAACGTAGGCATACCGGCTGCACAATGGAACGGTTTGTATCTCTGTTCTCATTACGTTAACAGGAAAGCTTTCGTTCGCTTACGATTGAGAGGAATTAGTTCGATCGTTAATTATATACTCCCATTCGTGATTCGATCGTTGCACCGAATGGCACGCATTACCATGACATTATCATTGCAAATGATAGCGCTCGTTACAATTTGATTTATGAGCAACTGACTTTCCCTGAATGGCCTCGAGATGGTACACAACGATTTTGCACTGAAAGGGTAGAAGGTGGAGGAGGGAAGGACTCGAGATAATTTACTGGAATTTAAGTGGACACTAAAATGTTTACTGAGGAATCGGTTCCAAGCTTTACTTTAAGTCTGTCCTGATGGTACATTTTTTGCGGATCGTTGTTGGGACTAAAAAATGCATCAGGAGGTTTTAGCGTTTTTATGTCAGGTTCTACGTTTTTTACTTCATGACTTTGCTTCACAGTCAAACGTTATTAAACATCCCATCTTGTCTAGACATGAAATTAATGATTAATCCTAATCTTCTGTCAGTCTGTGGAATCAAGCTTGATAAATCTCCCATCTAATAAACCAGATGAATAGGATTTTAATTGAACTTCTGGTATCCCGTACCTGGTATTATCTAGTTTTAATAAATCTTCTGGAATGAGTATTTAAATGAGAAGTACAGGTGTGAAAATAGGTAGTTGTAGTTTGTACGAAGTAGACGAATTAAAATGCAAAGGAGGATCATTAGAGGTGTTTTGAAAAGTTAAGTTGAACCGCGAAACGGTAGAAGTGTGGTCAGGAATGTCGACGGAAGGGAGCAAGGGGTCAAATGCGGTGAACCAAGCACAGTACCGTTTCTCAAAGAGAGATCATTAGCTAAGATATTCCGTTGTAACTCGCCCCTGGTCACTGGTGGTCCAGTTTTAGAAGCGGGATGACCAATTACATCCTCGTGTCATTCTAATCGCGTTACTAATCGACCTCGACTTCCTGGCACGCAAGCGACATCAGACCTGAGAAAACCAGGCTTGGTATTCGCGAATCGTGTCTTTGATCTTGGTTGAGTGATATTTCTCAAAATTTCTAAACAATTCAAGCCTATTTCATTTAATTTATTTTATCTCCAGTCCAAGAGTCTTTAGGGATATTATGTCACAGGGTTCTTTTCACACTCCCAAACCTCCTTGATAATTGATACTTTTAATTTTCTATTTCTTAAAGTTAAACAAAAAGCTTTTTAGATCCTAAGTTTAGAGATTGGCTTTAAGAGTAACAGAAGTGATTTTATTTTTCAAATACTTTCTTTTTAAACTTGAAATCACTTTATCATTCTTTTTCTACAGTCCATCTGGCGGAAGCTCTGGTATTTAAAGAACTGCATTTTGCGATGTGAAGTATTCTATTTTCATTTATCGGCACGAGTGTCTGAAAAAAGACCTCGAGTGATTGCATTGCTATTTCCGATAGCGAATGACTCTTGGAGAACTTCTAATCATTATGACGTGTGAGTTGAAAGTTTGCAGATCGGGGCAGCTAGTATAATTTTAACGAAGCCCAATTCTTGTTATTTCTAGTCGTATTATAAATACGCATAAAAAACAATGGTCAGGACGTTTTCTCATCATTAATGGAAGACACCACTATTTTTCGGGCTAAGTAAATTTACTAAAAATTATCTTTATGACTTTAACTTCCTTGACCGTTCCAAAAATCAGGTAATTGCCCAAAATTGTCTGATGCTTTCTAGTTAAAATAAGTGTGGATGCAAAATGCGTGACCCAGTGCCTCTTTACCCATTGGCCCATACGTTTTCGGGCCACGGAGCATCATCTTGCCGGGTTTCCGCCTCCACAAAATCTCCTGAAGTTGAAGTGCTAAGAAGTCAAACCTACTTGCCATCTTACTCTTTCTCCTTCTAGACAATCTGCCAATAATAATTACCGCGTTCGAGCGACGCCGCTACTTTTTTCTTCTCCTTTTTTTTTTTTTAATTTACAGGATACAGGATGCAAGGTTCGATTTCCATGGGGCGATAAGTCTCTTTTCACCTTTCTTTTGTTTCCTCCTCGCTCTGATTGGATAACTACCTTGCTTCGCTTAACGGCCGAGCGGTCGTCCCTTAACACGCACTGTTAAGAGGTTCGACCTCTTGTCGAGGTTCGGCGACCACGTTCGTCCTCGTGACCTTCCCGAGGAAACGAACCGAAAGAACTAGCTGAAAAAAGGCACAGACAATTTAGTAACGGTATATCGCGAGAAAATAGCAACTCACTGAAAAATTCTAGATTAATATTGTAAAGGTTGACAATGAGAGACTGAAATTAACTTAAGTTGTTTCTAAAGGTTTGTGCAATTATAAAGTAATTAACCGTACCGAATTTAAAATCATGTAATGAAGAGAAGCTTTTAAAGCATTTGGAGTATAGGGCTAACTTTTAAATATGACTGTATTATATGTACCACCTTAATTTCCAGAGAAATGTCAATGGTTTTGGTGTTTAACACTTCAATATCCTGAACCGTAGGCAGGAACAACTTTTGAATGAGACAGTATTATAGGAACCACTTTCAATTCCAAGCAATAGGCCATTTTCCTATAGAATTATTTGGGAGGCAGGAA